>JAHLJS010000090.1:0-335761 GCA_038502445.1 Eremochloa ophiuroides
AGTAATGGCGACTCCTTCTGAAATCCCTGAGGTACGAACTCCGCCAATTTGCTTTCCATTCATGAATCTTAGCTCGATTGGTCATATTCCGCTCATTATCCTCAGGATCTGAAGAATGAGGTCTTGATTCCGCTGAAGGACGCCCCAACCGCCTTTTTCTTAGGCTCGATGGGCGATTTGAACCGTGCAGAGTTCAACAACTAGGAAACTAATCAAGTTCCCTTCAGAGCCTCTCTGGTAGATGCATCTTCATGGACAAAGAACTCCTTCTAGAACTGGCCCAATATGCCTACTGGATGGAGAAACTGGTTACGGCGGGTCTCAGAGAAGAAAAGGGCAGATTAGGAGCTACGCAATCTGAGCCAATGCCTTCATCTTTCGCTCTGCCAGATGAAGAAGAACGAGCCCCTCCTGATTGCTGCTAGCTACTTCTGGTCAAATTCCCTGAACGCCTTCGTATTCAGAGATGGGCCGATAACCATCACTCTGGGTGACATTCATATGCTCACTGGCCTTCAAATCGCTGGAAATTGTCAGTTCTAGAATCTTCTCTCCACCGACGAAAAGCAACTCCCCAAGCTCAATGAGTACAAAGGCTGGACCGGCTATATCCAAAACCCATCACTTGACAACTCCCAGCATTAGTGAGAAAGAATATATAGCCTTCCTAATCTTGTGGCTGGAGAGATTTGTCTTTTGCGGTGCCTCCCTTAGACGAGCTTACCCTCTCAAAGCTCTTGCAGAGCAACTAGCTCGTGGAAATTCAATCCCTTTGGGGAAAATTTTGCTAGGAGTAGCCTACATATTGATGAATCAAATAGCTGGCTTTCTGCTGACAGGTGTGGAAGTTCAGTGCACAACAGGCCCTTGGTGGCTAATTCAGCTATGGCTCAATCTTTATTTGCACAAGATGGTCAAGCCAAATCTCAACAACCTCAGTTACCCTTCCATCAATTATGCAGAAGATCAAGACAAGGTCACCAGAGGTTGCCAGAACTTTGGGGAGGCTGCCTCAGCCATAACTATCAATGCTGGCCGAGGCTACTTACTTGAAGCATTTTACAGAGGCCTGGGAGCAGAAACCTTGAATTGGTTTCCTTATGAAGAAGATGAAGAATTCTCAATGCCCTACAACTTCAAGTTCAGCACAGGATACTCAGACGATGTAGCAACTAAAATTTTCAATGTCATCATAAAGCCTTACATACTGCCAGTTGATTTCAAGCATCTCCGTGGTACCAGCAGTAATGAGTCCAGTCACCCTTCTTATGAATTTTACCACCCAAATGTGGCAGCAAGGCAACTAGGCTTCGGGCAACTGCCCCCAGGCTTCCATTCTCACATCTCTTGAAGCCTAGAGATGAAATCACTGCAATGCTGGAGGCTGACAGAGTTTTCAGACTGGGAACAGAGCTACCACGCTACTCAGTAGATCAATGGAGCCAAATTTTAATGACCCATAAAACTTTTGACAATTGGTGGCAACAATGGCGTGCCCATCTTTTCTGCCAAAGGATCCATGACAAGTGCAAGGCTCTGGACCAAAGCTTCAATTCTGAATTGGCAGTAAGTATTGTTAACCGATCTCATTCAAACTGGCTGTCAATTGTATCCTAACCTTTGCTTATACAGGACCCAGAGTCTGACCCACCAGAGCAAGTCAACTATTATCCCCCTTGTCCATCTGTAAGGTTGGGTTCTCAAGCTCCATCTTTGAAGAAGCTGATGAAAACTCCTGTTAGCATAACAACTGCTCCAGCCCCCAAAAGGAGAGCTTCATCTGGTCTTTAAAAGACAATAACCAAGAAGAAAGCTGCCCAGGTACCTGAATCTTTAAAACATTCCTGCATAATTTATCTATTTTGCCTGATCGAATCGGCTATCCACTAGGTGATCACCCAGCCAATTCAATCATTGATTGAGAAGACTCAGACTGAAGAGCAACTAGAATCGATCATCCTTCCAGATGTTGCAGCAGGCTCCTCAGGCATGGCCGAGATCCTTGACACCCAGCAGGAAGCAACCAAGACCCAGGTATTTGCTGGAATCATCAACACAATACATGATCTCACATAATTGAGGTATTTCAATTTAATCTTCAAACTGGTCATAAAAATACAGCCGAACAGCCCCTCTTCTGAGGATACATGGGCTGAGCTTGAGAAAGAAAGAACACCTGCTCAATCACCAGCTAGTACTATTTAGCTGTTAACACCACCGTTTTTTCACTGTATTGCTAACCTTTTGGGTTTGCAGAGCCCCAGTCGGCCGCAGAAACACACATTGAAACTACATCCACCGCTGGGAAAGAGATAACTTCGGCAATGCAACCAGCGACTTCATCGGCCCCTTCAGGCTCTAGCCAGGTGAAGTATTTTCTTCTCAACCGATCGACTAATCACCCTTTACATTATCATCATCTGATACACGAACGCAGGTGTTGCAACCTTCATCTCCTAGCTATTCCTTCGACCTTGAAGAGTATTGCGATGAGGAGGAGCTAAACTCCAAATCCCAAACACTGTCAGAGCCAGATTTCAGAAATCGGCTAAGTGAGCTTCTACCTCGGCTGGAGGGAAACTTAGTTGACTTAGCTCTACGCCCCGAGCCAATTAATCAGGCCATCCAGCTGATCCAGCAATAAACTCGCCCAGCAGCCTTCAATTCCTTGAAACAGCTTACCAAGTTCAGGAGTGCAGCATCAAGAATCGCATCTGCGCACGCAAACCTGACAGAGCTTGAGCAACTGAAAAACAACAAGCTGTCCAAAAAGCAGGAGGCCACCCAGCTAGCCGATCAAGTCAAGACTCTGAAATCCTCAATTGAAACAGCCGAATCAGAGCTGGAAACATTGAAAACCAAGCGCGACCAACTGATGAAGGAGCTTGAAACAGTCAATCTGGCCATCACTGAACGTGAAATCCCTGTATCAATCAGCACTGTTGATTTTGCCCAGAAGAAAAACAAGTCAGCGCCATGGTCGTCGAGGGTAGACAAATTCACCAGCGCCTGAACCTTTTGAAATCAACGACCGGTGAAGACCAAGAATCATTACAGGCTGGCCAGAATCTCTGTGCCGAAATTGTTTCTTCCATTCGGTCATTATTGAACCTGTAAACCTTCGTTTCATGGAGAGAAAACTTGTATTATTTAGAAACACTGCTTAATGTAAGCTTGAATCGGCTCTTTTGTTTGTCTGCCTCTAAATCGGCCAATAGCCAGATTCCTTTAACATCGATCCAGGAGAAATCGATTCACCAGCCGATCTGAGTAACCTACCCAAACAGCCGATCGAGACGTTCCGCTCCCCACGCGCCGCGTCGGTTCCGGATTCAAGAAACGTGGGTTAACCCCAGCATAAAATCCGCCATGCCGTCTCGTCTTCCGAGGGAACCGCCTCGATGCTTCCGTCTTCATAAATAGACCCCAGGCGTGAGAAAACAATCGCACGCTCTATCAGTTCTCGCTTTGCTCAGCCTTCTTTCTTGCCTCTTCATCTCTGACCCAGTTCATCCATCTCCCGATCCAAACCAATGGCCGGCAACGGGGATCGTGGCAAGCGCCCAGACTCTGACACAACCGAGAGCGACGAACTCCTCCGTTGAATCCGTTCCCTGAGGTCGCAGGCCAACCTGCTGGAGAGGATCCTGAGGTAAGATTACTGTTCATCCTGGCGCATCCAATCAAATCCGAAACTGACTGCTATCATCCTTACAGTAACCCTCCAACCATCGGCGCCGGGGGTTCTGGAACCGCCGCCGGACCCTCTCGAGCCGCTCCTGCGTCGGGCGGCACTGCCCCTACGGCCGCCGGAGCCACCCCTGTAGCGGATGAAGTCGTGGGCTCATCCCGCGCGTCGACGCGCTGGGCGACAAATTGGCAGCTGGCCGTCTACAGCACGTAAGCCAACCCAAATTCACGACGTTAGATCCCAGCTTTCAAATCCGACACATCTGTTTCTCTGCTATTCTTCCAGCCAACAGTGCGTCCTCCATCTGCCATCGGGTGCGCCGATAGGCGAGGCATCACGAGTGCACCGCACCACGCCTCAGCTGATCCTCTAACAGGATCCGGCTTCCAGTGCCGCCGCTGGGGAGGAGTCCGGTTCAGGGTCTTCCTCAGGCTCGGCCAACTCCTACACCGCCGACGACGGCCGCCGCTTCCACCACCAGATGGTGGAGTATCGTAACCTCTACTCAGAGGTACGAAGGAGAATAGCCGACTGTAGGGTGTCAAGAAAGCCCAAGCAGCCGCGCTTGCTGCCGCCGAGACCAAGGTGGCCACCATGCAGGCCCATCTCGCCGAGTCAGACGTGGTGGTGGCACGTATATTCCTTGGAACGGCCTCGCCGTGTGTCGACGAAAGATTCTTGTGCTGACCCTTCTGTTTTCTTGCAGCCTTGACCGCGCAGATGCAAGAGTTGCGCGTGGCCGCTGAGAACGCCGCCAATCTTGTCAACGCCCACGGCGAGACATTGGTGGCGAGGCTCCAGGACGTCCACCACTGGGTCCACCAGGTGGCCATGACCGGCGTCCATCATGGCGCCACCAGGGCCCTCGTAGCTGCGCGGATCCGCTCCGGCATAGCCCTCGAGGCCATCGAGCCGGGGTTCCCGGAGCGGGAGGACAAGGCACAGGCCCATGCCCAGCTAGGGGCCTTCTTCCCACACGCCGAGGGCGGCATCGTCGTCACCGATGCTGAAGAGATTATCCATGGATCCACCAACAATCAAGTTTAGACTGTAATAGGGTTTTCATGTACGTATAACTAGTGATCAATAATCAAAACTTCAGCGTTCCACTCCTTCATTTTTTTTATTTTTGCTCTAAGGCGATGCTTATCACATCGGATGTTACACCCCATCGAGGGCATTACATTTTTGTGCTGAAGGCAATTCGTCAAAACGAAATCGGCTACTACAATTTATTTTTATCCTGAAGACGATCCTCTACTCAGAATCAGCTGTCAAAAGCCAAATCTAAACGGATCGGTTGTCAACCCCCGACTGGGATGCTAGGACAATATTTCTTCAGATACTTCCCACTGATCACCCTAGCAAATCTTCTCCCTTCTAAATCTTCAAGGATATAAGCATTGCAGGGCGCACATTCCACAACTCGATACGGGCCTTTCCAGTTTGGTGACATTTGCCGAATCGGCTATCTTTAGTACCGATAGGTAGGATAACTTTCCATACCAACTCAGATTTGACAAAGCTCTTGCCTCTCACCTTGGTGTTGTAATACTTGGCTACCTGCATCTTGTTTGATTCGATACATTCCAAAGCTTTGAGCCGATGACAATACAAATCTTCAAGGCTATCCATCATGATTTCTTTATATTCACCAGCTGTAAGCTTATTCTGCAACGTGACGCGTCGTGTCTCCGACTGAATTTCCCAAGGCAGGACAACAGTGTGTCCTAGACTAGCTCATATGGTGTAGCTTTAGTTGATCCGTGTTGAGCCATTCTGTACGCCCACAGAGCCTCACTCAAAGTCAAATACCACCTTCTGGGATTGTACTCAATCTTCTTCTTGATGACCTTGATCAAAATTTGATTTGAAGCTTCAGCCTGACCATTGGCTTGGGCGTAATAAGGCGAAGAATTATAGATTTTGATGCCCATGTCATCAGCAAAAGTCAAAAACTCATCTAAAGTGAATTATCCCTTGATCAGCTGTGATGGTCTGTGGTACACCAAATCTGTAGATGATGTGTTCCTTCACAAACTCAATTATATCTCCAGATGTAGCGTTCTTCAAAGGAACGGCTTCTACCCACTTGGTGAAATAGTCAGTTACAACCAGTATCCATTTGTGACCTTTACTCGACGGTGGATAGATTTGGCCGATCAGATCGATTCCCCATCCTCTGAACGGTCATGGCTTGATGATAGGATTCATAGCTGAAGCAGGAGATTTCTGTACATTCCCAAATCTCTGGCATTCTTGGCAGCCCTTTTAATATTTGAAGCAATCTTCGAGCATTGTTGGCCAATAATAACCAGTTCTCCGGATGATCCACTTCATCTTGTGAGACGATTGGTGAGCACCACAAACTCCTTCATGAACCTCACTCATCAGCTTTGCCGACTCTTCTTCCCCGAGGCATTTTAACAGCACACCTTCAACAGTCTTATAGTACAATTGACCATCTAGCAACACATACTTGATAGCCTTGTATCGCAACTTTCTACTTACTCTCTGTGAAGGATTTGCAAGATAACTTGCTATCTCGCCCCACCAGTCATCAGCCGATTGTTTGCCGTTGAAGATTTCCTGCATGGACCTGCACCCCGAGGCACTCTGCGCTAATCGATTAGCCTCCTGATTTTGAGGTATGGGAATATGATAAAGTGAAACCACGATAAATCCTCTGATCAAAACCTGGCAGTGATCATGATAGCCTCTGAGTATGTCGTCTTTACATTCATATAGGCCGAGCAATTGGTTGATGACTAGTTGTGAATCTCCGAAAACCTCAACTACATCGGCCTTTGCTTCATGTAGAAGCTGAAACCCCTTCCAGATCGCCTCATACTCAGCTTGGTTATTTGTCACCGTAGGCCCAATCTGGAAAGAAAACTCGAAACGTTGTCCTCGAGGTGAAATGAGCACTACTCCAGCACCCCCATGTAACACCTGAAAATTTTCAATTTTTGAAATAGGAATTTAATTTGATTCATTTATGCAATTGATTGAGCATTTAATATATAGAATAATATTTTTTGTGAATTAAAATAAACCCTAGGGCATAGAAACATGTTATGTTGCATACATGCCGCTGCACATATTTATTTCCTGAGATATGATTGGATTTTGTAAGGGTTCAAAACTTAGTTTGAAAAGCCATTTGGAAAACAAATTTGAAAATAAATTGAGAAAATTAGAAAAGGGAAAACTCCCTCCTTCTTCGCATGGGCCGAACCGGCCAGGTCGAAGCCCAGCAGCACCACCGGCCCTTGTGCATGCTGGAGCCCCGTCCCTCTCCGTCTGTGACTGACACACGGGGCCCACAAGTCATCTTCCTCCTGCTGCTCGTGTTCGAAGCGGACACGGCCGCGCCGTAACCACCCCGGCCTCCTCTCTTGGCGTGGCCGAGTCCATCCCGTGCATGCCTCCACTGGCCCGTAAAAGGATGCCGAGACCCTCTTCCTCCGCCGCTGACGCGTAGGGCCCGTTGCCCCGTGCCATCCCCTTCCTCCAGTCGGAGTCCGAGCGGAGCACGAGCGCCGCCTCCGACAGAAGGCAACCGCCGGATTTTTCGGCCGAGTCCGTCCCAAGTACGCTACCTCGCACCCCTATATAGGTCGGCCGAGCCCTGCCGTCCCTCCCCACAAGTTCCCGAGCAAGCCACGCCCTTCAATCTTGCCCTAGCCGCCGCCCCGAGCTCCGCCGTCGCCCTGAGCTCCGCCGCCGCCGTCGATTTCTCCTCGGGAGGACTTCTCCGTCGAAATTGGTTGTTCTCCAAGCTTCGCAGCAAGGTCAGGGACCTTTCCGACCCCTTCTTCCTCGGTTTTGTGCACTACAGCCATGATGCCGAGCTTCGCCGCCACCATAGTTCCGCAACCTAGCTCGCCGCATCCTCCCCGAGCTACCCCTGTGGCAACCGAAACCATAGATAGGTTCGGCTTGAACTCCTCTTGCTTCCCGACCAGGTCCCGAGGTGTGCCGAGCTTCCTAGCCCCGAAAACGCCGTCTCCGGCCATCTTGCCGGCGAGGAATCGGCCGGGCGCCGCCCGACTCCGGCGACCAGAGCCGCCCCTCTTTTCCCGAGCTACCTGCGCCGTCCACGGCTGATCCAACGGCTCACAGTGAGAGATACCCTTTCGCCGGCACTTTTGCAAAAGAGCCCCTGAGCTTTTTAATGTTCTAACCCGCGATCCTTTGGCGTATTTCTCAGATTACGCTTTCCTATTTAGAAAACGTATTTTCCTCGGTTTAGATTCAAAAATACGTTTTCAATATTTACAGATTTGCCACTCAGTTTATTTCGGCCATATTTTATTCGTTTTAGCTCCGATTTGATCCGTTCAAGTCTCGTTAGATTCGTAATTTCGTAATCTACCTAATTATGCTACTGTTACTCATGTTTTCAACTTTTAAAATTCGAGATTAGATTTAATCTATTATTTTATTAAAGTAAAACTTGTTTATTTCATAACTTTTCCGTTTGAACTCCGATTTTCGTGATCTTTATATCGTTGGCATCGTAGCGACGCGTAGATTATTTCTATACACTTTTCAATCAGTTTTTCCACTGTTGGTGTACTGTTTGTAATATAAATCTTGTTTGCTTCGTGTATGATTGCCTCGATGATTGTGTGGTGATTTTATGATCGAGTTCAGACGGTGAGCAATACGTAGGTGATCAAGAGTACGTTGAGGATCCAAGTTCTCCAGAGCACTGTGATCAAGGCAAGTATAGCATGGACCATCCTTGTTGCCTATTCACCTTAATCACTAAATTCATGATGCATGTGTCTACCTTGGCAACCATAGTGTTTATTCCTAGTTTTGATGACTTGATCCTTGTTACCTATAAGATTGCATTTGAGTAGTGAAGCTAGTGCTTGATGATGCCATGATCTTATGAACTTGATTAATTAATTATGAGATAAAGATTAAAAGATGCTTTTTAGCAACATGGACTAAGGACTTATCTGTAAGTATGACACTGGGACTTACAGCGCAACCATGGGGGCTATATGGCTCCGGCTTTAGTCAAGTATGGAGTTACTTTCTACCATGCTATTAATCTTGAAAGGTTCCTTGCCGAGCTGGTTGTTTTGCGGCTCCTGTCCTTGTGTGTACTGCTGCGTGTGTGTGCCACTGGAAGGAGGGCTCTACCGCCCCTTGCCAATGCGCCCGGATTGATTAGTGACATGTTAGCGAGGCTTTTGAAAGACTTCATAGTGAGCCCCGCCGATCTACTTTGGTAGTGGATCGAGAGGCTGATCACCTCGAGAAAAAGAGTAAATCACGACTCATGGTGAAAGTGTGCAACCTCTGCAGAGTGTAAAACTGATATATCAGCCGTGCTCACGGTCACGAGCGGCTTTGGACGTCTTACAAGAATTTAACTAATTGAATTTTGATTTATTTGAAGTTTCTATTGATGTTTATTCCATATTAATTATCATGTTTATATGATCATGCAAATCTTGTTCCTTGGTATAATCTATTGCTGCTACTCGAATTGCTAAAATGTGATCAACTAAAAGCAACCGCTGTCAACCAGTGTCTTGCCTTATTTGAGCCTCATAAACCCATGTTATTCTTGTTGAGCACGACATGTACTTACGCTTGCTTTATTTTTCATATTTGAATAAAAATCCCAGATGGGTAACAGATGACTATGAGGATTCTTCTGATGATTATTAGGATTGTGTTCACCAGTCAACTATTCCCTGTGGAATGGAGATTCTACGAGAGAGTTATCTATACTATTCCGCTGTTATTAATGTAAAGACTCTGTGATATTATTCATTATATATTAAACCTTGTGATGGTACTATGTAATTTGTCGCTTATGTGTGTGATTGATCTCTGGGCGCACATAAGTTGGTTCATTCAATTTTATCCTTAAAATTGGGTGTGACACCCCACCTTGCTTTCAGGACGATCCGTCGAAGAACATAGTCCATGACGCCATGTCGACCAGACTGGCAGCGCCCCCGTGATGCTGGGTAATGAAATCGGCTATTGCCTGCCCTTTGACTGCCTTAGCCGTTTCGAACCTCAAGTCAAACTCAGACAGTGCCAAGATCCATTTACTGATCCGTCCATTCAAGATTGGCATTGACAACATATGCTTCATCACATCTGCCTTAGACACCACCACACACTCGGCTGACAACAAGTAGTGCCTTAACTTGGTGCATAAATAAAATAAACACAGGCACAACTTCTCAGTCGGTGTATATCTTGTTTCAGGATCCAAAAGCTTCCTACTCAGATAGAAAACTGCTCTCTCTTTTTCTTCAAACTCCTGAAAAGGGCCGATCCAATCGTATGGTTTTCGGCCATCACGTACAACTTAAAAGGCTTCATTACCTGTGGTGGCACTAAAACAGGTGGAGACTTCATATATTCTTTGATCTCGTCAAAAGCCTTTCGCTGTACGTCACCCCATCTGAATTCTTGATTGTCTTTAAACTTCAATAATGGTGAGGATGGCAGCACCTTTTCTGACAGATTGGCAATAAATCTTCTGATGAAATTAATCTTGCCAATCAAGGACCGCAACTCCTTTTTGTTGGTTGGAGGCACAAGCTGATCAATGGCTTTCCTGCTCTTGCTGCCAATCTCTATCCCTTTGCGACGAACCATGAAACCCAGAAACTCACCAGCCGATACCCCAAAAGCACATTATTAGGATTCATCTTCAGCCTGTGCTTTCTTGTGCATTCCAGGGTAGCCTTCAAATTGGCTAAATGATCTTTGTACCTCTTGGACTTCATAACCACATCATCAACATAAATTTCAACAATTTTGCCGATCAACTTATAAAAATATAATTCATAGCTCTTTGATAAGTTGCACCGGCATTTTTCAGCCCAAAAGTCATTACAACCCACTCGAACAGACCAATAGCACCGGGACACCTGAAAGCTGTCTTGGGAATGTCTTCGTCAGCCATGAAAATCTTGTTGTAACCGGCATTACCGTCCATGAAGCTGATGACCTGGTGCCCCGCCGCTGAATCGACTAACATATCAGCTATTGGCATCGGATAGCCGTCCATCGGGGTTGCTCTGTTCAAATCCCTAAAATCGATGCAAACCCATAATTTGCCGTTTTTCTTATATACAGGGACAATATTCGATACCCATTCGGCGTATCGGCAAGCTTGAATGAACTTGGCTTCCAACAATCTCTCGATCTCGGCCTTGATATCAGGTAATGCATCTGACTTGAACCGCCACGGAGGCTGCTTGAACGGCCGAAATCTAGGCTTGATAAGGCAGCATATACTCAACAATCGATTTGTCTAAACCAGGCATTTCATAATATTCCCAGGCGAAGCAATCTTTGTATTCTTTCAATAAATCGATTAGCTCTCGCCTGAATTCAGGGTCAAGATTGGCGGCAATGTATGTCGGCCTTGGTCTGTCACCAGGTCCAATATCTACTTCTTCAAGCTTATCGGCCGACGTAAAGCTCTGTCCAAGCTTGCCCTCGGTGCCATCGATCGGATTCTCCAGTAATAAAAAGACTCAGAGCTGATTGCCCGGACTGGCTATTGACTCTCATCGCTGACCTTGATGGAGCCTTCATCCCAAGTCTTGCCAGAAAAACAGTCATGATCCCCGGCTTCCCAGTAGACGGCGTCCGCCGTAGCTGCACTCACTGAATTATCAGCAGGGACCTCCTCAACCTAATCACCATACTATTGGATCACACATTGGTGCATTGTGGACGACATGCAGCAATTGGCATGGATCCAGTCATGCCCAAGCAACAAACTGTACGAGCCCTTGCTATCAATCACGAAGAAAGTGGTAAGCAGTGTCTTTTTCCCGACTGTCAACTCAACATTGATTGTCCCCCGGGTATTGGAAGAGTTGCCCCCGAAGTCCTTGAGCATCATGTCGGTCTCGATCAAATCATCAGGGCCCTTGCCCAGCTTGCGAAAAGTAGCGTAGGGCATGAGATTGACTGTGGCACCACCATCCACCAGCATCTTGGTCATCGGCATCCCATCAACATATCCCTTGAGATATAGAGCCTTCAGATGCCGGTGCTTGGGTGGCTTGTCGAAAGTAGCTTGTTGCGCGAAGATCAACCTGGCGGTACCCTGTTCAGACTCTGATTCGTCAGACTCAGAAGATACGTAACCTTTCTTAGCCTTGGGCGCCCTGAACTCAGCTGTAAGCACGAACACCATCTGTGCATCGGCTATCGCCTTCCCCTTGTCTCGAGAGGGCTTCTCTCGCCAGACTTGCCTCAGGCCCCCTTCTGCTTTGAGCTCTCTGTTCCTGAGGTGCTGCACACGGTGTCTCTGACTCCTGATCAAGTACCTAGGGCACCACTGGCCTTCCTGCCAGGCCAGCTCTTCGCGATCGACTAACGCGGCATCGAGACGATCGTGCACGTCCCTTTTTTCACGCCGATCCTGCACGTCTTGTGGGCGTCCAAGCCTCTCATGCACAGACCGGTGGTTGGTCTGAGAATGCCTGTACTCCCGATATTGGTCACTGTACTCCGGGCAGTTTCGGATAGTCAGCAATTTCAAACCTTTATTCCAGCAGTGTCGAAAGAACGGGCAATACGAGTGTTTTTGTTCTTCCTCCCGGCGGTAGGCTAGCTCTTCCTGGTAGCGTGCTTCCTCTTCATCATGGGCCCACCTCTGGCACTCTTCTTCTTCAAGCTACCTCTGGTGATTCTTCTCCCTCTCCCTTTGCCATTTGTTCAATAGGTAGCGAGAAGTCACCTTGGTCTTGCCGGACACCCCCTTCTCAGGTCGGTTCCTGCTCTACTCCCTACTCTTCTTGATCATCTTCAGCTCTTCAGTGGTTATCTGCATGCCTGGATCGACCGACGCATTCTTTCTTGCCTGATCAGAAGTCAGGACTCTCACCTCGACCATGTTCTGGCCTTTCGGGAACATGAATTTGTCAATCTTCATCTTCCCTTTGGCAGGACTATCAAACTTCAAAAGGCCGCAAGAGATAGCTCTCTGAATCTCGCTTCTGAACGCGCGACAGCCATTAGTGTCGTGCGTGTCACGGCCGTGGTACTGGCAAAATAGTTTCCCTTTTAATTCTTTAGGAGAGTGCTTGACATAATCTGCAGGGAACGTGATCTGCCCAGCACTGACCAGCAAGTCGAAGAGCTTATCCAGCTTGTTTGTATCAAAATCATATTGATCTTCTATGCTCCAGTTCTTGGGCACAGCCATGGGCCTCTTGTCCCACTTCAACTCGACAGCAGCAACTTCGTCCTCATCTTCATCATCCAAATCAGAGTTGTTGACGAACGCGGTGTGCTTGTACTTCGTGTCCTTCCTAAAGGTTTGAGCTTGTAACTCCAACGCTGACACCCTCTGCATCACCTGACTGATATTGTGCCTACCAGCTTCTCTTGAACGTACGGGAGCAATCCACTGATGACCAGGTGAGTGAGCTGCTTGTCCGTGAGGTTCAACGAATAGCACATGTTCCTCATCTCCCTGAAACGCTTGATGAAGGCCGACCCGGTCTCGCTGCTCTTCTGGCGCATGCTGGTCAGATCGACGATAATCTTCTCCCCAGTACCGGAGAAGAAATAGCTATGGAACCTGCTCTCCAAATCCGCCCAATTCTGAATCGACTCCAGCTCTAGAGTGGTGAACCAACTGAAAGTCGGGCCAGTCAATGATAGTGAGAAGAAACGGACCCTGTGAGCGTCCTTGTACAACGCCTCGCCAAGCTGAGTCAGGTATCGGCTAATGTGCTCTAAGCTGGACACGTCATCCTGTCCACTGAACTTGGTGAAGTCTGCCATGCGATACCTCGAAGGCAGTGCCACATGATCAAACCACTCAGGATAAGGGCGTCTGTATCTGATCGAAACTCCTGTCTTCGGCTACAAGCTGAATTGATCCCTGAGCATTGTACATCTTGTTCAGCAATTCATCTTGAGGCGACTGGGTATAACCGGGGTGTGGTGCCGACGTGAGATCCCGATAGGTATGCCCAATGTGATAGTTTGGAGCTGTTGGGGGCATGTTCCCGGTCGGCACGTTCCCAGTTCTATGCATGTAAGCAGCAATCTGCTCAGGAGGGTAGTCTCTGTATAGCTTCGGAGATGCAACTATTCTTGAAGCCGAATCCGTCGTCATATTGGGATTTTGAACAAACGGTTTTGGCGGATTTGGCTGTTGTGGCGGAGGATTGGATGTCCCGGCCGCTGCACTTGGGTTGGAATCTTCTGGAGGTATGTTGAAGTATGTCGGACCCAACGATTTCCAGTCCTGCCTCTTGATGACTGTCTTCATGATGTTATAGAATGTTTGCAGGAAAACGTTGTGATGATGCCCAACTGCCTGATGCGAAGCTGACCAGATGGCGCTAAAAAGAAAATCCTTGAACTCTTCTTCGCCCTTGTCGTTGTGGCCATGTAGGATCCATCTTGGAAATGGATTTTTCTTCACCACTCGACCCTTACGGGTCTTGCCAAACGACAATAGGCAAGCATCAGAAAACTCCTCATTGAGCTGCTCCATCATCACAGCATCTTCAGGCTCGATTTCTTCACGCTTGACCCTGATGACGCCGTCATCCATCGGAATGTTGTCCGCTGCGTCCTTGTTCTTGGCCATGAGTGCAAACTGTCTCACCGGGCGTGCCAAAAAGTGTGTTGGCACAAAAGGTGGTTCCTCACGCTCAATACACCAGCGAAGCCAGAATGACCCTTGAAAGCAACGGAGCTTTCGCAGATTCAGCTAGCTTCAGGCCCAGTCAGAGAGTGCCGATGACTCCCAAGCGTGCCAGTCAATTTGACCTGCAATTGACAAGAAAAAAGATATGATCAGTAACACAAGACGGAACTTACTGGTGTGTCCAGATAGTTGCAAATTTTCGGTCTTACAGGCCCCATTTGCAGGCTATCGACTAGAGAGTCGATATCCGAATGATATGAACCGATTTTCATGAGATAAGTATTATGTCATAAAACAACCAATTCACTTGTATCAATGATGGTAATGACTTGCATGAGACAGGATATAACATAATTAATACACACATGTCAAGTTAATCTGATAAAAAAATATCTGAATGTAGAAACAGAGCGAAATCGGCTAATTAGCCGATTCGGCAAATACGAGCAACATACAAGCATATAAGACAAATAATGCTTAGATCTTCAAACCAATATATTTAATTCAATGTTTACAACATTGGGGATCGAGCGGATCAAGGCAGCCATAATATAAACTATGATTTAAATATATCAGTTATCGAGTCTAAAAAATATTCATCTTATTGCTTGAATGCAACTCGTACACAATCAAGATCTGAATTTATCGGCTAATGCAAGCATACTCTATTTATCAATGTATAAACATGCAACAATTATCATTCATTGAACAAATAGATCTAAAGATAAAAGCCGATACAAACAGGTCAAGATTGGGCAAATTTGGTAAGTAATACATGTAAATAAACAAATAAATTCAAACATCACCGATAACTTGATGAATCTAACTAAAATGCCACTTTTAGTTAGAGCCGATAACTAATCCTTTCACATTAACCAATTTAATCTAAGATTTCGTCCACCGGATGACACTAAACATAGATTAAGCAAACAAACAAGTATGAATGGATAACTAATTCTTATTTGATTTAAGCCCATGTCCACCGGATGACGCTAACCTCAAAACAAACAAGAAACGACCTTGATCTACAAAGCTTCCATGTCCACCGGATGACATTAAGGAGACAAAGTTTAGCAAGACATGACGGTACTTACAAGTAAGTTTGCATCCACCGGATGACTCTCAGCCCGTTCGAAGAAACTCGCCGGAATCTACTTTACTCCTACTCCTAGGGTTTTTGGCCAGAGCCAAAAGGTGTGTTGTATTGATGTGTACGTACGTACTACAATGGCCGGGGGTTTATATTTATACCCTGGGCTTGACAAGATATAGTTCTAGTCGAATTACAACTAAAAATAGATATGGAAACTAACAAACTTTTCTATTTTAAAGGTAACTTGGAGTTCAATCTTCCCCTTTCAAAATGGACTCTGAACGTGATCACTTCCCGACGCTAGAGACTCATGCTGGCGTCATCAATCGACTCTTGTCTTTAACCACGCCGTTTTCGCTTCGGCCCAACAATCGATTCCAGGACCCGATCGACTGTTCTCAGCTCTTCGTCTAAGACCCTGCCCTCGAAAATCGACTCTCTACTCGGCATCGGCTATCTGCACTCAGTCCAGATTTTGGTGTAAACAGGGGTCAAAGTGTCACAGGATTTATGGAAAATTAAAGTACCTACAAAAATAAGAAAAATTATGGTATTTAAAAAAAGGGGTGATTTTAACTAAGGATAACGTAGTTAGGCGCAACTGGAATGGTGACAGGCAATGCTGCTTCTGTCATTATCCAGAAACTATACAACACCTCTTTTTAGATTGTGTTTGTGCCAAATTCTTGTGGCGTGCTGTATATATGCTTTTCGGACTTTCGCCTCCCCGAAATATGAATGACCTTTTCATTAGATGGTCAAAAATAGCAGACAAAAAATAACTCATTGTTATTAACAGCAGCTTCTGTGCTTTGTTCAGCAGTTTGGATAATAAGGAACGAAGTGGTTTTTGACAAATGCATACCAAAATCTCTTTTGCAGGTTCTGTTCAGGGGAACGTATTGGCATCGACAGTGGGCAATGTTGCAGCGGCATGATGATTAGCTGGAGTAGCTGACCCTGGTTGGACAGCACCTAGAGACGTCAGCACTACAGTTTTTTTAGTTCCACTGGATGGTTGTCTACAAGACATATTGGTCGTGTTTAGGTTATCTGGTTGGCGGGATGTAAACTTGTTACTTACAGTCCGCGTTGGTGCCCTTAGGCGAAATTATGTAATAATTGGCCAGATTCTATCAGTTGATAGATGAAGCCAGGTATAACTACCCATTATCTTTTAAAAAAGTACTGTACAAGAGGATAATTATTGCCTGGTTTTCTTATGCATGATAAAATACAGGTGTAAACAAGTTACAGATGTTCAGTAGCATTCAAACAAACCCTAAACCTCTTCGCAAGCACTATGAAGGTGTAAATGTGACCTGCAAATGAGAAATTTGCAAGTCGTTTCCTCTAGCTAGGTTGAGTACGTGAGTGAGAGATACAGTCCAAAGTAGGAGTACCAACTTTTTGTTTCATCACGGGCTTTGTTCGCTGAAGCTGAAAATAAGCGTTGATTTTGGCTGATGCTTAACAAGCTCAAGCGGTCAGAGCCGCGATTTCTTGAAGGATGGCTCTATTTTCAGTCGCTTACTCCGACGGTTATCAGCAGGAGGATCAGTGCTGGTGCGTTTAGTCGAGGAACCGGAGGCTGTATCTCCTTGACCTGCTTGAGGTTTGTTTTTAGAAATAGGTGTACTCACGGATTCGTAGGGTCCCGAGGCTTTGTCTCCTCCTTGACCTTGAGTGTAACAATAATAATGAGATTAATAACGAAAAACTTTTTTGGATAATTAAAAAATAAGTTTTACTGAATAATAAAGGCAAGTACCCGATGTACACAACCTGTTAGATCTGTCGGGGTAACCACTGTTGAGCCAGCAAGGCTGTCTATGATTGTGTGCTCCACCTATATGATGCATGCAGTAACAAGGTCGTCTTTAGAATTAAAATGCTTAGGAGCACAAATTTAGGCTTTTAGTATTAAGTTATTAGTAATCAAGCAAACATGGAAAGAGATTCGTTCATCTCACCGGCCGTGGGTCAGTTGGCGACATAACTGAGCACAAAGCACGCACGTCAAGCTTAGTCGTCCGAGATCCCGAAACAACTTTCTTGAAAACGACTACGCCTTGTGCGTAGGCAAACTCGCCGGTACCACCAATGATTGCACATTCACCTTCTTCATCTCCAATTTCTCCAAGTACCTTGAGGCTCGAGTTGCGGAACCTAAATAATTCGGGTCCACGAACATGTATCGTGCACAACTGAATTTAGCAAAGGTAATTAAAGCTGGAAGCCTTTTTTTTTAGGAATCATGAGGAGCCAGGGGCTCCTACTGCATGATAATAAATTAAAAAAACAGTGGTTTACAAATTACAAAGTAGAAAGGGAAAAAAACCAAACAAAGCAGGCAGAGTCAGGACCAATCAAGCGATCAGAGCCAAACAAAGAGCCGGAAGCCGATTTCGCATGCATGCAGTGAATATGAGGCTAGATAGCTTAAATAAAAGCGCCAAAAAAAAAAACCTCTCATCTACGAAGGTCAGGCTGAAACAGTTGAGCATGGCGCCGCCGGTAGTTGGTGATCCGACGCCCAAACGTTGCCCTCGAGCACGTGCAACAAGTTTTGCACCTTTCCCAAGGCCATCATATATAGCCCAATCAACAACACCCATGTAGCCAAAATTTGAAGCAGCGGCATCTCCGCCTAATATGTTTTTGGTCTCACCATCTCCCTCACTCAAGTACAAAGTGAAGCGATGCTCCTTTTGATGGATCTGAATACTAAGTGAACGACTTTCGTCATAGGCAGGGTCAGCCATGGCCACAGAGCTAGCTACTAAGCTAGAGAGAGCTGTGGCAGTGGCTGTGGTTCCCCTTCCTGCTTGGCCGTGGAAAGAGCTGGAGAGGTGGCTTATTTATAGACCGGGATGCATGCGGGCCGGAGTGTCAGCACAGTCAACTCACGGCAGCAGGTTTTTTTTACATAGTCCTAGCCCGATCTAGCAATTAGATAATCATATATCTACGTAAACAAGGCCACATCATAGCTTGCTGGAGTTGATTTTTTTTTTTTAAGGCGTGGCATGTGATCAGCACCGAGGTGCCATTGCTTCAGATCTCGTTGTTCTATGAAGCCAAACTTCCTTGACGTAGTTGAAGTAGTTGTTCACAGCTCATGGATATGTGTAAAAGTAAAGTAGCGTGAGTGGTTTTGTAATCGCTCTCGCTAAAAATCTAATTGCCCATCTAACCCAAGCAGGATCTCACAAAAAAGACTAGGTTTTGAAGGCCTGCTCTCCACTCCTACCAGACTGTGCAATATGGTATTTACATAGTTTCATGTCATTGCATTAAAACATCTATGAAAAATGTGATCGGGGTTTTTTTAGCATTGAATATAGGTATTGTTGAGAGGGGGAGTTTTTTTTTTGTGTGTGTGAATCACATAATACAGACACAGACGCTCACAACACACGCACACTTACCTCTATGAACACACGCACGCAAACCCTACCCCTATGAGCACCTCCGAAAGACTACGCCGACAGATCTCGAGATTGACGAAATCACCACAGGCGCCTCGCTGTCAACGGGAACGTCGCCTACCACTGAAAACACAACGCTGTTAAATCCTAGAATAAATCCAGGAAATATGCGACAACCAGGATTTAAACTCTGGTGGGTAACGTCCCACTGGACAGTCCTACCATTGGACCACAAGCCTATTCGCGTTGAGAGGGGGAGTATGCATATGATTGTAATGTTATTAGACATTGAAGGTATACGTATGATGCTATCTAATAGGAATCATTATGATATCATTACTACAAATTTACCTACCTTGAAGGTACACGTATATACCACCAAATTAATCACAATCAAGTAAATCAAGATTAATTACAAAATACTTAAGAGTTATAATGATTAATGAAGAATAGATACATCCAGAGACTAATTAACCAAGAGGGTTGAAATTGTACCCTTTTTCTTTCGAGTTTTTATTGAAGTTTTCTCATATGAGGATTTAAATAACACAGAAGAAGTCACTACTAGACAAAGAATTTTCAGACATGGTCAAAGTCAATTTTCAGAGGCAGGTAGCACGGCCGCCTCTGGTAAAAATGGTCACTGTTAATCAACCATTCAATTAATAGAGAAAAGCATCTTAAGATGCATGTCTCTATTAATGCTTTGGTGGTCCTTAGATGTGTCCTTTGTTAATCAGAGAGGTTGTCTCCTAAAATCCTTTCTTATATGCGTCCTCTGTTAATCAAGAGAGGTTGTCTCCTAAAATCCTTTTCTAAGTAGTGATTGCAAAGAGAATCATACATATGTCGTACTCTTTTCTTGAAGAATCACTTTGTTTAGAAGGTTTTTGAATGGAATTTATAATGAGGACAACGTATCTGGGGATGAAGTTTTTCTCCTAGGGTGAAGTGTGTATGTGTGTGTGCGCGCGCGCGTTAGGGCCATGTTGGCCCGGCCCTTGGATCCTCTTGCAACCCTGCTAGCTGTTGCTCCCCTCGTGCATATTGGACTAGATCTAATGAATAAAGAAGAGACCTCCACCATCCTGTGTCTGTGTGATTTGTGTTACTA
Source organism: Eremochloa ophiuroides (assembly GCA_038502445.1). NCBI lineage: Eukaryota > Viridiplantae > Streptophyta > Magnoliopsida > Poales > Poaceae > Eremochloa > Eremochloa ophiuroides. Next base: position 20,005 of record JAHLJS010000090.1, read on the forward strand.
TTATGTCAATCGTCAGAGATAGAGAGGGAAACATATCAGCAGCTGGCAATGTATATTTACAACAACCTCTTTTGAATAATTGGACAGTTGTTTAGATAACTCTGAAACACCATGAAAGTTTGGTAGCGTTAGATGCAACGTGCATCAGGCAATATAATTTGCTGGTGTAATATTTCAGATGATAATAGATGCCGCGGAGCAAAAGATGAGAATTACTATTTCATAAGATCAAAAGGCAACAATTCAATATGGCACTGAAGTTAAACTTAATTTGGAGCTCCGTGTCTAAGATTGCTACATAAACCAACTTGCATTATTTTGGCTGAAACACAGTGGTTGACGTTGACCTATATATTATTACTACTAGTTACAGTGAGACACAAGGCACAACCTGGCAACGTGTTTTGAGTAAATCTCTATTCAATATTCACTTGTAATTTAATCATAGCCAAACGATTCATACAATGAAACGACCTCGATTTCCACGAAGGGAAATCCACAGGCTCGAATTGTAATTCAACAGATTGCTTGGCACAATCCATGAAATTACCCATATCTCAGTTGCCACCAGGATCCATACAACGGTAAACAAGTCTTACATAAACATTTATTACATCGCCACACTGGCGGAATCAACAATCAGAGAAGCTTTAGAAGATGCGGAAGCGATTCATCCTTCACGGCCAACTTGAGTGTAGCACGTGACCCTATTCCTCGTCGTCATCTCCCTCGAAGTCGTACTCATTATCGTCACCTGACAGCAAATTTATCAGTACGATTTGTACTGGCCACGGAGCCCACCTATGCAGCATTTGCTTTGTGGAAAGTGGATGCAAAGCTATACAAGCAGACCTATAGGCTGAGGTTTTCCTATGCAGCTGTAATCAATGTTTTAATTAGTCAAGTTTTATCACCAGTTAACACCATCATCCCTTTTCCCATCACCACACCTCACTTACCCACACCTCACTCTCATTCGACAGGCCCAACTCCCTCTCGGGCCTATCTCAGCGGCACACTACCACAACGGGTACACTGCCGGAAAAATGTCATCCAGGGGGAGAAGAGAACACTCACTACACTAGTAGAAGCTTCACAGGAAAGGTCCGTAGCCAACAGGTTGGCATATGTATCGATCGATCAACCGTACACTCTGCAGAGGTTTCACTACTCACAAGATTAGCCATCATAGGTGTTGCGCAAACACCTAGGCAGAATTCCGGGTGCTTGCTTGCCTAGGTCGATGCCACCCTACCACTCAGCCCTGGGATATTCCGGATCCTACACCGTTATGCTGAGACTGGGAGACACAGTACCGGGCCCATCCAGTGGTACTGTGCATCTAGGACGGAACGGGAACCCATCGACCGTCTCCGCCCACCCTTATCACCTTTCAACCTAGCAGTAGTGGCACCGTCCTACCAAGTAGTCCAGCCGTCTCCCGCCCATCAGAAGCGAGTGAGTAGAAAAGGATTCCCATGAACCTGAAACTAGTCCATCCTAGGTTTGACCAAGCAGGCATCTCCACTTACGGGATACTCTCCCCGTGCCATCACAGCACCTCCGTTCACGGGCTTCAAACCACCAAGGCTATCCCACCCGGAACCTCCTCAACAACTTTACCCGCCACAGGTATCTCGCTTGGGGATGCCCAGGTTGCACCCCCGGCACGACTTGCCGCATGGGCTCGTCTCACATCCCACTTGGTCGACATCAACCCTTACCACGCACCCAAGACGCACGCAGCACTCTCTCCCAGTGGTTATAATTAGTTATACACCGTCCCAATTCCACCACATAGCATATAGCAAGTAGAAAGTAGTGGAAGAGTAACAGTAAATTAAGCAGCAGCTAACCTAACAGCGGATAGCAGGGTAAAGTCTTATCAAGGCAGGGAATTCAAATATACTACCATGCAACCAATCCATACATAATCATAAAGCAATAGCAACAATGTCATTTGCAATGCGTAATAGGATCTAAGGATTTGGTGGGACGTGGCACCTTCGTAGTCGTCTCCTAGCTCTTGGAAGTACTCGTGGTCGTCTTCCTTAGTCAGATCCTCCTCCGGCTCTGAAATCGAACACGAAATAGTCGCGTCAGCGACTCCTATAGAGTATTTCAGAAAAATCTAATAAAACAAAGAGCCAAATGCACACAAACATAGTCTTAGATTGTAGATCTCATTTTTCTGAGAATTTTGATATATGGTGCGCAATTTTTGGTCATCGTACAAATAAGTTATGAATTTCCGAAGATTATCCTATTTTCTGAAAATGGGAAAACTGGTCGGTTAATCAGGGGCAGCTCGGGATGTGGCGCGCGGGTCCAGTAGTGCGGCATGTGGCGCCTCAACAGAACACAGACCCGATGGTCGTCCAGGTGTTCGATGCTGGTTCCCAGAGAGTTGCCGGAGTTGGCGTGGCTCGGCGTGGCTCGGCGGTGGTCGGTGGTAGCTCGGCTGTGGTTGGGGGTATCTCGGCGGAGCTCGGCGGTGGTCGGGGGTAGCTCGGCGGGGCTCGGCATAGTTCGGCGTACCTCGGCGGGCTCGGGCGAATCGGAAATTCGCGGCGCCGAGGGTGCCGCTCTCCCGAGCTCTCCCGGGGAGGCTCGGGCGAATCGGAGATTTGGTGCGCCCGAGGGTGCCGTTCTCCCGAGGTCTCCCGCGAAGGCTCGGGCGAATCGGAAATTTGGGTGCCCGAGGGTGCTGTTCTCCCGAGGTCTCCTGCGGAGGCTCGGGCGAATCGGAAATTTGGGTGCCCGAGGGTGCCGTTCTCCCGAGGTCTCCTGCGGAGGCTCGGGCGAATCGGAAATTCGGTGCTAGCAGGGTTCCAGGGCGTCTGTTCAAGGCGGCGGTGTCTCTCCGGTGTGGCGGTCGGTGACAGGGCGGCGATGGCCATATTTCGGCAAGACAGGGCTCGGCTTTCTAGCGGCGGTGCCGAGGCAGACTTGGCGAACCTCGGCGGCCTTTCTCCGCAGCGCGAGGCGTCCGGGGGTACTCGGAACGGATTTAGGCGAGGCGGAACCTGTCGGCGGCGATGTCGTCGCGACGGTGAGGTTCCGGCGGGGCTAAGGAGGTCTTCTAGGAGATGTATACGCGTCCAGGGTCCAAGGCGATGGTATACCAACTACCAATTTTGGCTACCGAGCTTTCCAAGGTGCTCGGTTGTGGCGGCGGCGTGTCGCCGACGACGGCGGAAAGCGGCATCGCGGCTACTACCAAGTATTGGTTCAATCGAATGCGGTCTTGTCAAATTGGTGAGGCCAGAGAGGCATACAACACTCTGGTGGCGAACTTGGCCATGTCATGACCTTCTTTTGGCAACGGCTCGCGGCGGCGCTCCGGTAAGGTCGCGGCGCACGCGGCCAGGGCGATTCAGGCTTCCTCTAGCGCTTAGATCCGCGTAGCTAGCTCAAGGGGGTCGTGGCGGTGCTCCACGACGTTCTAACCTGTACGGGTGCTAGTCGGATTGCTCGGAACGGGTGATTCGGCGTCGGAACGCGTCGGTGGTGAGCGCGCTCCGCCGAGAACGCGTCGTGCTGCGTTCTCGGTCTAGCAAGCTTGTAGTCCGGGGGTTTTGGCTGGTCGAGTGAGTGCATGGTGCAGGTGATCTTTCCGAGCCGGTATAGGCTCGTGCCTGCGCGTCCCGAGGGTGGAACGCCATGGCAAAAGCAGGGCAAGGTTCGGACATGGCGTGCGGTGGCTCACCGTGGTGTCGGTGAAGCTAGGATGGCGGTGCAGTGGCGAGTCGGAGCCGTGCAGAGCGATCGCAGTGCCGTGCCGCTCCTCGTCCGCAGCTCGGCTTCTCCTCCGTGTCCGGCTCCGGCGTGCTCCGCGGCGGCGGCGCTCCGGCAGCTTCTCCTCCCCTGCTCCGCCCTTCTCCTATGCTCTCTCTCTCGGCTTGGTGCGGTGTGCCGGTCTGTGCTGCGGTGGCGGCGAGGGGAATTGAGGGTAGGGCTTCGGGGTGCTCCAATTTATAGGCGAGCTTGGCCAGCTCCAATGGCGAACGGTCTCGATTGCGTTCGGCCGATCGAAGGGCCGTGACTCGAGTGGATCTAGGGCTCCGGATGGCGCGGGTTCGCTTGGCGGCCAAGAAAGGAGGGGACAGGAGGGGAACAGCGGGGTCCAGGGCTCTGCCATGCTGTCGGCTGTGGGACCGGGGTCACGCCATTCGCGCGACACCCCCGGCAGGCGCGTCGCCTTCGTGAGGAAGAAGAACAGTGGGGGCGAGAGTGGTTGACAGGCGGGGCCGGGTTGGCAGCGAGCGCGAGCGCGAGCGCGTGTGTGCCGGTCGCGCGCGTGCGCTGTCGAGCCGCAACGTGGGCCGCGCGCGGTGAGATGAGGAGAGGAAGGTCGGGCTGGCTCGGGCTGACTGGCTGGCCGAACTCTCTTTCTCCTTTTTTATTTTCAGTTTAGTGTATATATACATATATTGCCCATTTTAATTATTGAGTAAATACAAACATAAATTGCAATAAATCCCAAATGTGATGCATAAGTTATTATTCTATGTGAATGGAATTAAAATGCAAACTACACTCTTTTATTTACCAATTTCATAATGAAACCTATATGCTTGCACAAGAAAAATGGGTTTTCACAATAAATAAATGAAAAATTTTAATTGGTTGAGATTTTTAGATTGTGTGGATTTTTAGGGTTGTTACATACAAGCCGACAGGCTTGCCAGCAAATTTAATATTGTTGCACTCCGTGACCCCAAAAGCATTCAGCATACTTTTAGGGTGCCACTGACCATCATAAGTGTGAACATAATAGACCAACTACTGGTTCATGTAGAAAAAGGTGATACGGAGAAAATCCTAATAATAATCTATTATTCATCTGTTGGTGACTGTATTTGAAAGTGTGGGAATAATTGATTGTATTCCATGTATGTGTACAGGAGTACATATATATAGGCAGCCGGGGTGGCATCAAAGCCTACCGCACAGGCGTGATTACATCCACAATTACAGGCCTAATAACTATATTAGTCTAACACTCCCCCGCAGTCTAATCAGGAGTATCGCTGACACTCAGACTGGACCGTAACTCATGGAACAGCAAGGTAGGAAGACCCTTGGTGAAGACGTCAGCGTACTGTGATGTCGTGGGAACATGAAGGACTCGTGCATGACCAAGGGCAACCTTCTCTCGAACAAAGTGGAGATCGATATCTACATGCTTTGTTCGCTGATGCTGCACTGGATTGCTCATTGCTGGAGAGATATACTGCACTGACATTATCATAATAGACTACGGTGGCTCGGCGAGGTGGGTGATGAAGCTCAAACAATAGCTGTCGCAGCCAGGTAGCTTCAGCAACGCCATTCGCTACAGCATGGTATTCAGCCTCAGCGCTGGACCGTGAGACCGTGTGCTGACACTTGGAGAACCAGGACACCAGATTATCACCGAGGAGCACTACGTAGCCAGAGGTGGAGCGACGGGTATCTGGACATCCAGCCTAGTTAGCATCCATGTACATGACGAGGTCTGTATGTGATGAGCGGAGCATAGTCAATCCAAGTGAAAGAGCGCCTTGCAGATATCGCAGAATTCGCTTGAGAGCCGTGAGGTGGGGCTCCCTGAGATCATGCATATAGAGGCACACTTGTTGAACAGCAAAAGCAATATCTGGACGGGTAAATGTCAAGTGCTGCAAGGCGCCAGCTAGACTGCAGTACTGCATGGCATCAGCAACAGGAGGTCCATCTGCGGATAATTTGGAGTGTAGATCCACAGGGGTGCTGCATGGCTTGCACTCACTCATCCCAGCTCGCTCCTAGATGTCCTGAGTGTACTGTCGCTGAGAAAGAAGTAATCCACTGGCAGAGCGTGTCACTGAAATGCCCAGAAAATGGTGAAGCTGACCCATATCTGTCATAGCAAACTCACGTTGAAGAGCCCCAATAATCTGCTTCAGAAGACCATCAGAGGAAGCAATGAGAATAATATCATCCACATAGAGCAACAATAGGGCTGAGTCTGGTCCTCGACGATATATGAAGAGTGAGGTGTCTGACTTGGCTTCAACAAATCCAATCGAAGTAAGATGAGAGGCAAACCGGTGATGCCAAGCACGTGGAGTCTGCTTCAACCCATATAGAGACTTGTTGAGCCAACAAACAAAATCAGGGCAAGAGGAGTCCACAAAACCTGTGGGCTGAATGCAGTACACTGTCTCTGTTAGAGTACCATGCAAGAACGCATTCTTCACATCCATTTGGTGAATAGACCAGTTCTGAGAAAGAGCCATAGAGAAAACCACTCATACTGTCGTGGGCTTGACTATCGGGCTGAAAGTTTCATCATAATCAATATCAGGTCACTGAGTAAAACCTCTGAGAACTCAGCCAGCCTTGTAGCGATCCAGAGAGCCATCTGCGAGCAGCTTGTGACGGAAAATTCACTTGCCAGTGACCATATTAACTCCAAGAGACCGTGGCATAAAACTCCAAGTGTCATTGGCAATCAAGGCATCATACTCAGCTTGCATAGCGGAGCGCCAATTAGGATCAGATAGAGCATCACGAACGGAGCGAGGCAGTGGCGACATGGGCACAACGTGGAGGTTGAGGCGATCCATGGGCTGTGCGATGCCAGCCTTGCCGCGCGTGCGCATGGGATGCGCATTTTCAACGGGGACAATGGAGACCGGCCGAGTGGTCACTGTGCGACCGGTGGTCGTGGTGCTGCTGGCAACTACCCGCGCGTGATGCACGGGGGCAGCAGCACCGGCGTTCCCAGCCGGCGAGGCGGGCAGGGCGCTGCTGGCAACAGCCTATGTGGGTGGCACAGGGGCAGCAGCGCTGGTCAGGGCAGGCATCCCCGGTCCGGTGCTCGTCCAAGTAGGAGGAGGCGAGGACGCCGGCATAGGGTCCAGCGCGTCGTGTGGTGCCGGAGTGGTTGGTGTATCTACATGCACAAATTGAGCTCCAGGAACCGGAGCGGTGAGATCATGCTCATCAAGGAGGAAGTCCAAGGTGGAGGAAGCCATAGGCGCGGTGGACATGTTAGCGAAGGGGAAGAAGGATTCGTCAAAGACGACATGTCGAGAAATAAGAATGCGGTTCGACTAAAGCTCAAGACATCGGTAGCCTTTGTGTTCTGAGGAATAGCCGAGAAACACGCATAGAGAAGAGCGGGGTGCAAGTTTGTGGGGTGCTGAGCAGACATGTTGGGGGTAACAAGCACACCCAAAAACTTTGAGATGATCGTAGGAAGGTTGGGTGGAATAGAGATGGGTGTATGGTATCGAAGGCGAGGGTTTTGGTAGGGAGCCGGTTAACGAGGTAGGTGGCGGTATGAAGGGCCTCGACCCAGTAAACCGGTGGAAGGCTGGCCTGAAAAAGAAGTGAACGCAAAATATTATTAAGTGTGCGGAGAGAGCATTCGGCCTTTCCATTTTGCTGAGAAGTGTATGGACACAACATGCGAAGTGCAACACCATGGGAGAGAAAGAACGTACGGGCCGGGGAATTGTCAAATTCACGGCCATTGTCGCACTGGACGTTCTTGATGGTGGTGCCAAATTGTGTGTGAACATAGGCAAAAAAATTGGAAAGGGTGGAAAATATCTCGGATTTTTGGCGGAGGGGAAAAGTCCAAATGTAGTGTGATCAATCATCTAAAATAACAAGATAATATTTGTACCCAGACACACTAACAAGAGGAGATGTCCAAAGATCACAGTGTATCAAATCAAAATTATGCGTAGCTCTAGAGCTGGATGACCCAAAAGGAAGCCACGTGTGCCGACCAAGCTGGCACACATGACATATGGTGGAGATCATCTTTATTATAGGAGATAGCACTGGAGCTGATGAGCTTGGACAAAGCTTCACTCCCAAGATGTCCGAGATGATGATGCCAAAGCGAGGTGGGTGCAGTGATGGAGGCGGAGGTGCTGGTGGTGGGTGGAAAGAACGGGTAGAGGTCGCTAGAGCTATTGCACCTGGCGATCACGTTCCTGGTGTGCAAATCCTTCACAAAAAGGCCAAAGGAATCAAATTCAATGAACAGTTATTATCGGTGGTAAAGCAACGAATGGAAATCAGGTTCTTAATTATATTTGGAGAAACCAAAACATCATTAAGAACAGGATTACGATGCGAAAAAGAAAAAGTGTGTGATCCAGTGGCTGTAACAGGAAGGAGCGCACCATTGCCCACAATGATAGATGAACGTGTAAATGATGATGGTGAGGAAAAAGTGGAGGGTTTACCAGCGTCCGCAGTCATGTGAGAGCCAACACCAGAGTCGGCATACCATTCGGATGGCGATGGCGGGGTAAGTGACATAGTGTTGAAGGACTGCACCAGAGAGTCCTGGTTCCAGGCACCTCCATGGGTGGGATTCCAGGGCGCCTACGCAAGCACCTGATAGGGCATCGAAGGCCCCTGGAACGTCGGTGCCGAGGGCACAGCTCCCCCATATACGTACGGTGATGGCGCGGTGTAGCCGGTGCCGTAGCCGCTGTTGCCGGGAACGCCACCGAACGACCCGCCAAACTATGGGAAGGCAGTGAAGGCCAGCTGAGGCGGTGGTGGGCGGCCGTAGGGCCACATCTGCAGTGAGCCAGTCCAGGGCTGTGCGAAGGATGGGTCCACGCCCGGCGGTGCGTGGCCCTGAGCACCGGATGGCGCGGTCCCGCCAGGAGGCTGTTGGCCGCCACGGCCACGGCGATGGCCGTTGGTGCGCTGGCCACCGCTGGATGCGCCAGGGGGACGCTGTGGAGCTGTCGGGTTCCCCTGGCACAGTGTGGAGGAGCCGGACGCGGCCGGCTGTGGAGTTGCGACGAGGGCCGAGGGCAGCGAAGGAGGTCGGGCGTCAAGCTCCATCTCTTCCAGCAAGAGATGGGTCCGAGCCTCGGCGAACGTCGGGAGCGGATGGTGCATCTTGAGAATCGACACCATGTGCCGGAATTTGCCACTCAGCCCACGGAGCAGAGTGAGGACCATCTGGCAATCGCCGATTGGATCGCCGAAGTCGACCAGAGACGCTGCCATGGTCTCAAGACGATGACAAAAATCGGTGATCGACAGGGAGTCTTGGCGGAGGTTGCGGAATTGCATTTCGAGGAGGAGGGCACGAGATTCCTTCTGCCCAAGAAACTCGTCCTCAAGATAGCTCCACGCCTCACGCGTGGGGCGATGTCGGATTATGAGCGACTGCTGCAAGTCGCTGGAGATGGTGCCGTAAATCCACGTCAAGACAACGCAATCCGCCTGGAGCCATGCGGGGCGCTCGGGGAATGCCTCGTCCTCGAGAACGTGGCGGGTTAGCGCGTACTTGCCGAGGACACTGAGGAACATCCCACGCCACTTGGTGTAGGTGTTCGTGGCCTTGTCGAGGATGACGGGGATGAGCGCCTTCACGTTGACGATGGCGATGGCCTATGCCCAGATGACTTCGTGGGCAGCTTCGCACTGGTCGAGGGCTTCGTTGCAGAGACGGGCTTCCTCGTCACGGCGTGCCTGTTCGGCGTGGGCTGCTGCCTCGGCGGTGAGGCGACTGTCCTTGGCGGCCTTGGCCGCAGCGGCGGTGGCAGCCGCAGTCACGTTGTCATCATCCGCCATGGCGGACGCGATGATCCAGATCGGCGGCCGTACCTGGCTAAAGTAGCGACGAGGCGGGCGATCGGGATCAGGAGGTTGGGGATCGGCGGCCGCGCGTGCGAGAGAGTCGGCAGGGCGGGACGATCAGGCACGGCAATCGGCTCAGCGGCACTCCAGGCGATGGAATCAGCGACGGGAGCGGCGAGAGTGGACCAGCGGCGCGTGGGTTAGGGTTCCGGAAGTGTAGCGGATCGTAACCGTGGTGATACCATGAAAGTGTGGGAATAATTGTTTGTATTCCAAGTATGTGTACAGGAGTACATATATAGACAGCCGGGGTGGCATGCAAGCCTACCGCGCGGGCGTGATTACATCCACAATTACAGGCCTAATTATATTAGTCTAACAGTATTGACCCTCTGGAGGTATTTATAGGTACATATAGGGGAGAGATATATTTAGAGTATAAGCCAAGTTATACTAGCTCTAATCCTTTTCCATTTCTAGAATTCTATCTTTAACTCATGTTTGTTTTCGTATCCAGTTATCTCTAACCATATATACTTCATTTATAACAATTTTCCTTCTGTCATCGCGGGAGTGAAGAAGACAACTGTGATTAGATTTGAGGCCTTGGATTGTGCTTCTACCTTTTTCTCTGCTTCTCCATCATCAACTATCCGGCACCTTGGAGGTGGTGCCGTTCCTTCTCTCTCCTCTATTCCTTTTCGCAGTCATAGCATTGGTGTGATGAATGATAGTGCTAACACGGACGCTTTGAAGTCATTGCATATTTGGCTGTGTAGGTGTAATCAATCATATAGAAGCGGAGATCAATGAAGTAATTTGGCTAAAGGCACACAAAAAAAAAGGCACAATGTAACGGTGCTGCAGTCATTGTGGAGATGTGATAGGATGCCATTGGTTTGTCTCACATATGTAAAACGATGTTGTCGAGACATCTTGCATATATTTTTTTCGCGATCGTGCTTGGCACGTATTTCATTAAGAAGAAGTGGGAAGTTTGTTACATCTCATCCTCCTTAACCCTTGAAGCTAATGAGGATTAGCTACCAAAGGTAGAGAGGAAGAGAGGACCTTTTACAACACCAGGCAATATTAACATCTTGCATATATTAGAGGATGTCATTAGACATCTTGCATATGTTAGAGGATGTTGTTGGTAAATGTCTTACATGTGTTAGAGGATGTTGTGTTCCTACAATCGTTGATGCAGCTGTATACATGGTCGCATGTTCCAGCAAATCAGGATAGTTGTTTTTTTTTTTTTATCAGCTGACGCCGATAGTTCATCAAATGTGCTCCCAGTATGAAAGGATAAAAACTAGCGTCCAACCATTCCCTAAAAAAACAATCCCTGTCGTAGGTGAAGAAGTTGTAGCAAGTCCAGGCCGCAGCAAAGCTGCAGAGGTGAGAGGATGTGACCATCGGCGACGAAGAAAACTAGGCATGTATTTTATTAAGAGGAAGTAGAGTAACATCACAAGCTAACACATCAATGGTAAGTGCCGAGCTTACAAAGAGGAGAAGGACCAAAAACATTAAACAAAAAGAAAAGAGAACCGAAGGAAGCTAAGGATTGCAACAAACATAGAGGCGACCACAACTACAGGAAACCGGCCAACGCCCAGTCAAAGGCCACCAGAGGTACAAACTCCCTAAGACCCTAACCACTCGAGGTCGCACTCAGCCGTTGGGCTGCGGAGAATCCTACAGACAACATGAGTCCCTAATGCTGCTCGGCGATGGATGTGTTCTGATTTAAGAATTCTTGACATCATTGTATTGCCACTGATGTATATTTCTGAACATATGAATGAATGTGGATTTCTGTAAATAGGCGATGTTTAGTAAAGTGAATCAGGGACGGGGATCCCCATGGGGATTAATTCCCCGCATGGAGGCGGGGATGGTGTGAAAATCTTCCCCGTGAGCTTAAACGGGGACGGGGACGGGGATAATCATCCCCACGGGGATGGGGATAGGAACTCAAACCCCAACGGGGAATTCCCTGTTGCCATCGCCAGTCCATTGCCGGCGTCGCAGCTAGTGGAGGTAGATGTGCGTCGCCACTTGCAGTTGTGCGTGATTTGTCGGAAGCCGCGGCAGCACAGACAACGTTGGGGTAGCTTGCAGTTTGCCACGTGGTGGGAGGAACAGAGACACTTAAGGCGACAGCGCCTCCGACGGCTCAAAGTAGATACGGCCAACACTCGTCTCGCACGGTGGCAGTCGTCTGCATCAGGAGCTAAGATTCGGCGTCGGCTCCCTAAGGGAGGAAGGGGTTCGAGCCAATGAAGAACCCCATTACTCCATTAGCGACCCTGCCGGCAGGCTTGACGCGTGCGAGCTAGCGCTTCCAACGATGATGTCGTCTGTGGTGCCTGGCGACCTTGCCACTGCGGCATTTGACGTCCGCCCCCAAAGGCACGGATGGGCACGCGCTGGCAATGCTAGTTGGGCACCGGCTTGCGAGGTTGGAGAAGAGCTCTCGTCGTCGGAGTCGTCGAAGGAGCAGTCCTTCACTCACCTACATTGTTTGGAGCGTCTGTGGGAACTGTAGCCGGAAATAAGGGAGAGTGTGCGTCCACCCCTTATCTCTCACCATCCATCATATTGATATCCATGCTGGAGTGTTTCAAAATTCATGCTGAAGTGCTTTTCTGGACTGACTGTGGATAAGAATGGGGTGATATGCATGAATCTTAATGCGATCTGAGCCGTTGGATAAGGGATGGGTGCCCACCCCATTATAGAAAATTGCAAGTTGATGGCAGTAGGGGAGAGGGAGGAGGTCCCTTGTGTGCTGGAGGTGAGGCTAGAACTGACTGCCGGCGCCGATGTGAGCCTCTGACGGGCTGGGGGCTCACGAGCTCTCAAAGACGTTCATCGAGGCCACGGACTCGCCAAGGTGCACCAAAGCTTCCCCATGAACCCTATGGATCAGTAGATCAGGTCGTGAAAAGCTCGGATCTGGGTCTGATGGTGTCTCGACGGTGGCAGGGGGGGTGGGGGGGTGGGTTGGGTGGGTGGGCGAGGTCCATCGGTGGAAGTTTCTTTCTGTTAGCACACAGCTATCCAAGCTACAGTCCATTTCCTTATGAGCCAAAAACAGAGTGTAGTTCTGCGACGAAGAAAACTAGCTGGGTTCCCAGCGAAGCAGGGCGGCAAGGCAGGTAACAGCGGCCTAACAGCAGCACGTGCAGTTGCGCTGACGTATGGCACTAATGATACTAATTTGGTGACACCCAATAAGCATGTAATGTGAAAAATATATTTTATGGTGTACAACCGTGAATTCACATTGAGTTCAACTAATCATCTGGTGGTTAGATGGCATCCAAGAAAAGTTTTGTCTATCTGTTTATTTGACTAAGAACTTGTGGACAAAATAAAGGTCCTTGGCACGAAGCTTTAGCAGCTCCTTCCGGCTTCCGAACTTGTCCAGACTAGCCTTGGTCCGCATTGATCAATCTGATGCTAATGCACATGGTCAACTTGATGAAACCATCTTAAGAGTTTGAAAATAGTTGTTCCAAAACAATTCATAACTTTTTATATGAAGTCAGAAGAAGACGATTTTATATAAAAATTGTAGAGCTTGATAATACCTATAACTCTATAGTCGACAAGTTTTTAATTTGAAAATGTTAAGTATTATATGTCTCGCTACATACTTTATGTTAATTGTGGATTAGGTTATGGGCTTCAAACATAGTGGCGCCTCAAGCTTCATGTCATCACCATAAGGTGGAGTGCAAAACATGATTCAAAGAAAATGGGAGTGATTACAAGCAAAGAAACACTAGAAACATAAACAAAATAAGATACAAATAATTCCAAATATAGATAACAATGTGGAATATACTTGGTAATAATTTCATATGTTTTATTAATTTTTAAGAAAGTAAAAAAAAAAACACTTCTTGAAACCAGCCAAAGGATCGAATTTAATCCACTTCAACGCTTGAAGCATGTAAAATAAAATGTTGAGAAATACATTTTACCCTTTTTACTCTGATATATAGTTTTATTGTATAACTTGGAGATTTTTTTGTCAGCACATACAGAAAACGTTGTTCACATGAATCTAAATATTTGTTTCGTTGTACAATGTTTTTATTATGTAATAATATTTCCATAATAGTAGGATTATTGTTACTTATAGAAAGATTACCATAAACAGAAACTATCAGCAGTAAGCAAAAAAAAACACTAGCATGAACCAAAAGGGGTGCCAAAAAAATCTTTGAACACAAAACATTGCTCACGTTGAACAATACTTTTTCACTTGTATGAACAGAATAAAAATTAAGAGGTATAAGAAAAGTAGGAGAAAATAAAATAAATAAATAAAAGAAACATGAAAATATGACGTCATAAATCTGATAGCACTTGCTATCCAACACTGAGAAAGGAAACGGAAAAAGGAAAAAAAAATCCACTTGTCCTCCCTCAACTTTTGCGAAAGTCCGCTTTTTCTCCCTGAACCACAAAACCGGGTAAATCACCTCCCTCAACTTTTGAAACCATATTTTACATCCCCAGCTCGATTATAAGTGGTTGAAGGAGGTTTTATCTTTTTTTATTTATTTTGTCTAAATCTTTGAAAAAATATAGTAAATCACAAAAAAAAATCATAAAAAAAGGAAAATCAAATTTTGTTGGACTCACCTGAGTAAATCTACAAGTGAACATATAATATGGTATGCTTTAGTACAAAGTTTTTCTATGAATTTAGATCTATGCTTTTATATAATTAATTGGAATAATGTGACAAAACCACCTTAATCATAGGGTCCATGTGCACCGTCATCGTCCCTAAGGACCCACGATCAGTCTGCACGAGTTTCCCTTGACCTAGGTGGCCTGCCGGGTTCCCTAGGGAACCCTAACCTTCCGAGGATCTCATTGTAAGCATTGCAGTATTACAACAGTTTACACAAATAATTTGATTCAGAGTACAAGGTGCGAAAGTATTACATAAACATAGGTTACAAATATAAGTTACATTATCCCAAACCAGAGTTTCGTAGTGACGTAGCACCATACAACTAAGCACCCTGCCCAAAGGTTACACACATCTTCATCTATGCATGATCCATCGACCGGCACGGTCACAAGCAGAAGTGTACTCTTGGCTCACCTGCAACAGGGGTTAACAAACCCTGAGTACTGAGGTACTCCGCAAGACTTACCCGACTAAGAAAAAGGAATGAGACTCAGGAATGCAGATTGAGGGGAGTCAAGGTAAGGCTTTAACAAGAGTCAAAGTATTTTTGCAGAAAAGCAATACTAATTCTATTTTCAGTATTTTAGTCAACATTATTATAGTCAATATCAATAGTTCTCAATTCTTTCACATGTGTCCTTCACTTTTAACTTCTTATTCATTCTCAAAAACATCCTAGTTCCGAACCACTTTTCGGGATAAGTCAGTGGATCAAGTCTCCATTAACCGAGGAGCAACGACGATTCGAATCGATTAATACCCAGCTGGGGATCCCTATCCACACTGCATATGTAGCACATAAACTTGCATATGCCAACCCTGTCTACCACGGCTTTTCTATCCCTGAACCGGTCCTGCGCCACCCAAGAGCACAGCACTCCTCTCGTCTCCAGGCACGACGGCCACGAGGGTACACGCTACTCTCGCCATCTCTCCACTCCCAGTGCGTGGTTGTCGGTTCAAGCAATAGAGCCACTGGAGATAGGGCTTTCCGTAGTATGTGGCTAGTTGCAAAGTCTCGATTCAGTAAGCCTACAACGAACGGTCCCTAATTTCTTTTCTGCTGGCAACCATGCATTGGGACTCTAACCCAAGTATAAAGTTACCCAACGGTTTCCAAATCCATGCCTGCCGGATGACAAGACATGGGGAACGCCGCCCCATGTGCACATCAACCGAGCGAAACATTTCCCTTTTCTGTCGGTGGTTGAACCTTGGGACTCTAACCCAAGAGATATAACCACCCAACAGAAGCATCCCCTCCCGTCAGTGACGATGTACTAATCAGGTGCACAGCCACCGAACGAGAACATTACCAATTCTCTTTTTCATGAATTATTCAATAATATATCACAATAGCTCAAAATAGCATTTTATGCAAATCTAAATTATTCAAGCAGAACTAAGCATTTTCCAAACATTTTATTTTAAAATGGTTTCCGGATATTTCAGTGGTCAAGGTTGGTAATGCATCAATTGGGTTATCAATCAACTCCTATAAACCTAATGCAGTAGATTAACTCAAGTTATAAATATTTTGCAAATCACAAGGAAAGGGATGGATGCACCGGGGCTTGCCTGTTGCTTGAAGTAGACCGAACCCTGAAGTCAATCACCGAGAAGGATGCACGTCCACCGAGTGAAGACCCTACTCGGTACAAGCTTCAGGTAATAATCACCGCGCGTTCTCTACACGAAATAATAATGTAACACTTAACATGATGACATGTATGCCATGACGCAGGAGATGCACAAAATCACTGATCAACAGTAGGTAAATTTAATTTGAAAGTTGAGTACAATTTTTCTTCATGATACAGTTCAAAACAAACTTCATTAGACAAAGTGATGGTTGTATAATTAATTTATTGACCACTTAACAGTCATAGAAAACTGAGTTAATTTTCATTATAACACTACTACACCTTTGCTTAAACAAGTCTTCAACCCTAACATCATATGTGAATAACACAACTTATTAACACTTCTAATTAAGTATTTAATTAAGAACTTAACTAACTACTTAAAGTGCCGAGGGTCATCTCAAATTAATAACTCAGGGATATCAATCAATCCGAAAGTCACACAAAACCTAAAATAATTAGGGTTTTCCATTTGTTTTATTAATTATTTTATAAGGTACAAAATAATAAATTCATAACTACTTCCAGTTGAGCCCAAACTTTTTCTACAGAAAAATCTTGACCTAAAACAGTATCAAAACCAATTTCATGATTTTTAGATTAACATAGAATTTATTAAAATCCCACAAAGGGGCATTTATTTATTAATTTACTGAATTTTTTGGTGCCTGCAGAAAATATTTAAATTCATTGTTTAATATTTTTATTAAATTCTACATATAACAGAGAGCCTACAAAAATATTTTCATAATTTTTGCAACAACAGATTAATCCCTATAAAAACAACAAACCACAACACGATTTAAGACAATAAGAATTCAATAACCAATTTTATTTGTGAAAATAAAAGAATCAAACCGGCCCACACAGCTAGCCGATCCGGCCCACCCGCGCGCTCCCTCCTCCCAGACCAATTCCCCCTCTCCGAGCCACTGGGCCGGCCCGAGTAGCCCAGCAAGACCTAACCGGCCACTCTCCTTCAACCTCTCACCCCCTCTCTCTCGACGCGCCCCGCGCGCACACGCGACGCGGTGGCTCGCCGTCGGCGACTTTGCCGGCGACGAAACTCAACTAAGAGATCCCCCGCTAGCTCACGCCACACCCCCAAAGGTACTGCACTACATCCCGGACCCCCGAGCTCGGTCATCCCCGACCATGGCTGTCCGACGGAGGAGACACGGCGGCACAGCCGCGTTCCAGCCTCCCCGAGGACCAAGAAACCTAACCAGCTAGACTACGGGAACCGAGGAGCTCACAAAAGGCTAGTGCACTAGCTAGACGGGGCGGAGTGTGGCCAGAGATGCATGGTTGACGAAGACAGTGGACGCGACGGAGAGCTCCGATGGCGAGGTCGTCGTTCCGGCAGGTGCTGTGGACCAAAAGCGAAACTGTCTAACGCATGAGTCTCATGAAGGAACAAAGGCTCTGGAACGCTCCACTGCAAGGGGAGAAACTCACCGAGGCGGCGAATCATGGGGAGACGGGCCACGGCGGCGCTCCGCCGATCGCGAGGAAGAAGGACGAGTCATGCCGTCGACTCCGATGACGAACGGTGACACGACTGGACGCGAACGGTGCACCAGGAGGTGTCCAACCTACGAGCACGACGAATCGGGCAATGGTGGAACGACGGTGGCCAATTCGGCAAGAAACCGAGAGCACACCGGAGGGAAGAGATGGAGGAGGGAGGAGAAGAAAATGGTGTCCATCGCCTTCAACGTGTCCGGGGAGGAGAGGATAAGGGAGTGCGAGTACCGGGGTCCCCCTGCGACCCTCCGCGTGGCGGCGTCCGGACCCCGGCCGGCCGGACGGCGCCGGTGCACGGTCCGCGCACGCGCGCGTGAGCGCTGAGCGCACAGTAGGGGCCCCCCATGACTACTGCAGCTAGCTATACCCCAAGTCAAACCCTATGCGACCCATATGTCCAATTTTTGTTTAGAAGCCAAAGAATTCCCAAAAATAAAAGTTGTGGAGAATTTCAGGAAGAATATTTTTTCTTTTTGAACCATGTTCAAATTCTGCACCAATTTGAAATCATTCAAAAAGGGGTAAAAGGGTTTTTAAATTTTGATTTGCAATCCAGTGAAATTCTCCAAAATTTCCTCAATAACTTGAAATTCTGCAAACATGAAAGTTTTTCTATTTGATAAGGTCTATAACTTTCAGTAAATGGGTTTTGGCAAATTCTTCATAGTTTTTGAAATAGCAATTCATATTTAAATTTTAAAACACTCATTAGGGTTTACTTTGAAATCTCACTGCATAACTTCAAAATCTCCACATATAAAAGTTGTTCAACTTGAAAAGCCTTACAACTTTTAGTAAAGTAGTCTGCCCAAATTCTTGATATTTTTTGAATTTGTATTTCAAGTTTAAACTTTAAAACCTAAATTAAGATTTTATTTGAATTTATTTTTAATAACTTCAAAATTGCCCAAAATAGAAGTTGCTCAACTTTTAAAGATTTACAACTTTGGTTTAAGGCCCAACACTTGATTCTATTTAGTTTTTGATTTAGGGTTTCGGGTCCGATTATAGTTTTTAATTGTTTTCCTTTTTATTTTCTATTTGGATTTAAAGGCATACACAAACAAATATTTAATCATAAAGTCACTCGAAGATACCTAAGTATAATCACATGTGAAAATAAAAATTGTTTTAATTAGTGCACAATGATCAGGTTTGATGCGGGATGATTTGCAACTAAGGATGATGACATGGCATGTTTTAATTAACCGTAACAACAGGGGTGTTACAAATAATTTATAATTACAGCTTTTATGGTTCAATTGTGGTGAAAGTTTTATGATAGCATAATTATTATATGCTTAAACTGTAGTAGAAATTTCATACTCATTGAATCATATATAACTTATTTATAGATTTTCTTTAGGGCCCGTTTGTTTCTTTGGAATTGAATTTATTTTAAGAATTACAATTTAAGTATAGATTAATTAAGCTAATATAATTGTATATGAAATATATTTGTATATTTATGATTAGGTATACAAGGAACACACTTATATATTGCACTTTTTATTGTATAGAAGTGAGTTAAAAAATGTGTTCTAAATTAGAGAATAGAATTGTAGCATAATGATCTATAGAATCCAATTCCATCTCCCACCTTATGAATTGAAGATAGACTTATTTGTGATCTTAGGAAAGGTGTGAAATCTCAAATTCTAAGGTAAATAGTTTTACTTATCATAATGATCTATAGAATCCAATTCCATCTCCCACCTTATGAATTGAAGATAGGCTTATTTGTGAGCTTGTGAAAGGTGTGAAATCTCAAATTCTAAAGAAAATAGTTTTACTTATCATGTACATTTTAATTCCTCCAATTCTAAGGAAACAAACGGGCCCTTAGGATTTATGCTTGTTAAATCTAAATAAATCTATAGCTAATTTTAGATTTAATTATAAATTTATTTAGATTTAGTTATAACTAATTTTAAATTTAACTATAGATTTCTTTAGGGTTTATGCTTGTTAAAAACTAAATTAATTATAATTAAATGTAAACAAATCTATAACTAGATCTAAAATTAGTTATAAATTTATTTAGATTTAACAAATATAAACCCTAAAGAAATCTATAAATAACTTATACATGATCCATGAGTAGGAAATCTATAAAGAAATCTATAACTATTGCTTTTTTATAATTAATTGTAATAATTCATAGCTATTGGGCTATAGAAGCAATGGTTATGAATTATTACAATTAATTATAGAAAATCATAGATCTAAATCTAAAAACTTTATACTAATGTATATCATATTATATGTTCACTTATAAATTTACTCACGTGGAGTCCAACAAAATTTGATTATCCATTTTATGTTTTTTTATTTACTATGATTTTTTAAAGATTTAACCAAAATAAAGAAAAAAGACAAAGACAAAACCGTCTTTAAAACTGCTTATAATTGGATCAGGGAGGTAAAATGCACGGTTTTAAAATTTAAGAGAGATGATTTACTCAATTTTGCGGTTTAGTGAGGAGAAATTGACTTTCGTAAAAGTTGATCGAGAAAAAGTGGATTTTTTTCAAGGAAAAACACACCACGCCGTTGCAAAGTATGGGCCGGCACTTCCTACCTACGGGGGGGACTCCCAAGTCTCAAGGCTTTTTAGCCAGGCCCCATACTGAGACTACGCCAGAGACTGATCTGAAGGCCTCTTGTCAGATCCACGGTTTCAAACACTGGTTCGTACGCGAGCTCGAACGCAATAAACTGATTAAATTTTACATGAACATTGAGGAGGATTTCTTCTAAAAATTGGTACGGATCCAGTTCTTCGAAATTGTAGAGATTCTCTTCAATTCACGGATACAGCTCTAATCAGCATACACTCGTCAAGTGTGAGGAGACGCAGAGACATCTAGGTAAACTGAACTGGAACAATTCAAATCGTTAGATCAAGCTGCCGCTCCTTCCATGGAGAGGGCCACCCTGACTCTGTGATGACAGTGCAACAGAGTAGGCATCAACGAAAGGATCGAACTGAGAAGCAGCGGCCCCATACTGAGGCTGAAACTGCTGCGGCATCCCAAACATGGCTTGCTGCTGCGCCATCATCGACATCTGCACGCCTGTCGGCGGTGCGAAGCCGTTGGACATGGTGAACGGATCGTTCTTCTGATCAGAGGCGTGCCCGTTTCCATATGTTGTCTGCTGCTTCCTTGCGGCGTCCTCGTACAAGCTATCCAGAAGCAGCCTGTCGAATCCCCCAGCCTATACAATATTACAAGAACCAACGATGTGAATCAGTGAATGCCGAGAGCTGGAGAAGGGAGGCAGTGGATGCTTAAAAAATGAGGATGCAATGTTTTCTTTACCAGCTTTGTCTCTGCCAGCTGGTTGCTGCTGCTACTGGGCTGTGCTGTGACCAGAGCAAGCTCCCAGCCTGACGTTCCTGTTGTGTCACCGAAGCCCATTGCAGAGGTGTTGTTGGAACAACCTGCACATCGGAGATGAGCACAATGTTGCGTGAGTTTGATGTCACGCTTTGGTTATTTGCTGTTGAATTCATGAGACAGCAATTAGTAGATGAAACTGGTGCTTGAAGCTTGCCTGGTTGTACTATAGCAAGAGCCAGTGCGTTGCTCTCTTCGATTGCAGCAGCAGCAGGGTTTACTTCATACAGGCCCTGATCATCACCAACCCAACGGATATGGTCACCATTATTATCGTTATTTGCAGATAAGTAGGTGCTGAAGTATTATGCGCTAACAAGAGTTACCAGTAAATCGGCAGTAGCAGTCGGAGTTTCAGGCTCATCGTCGCTGTCATTATCTGCAAACTGGGCAGGTTTTTCATGCTCAGGAGCAACTTCCTCTGCAACAGGTTCTTCAAACGCCTCGAGCACCAGCCCAGGGGTTTGCTTTTCCTGGTAACGAATTACGAAATCTAGCTGCCGGTACTCCTATTGAATACAGGAGTTTGAGAGTTTGACGGCACAGAACATGCTGACTGAATATGTATATACAGTACTTTACATTAGCTGAATGACATAAAGGAAATTAAATGATTTAACTCACTATGGTCTCATTTGGAACAGATACAGTTCTAGGGGCTTCTCTGATGTACTCCTCCATCGTTCCAAGAAATGATGATGGTGGCTGAAGATAATTCAGAAAAAAAAAAGGAAGTATCTGGCATCAGAGTTCAGAACTCCCTACTGTAATATGAACTGTAATAGATGAACGGTGGAGGAAGAAGATCGGGGAGTCTGTTTGGTGATGCAAGGACCTCTCTCAGAATTGGAAACTGGAAGTTTCTGGCTAGTTCCAGACCTCTGCAGAGCTCGTAGAAGTCAGAAAGAGACTTTGCCTGTTATGTTATTCTGATGAGCATCAGCTCACATAGACAGCTGTAAAATTCCACATAATGATACTATCTAGTCATGCTGCAGTTAAACTTATACACACCAGATTCCCTGTCCTTCTATAGATGTCCAGCGCTTTGATAGCATCGAGTTTTGTCATATCAAAGAACTGCAAAAACATCAGAATCAACATCATCACAAAAACCAAGATGTACCGTAGTGTCATCTCATAGGAGAGGAAGTTAGTTCACCGAAGTACCAAATCCACAAGGTTGATGATCCCGTCATTGACTGCACAGTAAATCTTGAAGCTTTCCTTCAGCACCTGATCAGTTCATCTTTCGTGGTCATCTCGACCAGTGATGCTAGCTAAACAATGCTAATCAGCACTAATGTTACAGTACACGTACCAGAGCCAAGGCGTACTGTACGAGGTAGTTTCCGAAAGCTGCCCCTTCAGGCTGCAAGAACCATCAATGCAGGATTTTGCAAGATTTTTAGTCTGGTTCAGTCTGAAACAATACTTCACATTGACACAGAAGGCACTCCTAGCTGTGTGTGTGCTCTTGTACCTGACAGCCGACAAGCCGGAAGAGCAGCTGCTGCAGTGCAGGAAGCTGCTCCAAGAGATCGTCCTGGCCTAAGGTCCTTGTTCTGCTCTGCCCCTGAAAGTCAAGCGGATGCCAGTAATAAGAAATAAGAAACTGTGTCACTGAAACTATGAAACCAATTGCAGCTGCATAAACCTTGGGGTTTTCCTCTGCAGGTCTGAGTCGCTCGGACTCGACGTCGTATCTCAGGACTCTGAAGCACTCGAGCCGCTCCTCGAGATACAGCGCGTACGTGCGCACCCACGCAGAGCAGTCCCATGCTGCAGGAGACGGTGAAGACGAGAGTCAGGTTCAGGTCAAAAACCAAGCAGAAATGCATTATTCAGGTTGGAATGGAGATGTTTTTATGTAACCTAGTGGGCTGGAGTTGTCCTTGAAGTTTGACATCCGTAGGGCGTGGCCGTTGCGCCGGTAGCCGAGCAGCTCCTCCCTGAACGCCGCGTCGCCTTCGCGCAGCGTCCTGTGGATCACGATCAGCGTCTTCAGAGCGACCTGCTCCCAGTCCCAGTTTTCATAAAGCATTTTCTTTCTCCGAGTCGACTCAGAGATCGATCAGGGAAGAAGCAGTAATGGCGTAGTACGTACCACCCAGTTGTGCGTCTTGGAGAGGCGCCTGGCGAGCGCGTGGACGAGGTAGGAGACGTCGGCGAGCGGGCGGGAGGAGGACGTGGCGGCGAAGATGGCTGCGGCGGCGGCAGCGGAGAATCCGACCAGTTGGTTAGGTTTCACTCGCAACAGAGAAGAGAGGAAGGAGACGACTAGTCTCACCGGCGACGTGGCGCTCCTTGGGCGGCCGCTCGACGTGGGTGGTGGCCTTGACCACGGCGACGTCGAGGTCCTTGCGCTCGCGCCCGCCGCCGCCGCTGTTCACCTTGGCCATCCCCACGGTGGCGGAGTCCTTGATGGCGCCGCACGCCTTCCGCCATCGCTTGTGCACCGACACCGTGCCCATTGGCGGCGCCGGCGACGGGTTCCCCGGCCGTCTGCCTCGCCTCGCTCGCTTCTCTCCGGACTCCGGGCCGGTGGCTCGCGCGCCAAGTCGTCGAGGGTCGTCGTGGCTCGCGCGTGGCCAGATCCTCCTTTTTAAAATTCTAACTACGAGCTCAGAAATGGCGCGACGTGCGCGGCTGTTCCATCAACCATGCACCCGAATCTGAAAATCAGATCAAAACGACGGGGTCCCTGCCGGCCGGCGACCGGCCGCGGCTGGAAGACGCCATCATTTTGACGTGTTCTTCGCTGGTTGCCGCAGCTCAGCATTCAGCGCAAGCCCCAAATGGGATTCAGTTGGTTGGTGTGCTCACTCTAATAAGCCAACCGAGTGCCGCCTCTGGACATGAAAACATATTGTTGGTTCACTAGCAATAAATCCAAGAAGACACGCAGAACTAAACAAAAGAAATACATCTCAGGACACATGAACGTCACTGTCAGAAGCAACAAGAACAAACAGATTGAGCCACAGCTCGGAATCCTCAACAGAAATCCATGGCAAATAAATTGTTGAGAACAATGGGGTTTGCGGATGAAACATGAGATTCGCCCCCACAAGGATACATTTCTAACATCAAAGAATATCTCAGGTATAGTTATTTAGTACAACACAACAGTATCAATTTCTTGCACTCCTGCCACACACACTGACTGTTGTTTTTGTAGATTTAGTTACAGAATGCAACTCCCCAGAAAGAGGAAATGCATTAACAAAAAAAAAAAAACATGTATGCATTCTAACTTGAGGTATACATAAGTGGCATTGTTTCCTTTTGTAGCTTTATTAGTCTATAGTTGACACCATGTCACCAAAATGCATATGCCACCATGAATCCGACTGACTTGAACATCCTCTTCGTATCTCTTTTATTTCCTTTTGGCAAAGGGATTGGAATGTTCATGCCTTTGCAAAGAAGATATGCCCTCACCCCACTGCCAATGTTCATTAGCATGCACCAGTTGCTGAGATCAGATTTCTCAAATCCATGGTGTTTGCTGAAGTCCATTGTAACCCCTTTTGTGTTTTGATAAACAATGACCCTTTACCTATCTGATCTAGCTCATGGTTGTCTGCATCGAATCTGATCGATCTGAGCTGTAAATAGTTTGAGAGAAATCCTCAACTACCTTTGTTGGTGCTTTTGCTTTAAGCAACATTTCATTGTATTCTGCTTCTGGGTTTGACAGTGCTACAATCGCCCCACCTGCCCCTACCGAGGCTTCTCCATCGTGAAGGATAACAGTTCGAATCACAATGTTAAGATCAAATGTGTGGTTATATGAAAAGAATCCGATTGATCCTGAGTACACACCTCTTGGACTAATTTCAAGTGAATCAAGGATCTCCATTGATCTAACTTTTGGGGCCCCAGTCATTGAACCACCTGGAAAGGCTGCTTTCACACAATCAACAGGGCTTAGATTTGACTTCTTTGTTCCGCGGATGGTGCTCACCATGGTGTGAACACTTTTATAGGATTCTACATCCATGAGACGAGGAACATGCACGCTCCCTGGTTCACAAACCTTGCCAAGATCATTTCTTAGGAGGTCAACAATCATCAAGTTCTCAGCCTGATCTTTTTCACTGGTGAAGTTGAGCACATGCAAAAAGGAAAATATAGCAGTAGCATATGAGCACTGTGAAACAGGATTAGCATTTAGAACCTCTAGATAACAATGAAACCGAACTACCAGGGAAGGAAGACATCGATAAGAACATAGTTATCACTGTAGAAACCTCCAATGACAACGAGAAAACTAGATCGCCTATGCTTATAGTAAATGTTATACAACCATGTAATTTTTTATCATAGATCTTTCAACTGAAAACTGAACAGTCATACTGCTTCAACAGACTATTGAATCAAGCTTAACACGAATGTCAATATAAATGTTTTTATACCTTAACACACTGATCCAGTTATTTTTATCAACTTCTTCAACAAGACAATTTGTGAAGAAACTTAATTCAAAATACTAACAATAGCAAATAAAACAAATCAGGGAAAGCAAAGAAATAGCATCCCAAGCTCAATATTTCCTGAATAAAGAGTGGAAGAGGCAACATATATCTAGAAGAGAATATAGTGTACTTGCCTGTATTTCAACTGCAACCGTAAGCATTCATCTTCCTCTGGTGTTCTGCCACGTGCTATAGTACCTTTGATAGGTTTTGCTTCTAGAACTCCGTCTCTGTCCAGTCGTAGAAACCTTTCTGGAGAAGAACAACATATGCTCAAGTTTTCTGAGGAAACGTTAAGCCAGGCTGCATAAGGCGCTGGATTTTGTTTTCTCAGTTTAAGGTAGAGTTGGAGCGCATTTATATAGTCCACTCTTCTCTTCATCTGAGTAGTTAAGCACAACTCATAGCTTTCTCCATCCCTGATATAATCCAAGCAACTCTGAACATCTCTAATATACTGATCCTTTGATTTCTCTACAACAAAACTCTGCTTGTGCACACTGGATGATCTAGCATATGCCTTCCCATTAATCGGTAATCCTGAGGGCATACCACCCAACCTGAGAAGCTTCTTCTCAGTCTCCACTAACCATGAAGTATGCGTTGAATTTTTGCATATCCCATCTCCATCACTAGAATTAAATTCATCATGCAGTGACAAAATATACACATCGCCATTACTGTGATCAACCACCACAGTGTTATCAGCAAAGACGAAGCATGCATCAGGAGTACTTGATTTGGCCATGTTAGATGATGCATCACACTCCACTTTGAGACCATACCTAGTATCCAATGAAAACTAAATTAACTCAAAAGAATCTTAAAGAAATCCAAAAGAAATAGATAATACAAAGAGAATTAAATGAAGTACAGAAGGCTCCATTGGCCACACGAGACAATTACAGAAACGGGTTAGTCAAAGATTGAAAACAATTGTTTGTAGCATGGAAGATCTGTTTGTAGCAGGAAGATAATCAAGTGCCAAAATCGAAGCATAATATCTAATCTACTGCACAAGTGTATAATATAATATAAGTTAAAAAAACGTCACTTCATGGCAAGAAATTGACATACCCTAGATATCCAACGAAGCCACCATGGAATTCAAAGGGCAGTCCTTCGTAATCCTTCTCATTGTATTGAATGGACTTGATCTCCTGTCAAGTGTGAAACAGTGAGAATCAAAACTCAGACAAATGCGTGCCTCAATCTACTGCATATTGCACTTTACTCACATGCAGAATACAAATAGTATGTCAGTAACCACCAATACTTCATGGTGAGATACCTCAGACCAGCCGATTTTGTTTTTAACAAGGATAAAAAAACAGTCAAAAACCCTGGCTTGCTTGCTACCAATTGACTACATAACCTAGGAACACAATTATTTTGTTCCTCTCTGCTGCAGGAGCTGAGAAAGTTCCTATAATGGTAGGTGATCTATGCTAAAACCTGTATCCCCATTTAATTTTTTTAACTTTAATAAACAGTTGGACTCTTGTACATTAAAAAAAACCAAAACAGTTGGGCTCCTTGTACTATTTCTGCTTGAGTAAATTATTCAGACTATGAGACTACAACACATAGATAGTGGCAAATGGCAACGAGGTTATGATCATACAAAATTAATAATATTAAAATAGTTATCACAAGCATCAATAATATTTAAACATACACCTTGTTAAGGAACTCCAAGAAGCCCTCTTTGATGAAGTTTTTGGAAGTATATCCATAAGCATCTTGGGTAATAAGCGTTCCTCCACAATTGGCTCTGGAAAAGAATTTGTGAAATGCAGAATAACATGAAGGTCTCTATCATATGCTGGCAGACATAATGCTTATAATACACTAAAGCATGATTCCTTCTTACCTTTGACCAGATAGGTGGAATGTCATTTGCTTCCACAGGGACCCACCTTTGCCACCCATGAATGAAAAACGTGCCCTGTTCTGCAAGCAGAAATAGATCACAACAAAGACAGAAAAGATCATCTAACGAACCCTCAAAAAAAATGTCATCTAACAAACAAAAGTGAATACACTATCTCCATGAGGAAAGAAAAGGAGTCGCAATCCAAAAAGTTTCAGCAAATTTCCAGCTTTATCACTCAATGAGAGTACGAGACAGTGATTGCAGCTCAATTCATGTAGACCAAGAGTTGAAGAGAAAATAGTATCTTCTTTTTTTTATTCAATTTTGGTGATTAGTTGAGAGTAAGCTGACTGCATACCTGGTCGACTGATGAGCTATCCAACCAAAATGTGTCTTCACCGCTTTGATGACCAAAAAGTACCGCAAATATGTCTTCAGAGCCAACTTTCGGACAGAGGAAATTTTCAATCTTCTTCCATCGTAATCGTAAACACTTCTTCCCAAGGCCTCTCTTTCCAAGTACAGGCTCCGAAAGTTCCATTCTTTTAGTGTGCAACAAGTCCTTAGGGATAGAATCGTGATGGCTTGCAGAATTGGCCTGCAGAATAACAGGAGTCTCTGCTAAAATGACATGTAAAGGAGTAGTGTGTAAACTACTTCATCATAGACAGTACTTGAGGTTTTTCCAGTTTACCAATACTGTGAACCTTTCTTTCCTGAAGCCATGATGAGCACAATCCAAAATCTCCTGTTATCTTTTTAAAGTTTTGGAAAATCTGTCTTCCGTGATGAGTAGCAATGCTCTCTGGGTGGAACTGGATTAAAGGGCAATCATGTGTAAGAACAAATGAATACAACATAGAGAAATCACCGCACAGGATAAACTAGGATACCTGCACTCCATAATGAGGCCTGCTAGAGTGCCTGATGCCCATGATAACTCTGCCATCATTTGACTCACTAGCATGTCCTATATGGGATAGTTCCGCACCATTGTTACTGTACTCTAGAGGGTTTGTCATGAAGTTGTTGTCCAATGATCCCAAGAAGGTACTAACATTACTGGGATCACTTTCAAGGTAAGAAAGCAAATTTGGAGAAGCAGTCCATGCAATTGATGTAAGATCATCAGGTAGAGAACCAGATTCTATTACAAGCGAGTGATACCTCACTACCTGAAAATAGCATGAGAAAGTTCAAGGCATTTAGAAGTTCATTATGAAGACTGAGATGAAACACAAATGGCAAGGGATGGGACTAGTAGTACAAGTGGTACACTAACCTTGAAGCCAGAGTTTCTACCTGATGGAACACAATTAAAGAGGTAGCATCCATCATGCTCAATTTCACTGATACAACAAAGAGGAACGTTAAATCATGAACATAAACGGTAAAAATAGCAAGAATTCAGCAGCAGTACTCAGCGAATTTTACAAACATAAATTCAAGGTCTTACCTGAGTCGCCCGTGTATAGCTTCTGGAGCATGAATAATCTTAGCACCATGTACAAATCCCAGGGCCTGCAATGGTCAAAGACAAGTAGACAGCAGCAGCAGCAGCAGCAGCAGCAGCCGCCATTTCAGGTAAAGTTACAGCCACGTGATCCATGTCAATTTCTTTGTGGTCCGAAATACATTCATAAGAATAACGCTGAAATAGAAAGGTGGATTTGAATGTCACCTGGTGGCCAAGGCAGACACCCAAGATGGGTATATCTCCACACTCCAAAAGTATGCGCAGACATACCCCTGAAAAAAATGCACCAGATAAATAAGTTGAAGTAGAACAGGCCAAAAACTGAAGATGAAGTTTGCGCGCGCACACCTATGTCGGCGGGGCACGCTGGAGATCCAGGGCCAGGCGAGATGACGATGTTGTCGAAGGCCCGGTCCTTGTACACGCGGTTGAAGACGTCCCTCCACGTCCACTCGTCGTTGCGCACGACCACGGGCGGCACTGCGGAGGTGTCACGAGCTTCCATCAGTTCCACCGCCCGCCCGAGAAGGCGCAATGAGCATGCCGCCGCCGCTCACGCGACGCAGCGGCAGGCGCGGAGAAGGGAGAGAAGTTTTCATACTCACCGCCGTTGACGACCGACAGCTCCTGGAAGATGTTGTAGGTGTAGCTGTCGTAGTTGTCGATCAGCAGCGTCCTCACCGGCGGGTCCGGCGTGTCCTCCCCCTCCCGCCGCGCCGCGAGATGGCGAGGGGCCGAGACCCGACGCGCGACGGCGGAGGCGGAAGGAAGGTGGGACCACCTCGCCGCCGGCGGGGCCGGGAGGCGGAGTGCGGCCATCGCGGCGGACCTGGCGGCGCGCGCGGAGGATCCGGGTGGGTGGGAGAAAGAAAAGGAAAGGCGCCTCTTTTTTCTGGGGCCGTGATTCGTCTGGACTGGAGAGAATGGTGAGCGCTTTTCTGCCGACGTCTTCCCCTATCTCGGCTGGTGTGCCCACTGCCGTCGCCGTCTCCAACTCCACCACCACCACCACCAACTGCGCGCACCGCTGACCACACCGCCGCCACGACGGGGAGGCGATCACCAAACACGATGGTCGCGACTCTCTCCGTTTAGTGTCGTCCGCTAGCTGGACCAGCTAGCGCAAACCAACCATTCAGCATTATTTTTCTGTCAGAACAATCAGCCAGCCAACTATACCGCACCAGCCAGCCAAACAGAGTTGACTTTTATAAAATTAACGTATGACCATTATTAGAAGTATTTTAATCTTAATTTGTTTATTTTTATATTTACATAAAATTTTTAAATAAGATGAATAATCAAAAAAGATAGTCAAAATCTTAAAACAACACTTATTTTGTGACGGAGGGAATACTCTCAACTCCACGAGAAAAACAGTACTGTTTGATGAGGTAGAACTAAACTAATTCTTTTTTTTTGATAAAAACTAAACTAATTCCTAAATAGATCAAGAGGCTATTTGGTAGGGTTCTTTATCGGCTCTAGCTCTAGCTTTGACTCTTCCGGATAAAACATCAAACAGTTTCGATAGATGAGTTGTTTTGAGCACTATTTCTGTGGAAAAAGGAAGAGTCGGAGCCGTTTTAAGAAAACTATAATTTATGGCTTTGCCAAAATGACTCCACCTCCTCTGGAGAAGATCTTAGGAGGGGTCCTCCTAAAAAACACCCTAAAAATTAGCTTAAATTAAATCAACTCTAGAAATTTAATAAATGAACTTCCTATTTGGCAGAAAATAAAAAAACTGTCCTCCCAACAGTTTAGGGAACCAACTCATTAGGGTTTTGGTGATTAGAAACAGTCTAAGATTTCCAATGCATAGTTATTTAGAAAACTATTTTATAAGATTATTGGAGAAGAAAATAAATTGAGGTTGCTACTTACTCCATTCATCCTAAAATAGAACTCACATATCATTTCTCGAGGAATCAATATAAAACAAACGGTGTTGTATCCACATTTGTAAGTCAAATAGTTTATTATAAAAATATATCTATCTAGATTTAATGATAATCGTTATATATCGTAATGTTAGTTTATTTTATATATTTAATTAAGGGGCTATTTGAATCTATTAGTACTAAAAATTAACGGTTACAGTTAGTATTAGATCCAAACAGACATGCTAATATATAAACCTACTAATTCTTTAGCTGAAGGGCTACTAACTATTAGTTACACTAGCATATTCGGAGTTGCTAAGACGTGCTAATAGTACACATACCCCAATGGTGCTGCTATCAACAT
The DNA here is from genome assembly GCA_038502445.1 of Eremochloa ophiuroides. NCBI lineage: Eukaryota > Viridiplantae > Streptophyta > Magnoliopsida > Poales > Poaceae > Eremochloa > Eremochloa ophiuroides. The sequence goes on from JAHLJS010000090.1 coordinate 50,977, forward strand.
CGACCAACCAAATATAAGGGATTTTGGGTTAGTGTTCTTACCGGCTCCTAATAGCTTGTACATGCAGCAACAGATCTCTGTTGACAGCGCAGACAAAGAATGTGGAGCGAGCCAGCTGATGAATGGTGATCAGCGGTGATTAAGATAGCAGGGAGAAAGGGTAGTTCTGGTGGATGGAAGAACCTCCTTTTGGGCTGATGGTATGGCTGATGTTTTGGGCTGTATCTGCATCAGCGGTGGGGGTTCGCTTGTTGGGTGCACAGGTTAGGCTCTGAGACAAGGGAGTCAGTCCTGTACTCCTGTTATAGTGTTATGTCGCTTTTATACAGGCGTGTTAGTTCGTTCTCTTGGTGGGTGAGGCTGGGTGGGTGAGGAGATCAGTCTTGCGTTTGAACTAGGAACCTGTAGCTGGTTTCTGTTTCTCTTTGTTCGGTTTCTTAATCATGCATTTCCGTTGGCATGTGCTTTCAAGCTCACCAACCCCTTCACAACTTGGATCATTAGACCAACAAATACTTACTGGTCAACTCTTCTCAGTTTTCCGGTACTGCTGCAGTTCTTACTGCTCATTCGAGACTTCACTCACATGACAGCTCTGGAGGGAACAAAAAGGCCCGGCAAACTAACACAATTGCAGAAAGAGTGATAACACGGTTCCATTAACTGGTTGGGATATCACTTCATGGCCTTCTTTACAACAGCATCTGGAGCTGAAGTTGCAAGTAAACTACCATCAGATCCCCATGGTTACAATTTACATTCCACTCTACAGGCATCTCCACATCTGTCGCGCTGTAACGCTGCAGAAATGAAAAATTGAGAAGCTTCTGCTGCTTCTCCCAGAGAACGAGTGAAGACCCCAGAAATGCCCCTAGAAGCAGGATCCATCTTATTTAGCTCTCCTTCTCTAATGCTTGCTGTTGCTGGAGAAAATAAGCCTTGCTGACAAACCTCCCCTGCGAAAGCAAAAACATAGACAGCTTCAGAGACTGCAAAAGCTTACATAGTATGCTGGTTTCGCCGCTGTGGGAAACATCACCACAAAGAGTCTGTTCTGGTGCTTACCTTGACCCGAGGCCGGTAGTACCGACTCTGCTTATTAGAGGGGATGGGAGTGCATGGCTTCTGCTTGCGCTGCATCTTTAGAATGTTGCCTTCCCGGATAACAGCGCTGGTAACATTCTTTGGGAAGAGATCGTTGTCTTCATGTTTAACCTGTGATGAAAATCCACACTTGCCAGTAAGAGGCATGTTTCTTCAGGTAAAAGTGAACACAAGGGATGAATGGAATGTGGTCTCTCAGCATGTTGATGCAATGCACATTATTAACATCAATAATTTTATATGGACGAAAACTAGGTTCATTAACAATGTACAACAGCGAGTTGGGTAGGCTGGAGCCATATACCATTTGCAGTACAATGAGACAGTTTTAGGAAACAGCAATTGATCATTAACATGTCTACATGAGGAGAGTCAACACGGACTTAACTAGTTTTCTTTTCCGAAAGCACAGCCACTCCAATATTTTTTTGCTACTTAAGTGCACAAAGGCCAGGTTGGCTAGAGTTCGTTGCGCTTGCTATTTTGTACCACCAATTTGAGCCCAACCACTCATCAACAACGGATCTGAGCATGCATACAGCCTTAGGGTACCTACATGTCTTTTGATGCAAAAGTGGCACTAGCTATCTATGGCTCATTAAAATGGTTAGAATACTGGCAAGTGTAAGGAAAGTTCAGTCACTCAGATAAGTTTGCTCACATAAGGAAACTTCTACAAATAACGCATAAAAATCTGAAAGTTAGTTGTTGGATGAGCATTTTTTCAGCTGGGATTATAAGGTGTGTTTCTTAGGTTTTGATGCTAAAGAAACGATACCGGCTTCTTCACTCTGTTTTTTCCTTTTCCTGATCATTATTGTTTTAATCATCCTTTATTGAGTTTTCTGTTTCTCCAGATTTGCTTGAGAATCCAGAAACATGCAAATAAGCATCTACTTCACAATTTCAGATAACTGGTTGAAGGTAGGCCTTGAATGAAGTAGTGGACCTGTGAACTGCAATGGTTTTAATTGTTTGGTTTGATTTTTTTTGTCCAAAAGCAAATAAGACCAAACTAAGAGATTTTCTTCTACGTCGATTGAACTCTAAAACTGCAATAAGACATAATGAGGGCTAGGTTTCTTATAATGATTCAACTCAAAGAAAATAACCGTTTGGAATTTCCTTTTTGCCTGCCCCATTCAACCAAAATCTCCAGCACATTGTACTTTCATATCAGCAAATTTCAGAGACAAATTTTCTTCTGAAGAAACTTGCAACTGACAAGAAATGCGAAGGAACTGAAATGAAGTAATGCAGACCAGATTTTCTGATCACTGCTGATATAAAACAACAAATGATCTGTGCTTCTACTGAAATTAAACAAATTCTCTTTATCAGATAATATAAACTAATAACATGTGTAATTTAGGGTTCTAAGAACTCTAGCAATTTTTAAGTAACTGGAAATGGAAAACCTTTTATATCAAGATAAGCTGGAAATACTTACTACCACACGAGCAGAGGACAATGGCAAGTCAGGCCCATTGCCATCAGCGAACACAGAGCCTCTGCCACGCCACGCCTTGAGCACACCGTCAGTGTTCAAGCTCAGCCCCAATCCTGTCTCTGGCAGTGCCAAAGCTCCAGTGTCGCCATTGGCAGACTCAGGAACCCCCTCCTCGTATATTGTCCCCAGTGACTTCTTCTTAGTCTTCTTCTTGTCTGCCACCTTCGCCATTGCCACTGAAGGCGTCGGTGGTGCTGGGGTAATGTCTTTCACAGGTATGGCGGGGCACATCCACCATTCTGGATCGACACTATGCCGCTTCATCGCTTGATTGATGATATTCTGATCATGCCGGAAGCTGAGCCCGAGCACCATAAGGTTCCTGAGGTAAGGGTGCATCATCTTGGATCTGGGCAGGTTCGAGTTGTCGCTTGACACAGACGTCCCGTTGTTTTCCATCGAGAGCTTACCCATGATGCCATCGATACCCTCGGCCGCGCTCTCATCGACGCCGCACAGAATAGAGTCGGCGTCGAAGCTGTCGTCATCGTCGAAGTCGAGCTCCCCCGGCTCGTCAGGTGCCGCAGCAGCATCGTCAGGGGTCGCAGGGGACGGCGCCGGGTCGCGGAACTCGCTGAAGACGCTGCTGACGGCCGCGGGCGACTGGCAGCCCCTGGCGGCGGCAGGGCTCCGCGGCGTCAGGGGCGGCGGCGGTGGCAGGTCGCGGAGGAGGAAGGCAGCGTGGCCGCCTGGGACGGGGAACGGCGGGAGGAGGTCGGAGCAGGACGGGTCGTCGGCGAGCGCGGAGGCGAGGCCGAGGAGGCGGGGCGGCGGCGCCGCCGCGTCGGGGCCCCTGGCGACGGGGAAGACGGAGGGGTACATGGACGCGAGCAGCGCCGCCGCCTCGTTGTACGTCTGGCTGGGCCGCTTCCGCGGCGTGCGCGGGCGCTTGAGCGACAGCGACGCCACCGACGAGGACGAGGAGGTGGCCGACGAGGAGGAGGCCGCGGACGCGCTGGACGCCTCCGAGAGCGTGGAGGACGCCGCGGAGTGCGCCGGGCGGGGCGGCGCCGGCGCCGGCGAGGCCTTGACCATCTCCAGGTCCGGCAGGCGGATGCCGCCGGCCGGGATGCACGACGACGCCATGGCGGCGGCTGGGCCGATCGATCAGTCACGGTCAGTCGATCCAGCAACGCGAGGAAACGGAAAACCTCACCCAAAAATCGCGACTTTCCTCCCAAAACCGATCTCAGTGATTTCCGTTTTCCAGCTGGGCGGACGAAATCGGGAAGGAACGAACCCCAGATCTCGGAGATCACAGGTGGAAGCGCAAGCGGTGTGGTGGTGGTGGGGGGAAGAGAAATCAAGCTGGTGGCCTGGTGCTGGTGCCGTGCCGTCCTAAACCCAACCGGAACCAGCGCAAAACCCCCGCAAACCCTCACCAGAAAACAAGCGGAAAAGGAAGGGGCCAAAACGCCAAAGCGAGGGGGAGGGGGCGCGTGGAATCCGAGGAATTTCTTGTTCACAACGCCACCACCAGCTTGTGCTGCTGCGTCTGCCGCCCTGGCGCCTGGCCGCCTGCCCGGCCGGCCTCGGGGACGGAGCCAAAGTGCCGTGCCGCCGACAAATAAAAATGCAAATCTCGGGAAAAGGCAATCACCGAGAAAGAAAAAAAGAGGCGATTAATCAAAGCGGCCCGAGAAGAAACAGCGGTGTGTGGTGCCGTGGCTTGTTGTTAATCAAAGCGGCAGCGTTTACACCACCAACCTCGAAAAACGGGTGTTTCAATTCAAGGTTGGGCTCAGGAGGTGTTCGTGCTCGTGCGTGGCAGTTTCGGCAAGGAGTGAAGGAGGAAGGGCAAGAGGGCAGCAGGGACCGACAGCGGAGGCGCGACTGGTTGGAGAATCAGAGAACCGCCTCAGATTCCGAAAGCAAGCAATCGAGGATCCTAGCGCTTGGATTCGTCAAACATGACGAGGAAGGAAGGAAGAAGCTCTGATTTGTTGATTGAGGAATTATTAGTACCATTCCATTCGCGAGGAGGAACAGAAACAGGAACAACGAGGAGGGGTTTAGCGAACGCAGGGAGAGGAGGACCCCAGAAAAAAAGGTTTGGCATCTTTTTCCAAGAAGAAAGAGGAGGAGCCAACAGCGTCCAGCCGGCAGCCGGCGGAAGAGACGAACTGCGCTTTCAGCCTGTCACTGTCGTCACTCGTCACTCTCTCATCGACCTTCCGGTGGTCCCCGCACGAAGGTCACTTGCGTTGCTTCACACTTTCTCTCACCGGTGAGCCAGCACCAGCACAGTGCGGAGTGCCTGTGTGGCCGTGTGCCTCCTCGAGTCCTCCATGCGTGGCGTGCCTTGACGGGAGCTGAGCTTCGCCTTGTCATGTTGCGAGCCATGCCTGCTGGCGTCCTGCTCGAGGAACACGTGTGGGTGCGTGAGCAGAGCACGACCACGACCCCCGCGCGAGCACTGACCTGCCGCCTGCCCCTGCCCGTCCAACTCCTATCACGTGTGACCCTGATTTAGCTTAGGTCCTGTTTAGTCGTCAAAATTTGACATTATTCCTCGTCATATCGATTGTACTTTTCGTCTGTATGAAACACTAAATAAAATAGTAGGTGTTGTATGTTTATGCTTTTTGTCTGGCTAGCTCGAGATAAATCTTTTAAGTCTACTTGGACTATAATTGGACAAAAGTTGTCAAATACAAACGAAAATGCTACAGTGTACTTTTCACTCTCTTTTCACCCACTAAACACCCCCTTATTTTTAATATTTTTTTTGCAACAATTCAGCCGTAGAATTTAGTCCAACCAAATTTCACAGCTGAACATAGTTATTTTTAAAATTAAATCATTATAAGAAATATTATTTATGATTGAAAAGTACTCTCTCCGTCCCTAAAATAGTGTCGTCGCTGGTGTACCTACGACAAGTTTTACTCGATTTGTAGAAAATATATACAATATTTATATCCCTAAATAAATTTATTAAAAAACTAAATTAAAAGATCTTTCTAATAATACTAATTATGTATCATAAAAACTAATAAATTTTATAATATATATTTAATCAAAATTATTTCTAAACTGATAAATTTTTTTAAGAGACGGAGAGAGAGTAGAGTTTAGACACTGCCTACATGTGCTGAGGGAGGTCCGAGAGCCTCTTGCGGCATTGCCGCACCATCCGACGGCAGTAGTATTCTATCCATCGGCCCACTATCAAAAGCTAGTCTTTTTTTCGGCCCATTCGCAATTAGTTGGACAAAACTAGCAGCACAGACGGAAAACTAGCGGAAGATTGTGGACGGATAAAGAGTACTTTCATCTGGCGAGTTCGTCTGAGGAGGGCCATCCATCCCCGGCAACGGATTTTTTTGGCACTCCCTTTTGACGTGTGTTAGTCCCATGGGTTAACTCTGCTATACGGTCTCATGAATGGATTTTTTTTTTATTTGATTGATCTATCTTCATCATATATAGTTCCGAGCTTTGTTGAAAGCTTCTTCCTTTTCCAAGAAAGACGTAGGCTATATATCTGTAATTAAATTGGAACCGAAAGATCCTGAAGTGGAAGGAATATGAATAGGCAGTATTTTCATGTTTTTTTAATGGATATGAACCAACTTCATACTTTGTGGTCTATTTTTTCTATCCCGAATAGAGAGAGCTTGATGACTAATTTTGTACCTCATGTTGGCATGGAATTTAGAACTTTGGACGAGGCTTGGACATTTTGGCTTGGGGTTCCCTCAACTCTTGACGTATATAATGGAGAACAATTAAAAACTCAATTGTTTTGTAAATATAATTGGAAGTTGTTACTATAGTTAATTCTAACATAAAAGTGGTCTACAAAATCAACCAATGCCCAAAAAGTCTCCACAATACCATATACTCCTCACTTAATTCATAAAATGTCATCATACTGTAACCGTACATTGTCCCACAAAACAAATCCTTTCCTAAATTATTATTGGGCCCACGCATTTGGAACTTGGGGACATGAGTGGGATCACCCAGGCCATTGATTTCGAATGCCTGGGGCTGGATCTACCTGCCTGGGTTAGCCTCCAGAGGACAAGCGCCAAAGCAAACCACCCCATGGTATTTGAGCAGGTTGACAGCGTTGAGGGTGTCATGGCCGCTTGAACCTTGAGCAGTTGCGAGGAGGAACTCATGGAGGACGACATATTCTGGTGCTGAGTTTGATTCCTGAGAGTCCGATATACATGGATTTCTTGCGAAAACGGAACAAAACATGTAGCTGGTGGCCGCTTGGGCTCCTTGGATAAAACAATATTTTTTCTATTTTAACCCATTTGCAATATTTTTTAGCTCGATTTATAATTTTGGGAAATCATATTAGTGCTGGTTTGCTATAATAGTCGGTGTAAATTATTTGCAGTGACGACTTTATAGAAGACGCCTCGTAATTTTTGGGACATCCCTGGATCTAGCTACCTGCCTGGGTTAGCCTCCCTAGGACAGTCCAAAAGCACACAGGCGGAGCCACCGCCCGGTGACCCCGTGCGGTCGGCTGGGCTCCCACGCAATGTGCAAAGGAAAATTTTATTTATATTAAAGAAATATATTTATTCTTCTAAGTCAATATAATCTCTATACAACTAATAAGATGAAAGAGTAGAATATAATTTGGTGCGATTTTGTTGTGGTCCTGCCGTCCTGACTCCCCTGGTATTCCCGTCGTCCTGTCACGCGGTGCCGAGCTTGCGACAACATCGCGACAATCACGCTCGATTTCCTCTCGCGCGGCCTCGCTCGATTTCCCCGGTGCGAAGCCGCCCCCCACCCTCCCAGTCTCCCACGAAAGCCACACGCCGCCACTACGCCGCGCCGCCGTCGCCGCCGAAACGTAGGAAGCGCCGTGGGACGCGGCGCCACCTTCACGCCGCTGCCGGACGTGCCGCTGCCTCGATGCCACTGCCGGACGCTGCCGCCGAGGGAGAGACATGGACAAAAGCAGTGTAGCACCGTTTTACCATCGCCATCGCCCTCACCAGCCCTACTCGCGCCGTCGTTGCCAGATCCCTCGCGCGCCACCGAGGAGCTACACCGTCGGCGCCGCCAGCACCGCCCTCGCACGTATCCACCCGCGCACGATGGGTCTGCATCAGGATCCGTGCGCGATGGGTCTGCATCAAGACTATGACCTAATAAACTCGTCCGCCCCTGCCACCGCCACGTCTCGGCGTCCGCCATGGTGGGCCCTCTCTAGCGCCGGCGGTACCCAGCTGCCTATGGCGACCTGACCCTCAAGGGAGCCACCGGCGGTTCCCAGCTCCCTACGCCACCTCGTCGATTCCTCATGTTGGTTGTCTTTTTTTTTCTCCTTACATTTCTACCATGCAGATCCTCTGATTCCGTCGCTTTCAAGCTCCGACGTGGTCAGCTACTTGATCCACTTGGTAGGAGGGAATTTGCTGAATCACGATCGTCTTGATGCGTCTGATTTGACTATTCATGTGAGTGCGTCTGATTTCTCTGGTTCTCGGACATTCATTTCACATCTCGATTGATCCCTTCTGCAGGTTGAATCGTGTAGGCATTTCATGCGCTTTCAAGTCCCAGCCTAATCCATCTATAATTCAGTACACGCTATGTGGAATAATATCGTAGCTCTTGTTTTCTTGAATAATACAGGGTGGTTAATGCTTTTGATGAAATTGGGCCTGCACGGATAATGGTCAGCTATAAATATATAATGATGGATTCCCATACATATAATTCCTCCTCATGCTCTGTCCCAGGCATTGCAGAGGCTGCCATGGATGTTGCGGCATGCGGCCATTGGGGCATGAACCTAGTGAAAGGTCCTAAATGGCTAGAGGGGGATGAATAGCCTATAAAATTCTACAAACAACACTTAAAACAAAGTGGTTAGACAAATAAGCGGCGAAGCGAATTCTTGCGCTAGCCTACTAAAAGATGCAAGCCACCTATCCGTGCTAAACTTTAGACTCTATTTCACACATAATAGGCTAAGTTGCTACTTCTACTCTACTCCTAGGTGAGCCACTAAGCTAACAAGCTACACAAGAGTAAGTACGAGAATGTAAAGAGTAGAGAGAGTGAATCTTATACCGCCGGTGTAGTGATGAGATGAGTACCAATAAGAACAATCACAATAATCAAGAAATCCTCGGCAAGAGAGTTGACACAATGATTTTTACCGAGGTTCACTTGCTTGCCGGCAAGTTACGTCCTCGTTGTAGCGATACACCCACTTGGAGGTTCACGCGCTAATTGGCATCACACGCCAAACCTTCTCAAGGGTGCCGCACAACCAACACAAGATGGGGATCCACAATCTACGAGCAATCCACTAGAGTAGCCTTTTGCGATCTCCCGCGGGGATAGGCTCAAGAACCCCTCACAACTTCACCGATCGGAGGCGGAGACAATCACCAACTCCCCTCAACGATCCTCGCAGCTCCAAGCCGTCTAGGAGTCGGCAAACTCCAAGAGTAACAAGAGAAACCGCTGCGAAATCCACTCACCAAGTGCCTCTAGATGATCTCAAGCAATGCAATGCGCTTGATGCTCTCCAATCTCACCAAATGATGAACACAATCAAGTAGGATGAGTGAGAATGGAGTGGGAAGGCTCACAAGTATGTTATGATGTTCAGGAGTGCCAAGAGATACTCCCCAAACCGGTCAAATGACTATTTATAAGCCACACACAAAGAACTAGCCGTTTGGACAAAACTGCGCACCGTTGGACTGTCCGACGGCTAAACCGTCGGACTAACAACACCGGTCCGACGCCTCGGATGGACGCCACGTGTCCTCTGCCGTTTGAAGTCGACCGTTGAAACACAACGGCTATTTTCTCGCGCCAAAACTCACCGTCGAACGGAGCACCGTCGGACCAAAACCCTCGGTCCGACGCCCTCAGCAGACCACCGTCGGACTGAAGTTTCACTGCGCGTCGGACTAAACGAAGCCACAGTCCGACGTTTCCAGAGAGCTCCTCGAGCGCTGAAAACCGTCGGACGATAGTCCGACGCACACCGTCGGACTAAACAGAACGGTCCGACGCCCTCTGAGTTCTCCACGTGTCAGCTCTCGCTCGTTCAGCACCGTCGGACGCTCGGACAATAGTCCGACGCTCAGAAACTGAGCGTCCGACGCCCGCTGAAGAGTTAGCCGTCGGACCGAAGGCAATGGTCCGACGCTCGGGCGAAGTTAGGGTCCGACGCCCTGTTTTCTCAGGATTTTCACTCAAACCTTTCACCCTTTGTTCCCAAGTGCTAACATCAAGTGTTCTACACTTTGTGCACGCGTGTTAGCTTTTCAAAAGAGTTTTCCAAGGGTTTGTTAGTGTCACTAGCATCTATATGCAATGCAATGATCATGAACACCTAGTGGCACTTGATAACCGCATTTCATCAACGATTTCGCCCCTCTTGATAGTACGGCTATCTATCCTAAATGTGATCACTCCCTATATGGAGTCTTGATCATCAAAACCAAAAGAGTTCCTATTGGTTATACCTTTGCCTTGAGCTCCCGGTTTCTTATCAACTTCCTTCTCATCTCTTGATGGATCTTGTGGACACCTTTGATGATGGGCTTATACCATTTGCATGGATGCCGTCATTTAGGGCTTTCTCCTTTGTTGATGGGCTTACACCATTTTCATGGACGCCGTCATTGCCCTTCACTTGTGGCCTCCACCGACCCGGTCGTTTGCTCCATCTTGTTTACTAATTGTTCTCATGAAATACTTAGAGCACACTATTAGCAAACTAGGTTTCATCAATTACCCAAAACCAAACATGGGCTTTCACCTAGGCACTGAGTGGCCAGTTGATCAAGTCTGCAGTGCCCACGTATTGATGTGAATGGAGGAATTAAGCAATGAAGGTGAAAGAGCTAGGTATGAGGCATGAGATTCATAATTCAAAAGTTAAATCTATTGAGCAATTGCTAGGTGTGCCAAAAATGTTTATAAGTTTATTTAGGGGGCATTCGATACGGGGCTTTTGTGTTCAATCATTAGAATCCAGCTCACACTCAAATTTCATCTGGAATCGAGCTCGTGGAAGCCTTTTTGACCTACTGAATATAGTGGCTGAAAACTAAGTTTCAGACAACATTTATATACCTTAGCACATAACTTTTTTTATTACAGTACAATAGAGACATGTTTTCATATTCATGGGCAGCATGACTCGAGAAAGGTAATTATTCTAAACTTTTTTTAGATGAAAGTAATTATTCTAAAGTTTAGACTTACAGCTTATCAAAAGAGTAGTAAGATGTCTTGTACTTGATGGTACCTGTGTAGCAAAAGAAAATGCATTTGCATAGGCAGTGGAGTCCTGGTTAGATGAATCACAAACACTTCAGTATTGTATTTTGCAACATCATTTGCCTAATTATTTGTGCTCCCCTGCTGATGGGATCAAGTGTCTGAGATAATTTTGCAAAGTTATCTAAGTAAGAGATCGAAATAGTAGTTATTGAATTGTGCTACTACGAAATTTGTCAATTTCTTTAATGTTTTAGACTGGTGGCCTTGTTCTTTATTTCAGAGATGCCTATGTAGTAATGCTCTGACATGAAACAGATTATCACTACCAAGAACCATGCCTCGGTCCAGATCAATGTTGGGCGCTTGGATCAGAATGGGGTGTATGATTGCAACTTCACCACATTTCCTCTCTGGATTCGTCCGTGCTCAGGTGTTCTACCCTTGCAAGCCTGACACTAGCTCTGTACTTTTATTCCATAGATTATTAGATTGCCAACTTCATTCTCTTGTGTGATTATCTGACAATATCATTGTAATGTTATAACAATTTTGAGCCAAAATAATAGTTTCATTTGTCCAGTCATTTTGCGATCTAACTTCATTTGTTTTCTTGATAATTTCTGAAAATGACTAAACCTGTTGTGAAACAAAGGAGAGTGGTTATCACTGGAATGGGCATAGTGACGTCATTAGGTCATGATCCTGATGAATTCTACAATAATCTTTTAAGGGGTATCAACGGAATAAGCGAGATAGAGGTATTTGATTGCTTTCACTATCCCGTGGAATAAGCGAGATAGAGGCCTGTTCTTCTTCAAGGAAGTGGCGACGCCCTGATCTCCATCATCGCTGGGCTGGTTTGAAGGCTGTACGCCAGGAGTTCATCTAGGACAGCTGTCGGGAATCATGGCTTTGGTGAGTATCTTCTCGTGCTCGAATCCTTCTCATCTCTCGTGCATGCTAGGAATGCCTTCCCCGCATGTTTTCTGCGTCGTTTGTCGGACAGTGAACAGTGGTAGACAAAGGTCTGATCCTACATAGTTTCCTGGCTGCCCTTAATCACGGTTCCTTTTCCCAGTTTCCTCACTGTGATCTTAATCTGTTAGTCTCAAAAAACAAATTTGTTATTTGAGTTAGACGTTGCTAGCGGCCGGTGATCAGCAATCGAAACATACAGCAAAGGCATTCAGATTAATTTTTAGGTTTATTTCAATTCTAATCTATGGCTACATATTCATAATCATCATTAGCTAACCGAAACACTACCATAAGATGGCCGCAGCATATTTCAGATCATGCAATTTTATTTAATCATGTTCCTGCTCTAATGCTGAAAAGGCTGTGTGGACGAGGTGCTCTTGGAACCTGCTCGTATGACTGCATCCTACTGCGCTTTGCATCATTTCAGGCTTGCATCACCCAAGGCCGGCTATTGATTTTAGAGTCATATTTTTCATGTATTGACCGTAGATGCAACCATGTAAATATCAGTAGACGAGATCATTAATGAACCATTGCACATCACCCTTGCCTGTTGCCTCCAAACAAAGAAAACTAATATACAGTCAATTGATTACTGTGCATGTGAACCTTTTCCTTCACCTCTTACAGTCCTAGCTAATTTTGCATGCCAAGTATATAAGTAGATATTTTCTTTTGTAGATGGATGCACCTCGCCTGTGTGTTTATTAGCCATGTGTGCTGTACTCCTGAAAAATCAACCCTATATAAGACTTCACTAATGAAAAGACGTACTGCCAATAAAAAGTGGAACCAAATTGTGTTGCAAAAGATAAGAAGATCAGAGCAAATACAGCACTGACAGAAAATATTTTTTTTGAATCAGGGATTTCATTACAGCACTAACATAGCGGACAGAAGGTGAGCGTTTGTTTCCTATGTCCCTTCTACTATGGTGGTTGTTTGCTTTTGCTCAAATCTGAAGGCATGTACTGCGACGAATAGGAAGGATGATTTGCTTGATGAAGCTTTGTTGATGTGAATTCCAATACTGTGTAATTTTTTTTGACACTGTCCATTCAATCTTCAGAATGGACATTCAGTAGTATTGACAATACAAATCTTGACATTCAATAGTACAAGATGTTTAACGACTTGGAATGCAACAAGATAAATTAGGGTTCCTGATTTGATTTAGGTACATTATTCATTATCTACTTTTACTTTTTGATGTTGACGCAGGGATGAGAAGTCACAGCTTGTTTAGGACAAATGTGTGTGTATTCATGTTTTTATCATTCAGGGTTCAGATAGCACTATACTAGAAGATCATTCATGGAATTTTTTTAGTCCCGGGTAGTAGATGGGATGATTTTGTTCCTTGTTGCAGATTGACTCAGATAACCAAGTAACTGGACCATGTAATTTCTTTTTCTTCTCCATCCTGAATGACTGACAGAACCATATATATCTAATTTTTTTCTACTTTCATCAGTGGAAACTGATGGTTTTATTCAGAAGATGTATGTAGGTAACTTGTTCAATGAACTTCCCATGAAGAAACAATATTGCGTGGGACGTCTTCTGGTGGCATCTAAGGTGTGGGTTCACTTTAAGCATATACAAACTAGGTTAATCTCTGTTCCAACTCTTGGGGAACTCTCATGCTCCCTGTTCAATCTCTACTTTTCTTCTTTGCTTAGCTACTTGGATTTACTCCTGAGGAAGAAAATGTTACACTTCTAAGTGAAGCTGAGGTGCCCTTGGAGAACTTCGTTGGTGAGTCATCTCAATCTCATGATCCCATCTTGTGTTTGCAATTGAGAGGTCATTTTGGCAATGGTTTAATTTTTGATTGGATCGATCTATGTGCTAATGTATTCTAGTTGGTTGGTACTTGGAGTAATTTTGCTTTCGTCACCAAAGGCAGCATTATCCTATTGTTACAAAGCTTGAACAGTTCTGGTCTTTTTTTTGTTTTATTTAAAAATGCTTGCAACATTGATCTTCTCCTTTTGCATAGGTTGGACTATATTTCGCTTATATGTCTGCAGGTTTTTGTGATGGAATATGGTAAGCTGATTTGTATATCTCACAGGGAAAAAATTGAAAGTTGACATGCATGCCGAGAATCAAATCTGATGGCCCAGAACGCTAGGAACTAGGATCTTCCCAGCTCTCTTGATCAAAATGGATCGTCATGCGAGTACCTGAGGGCCTCCCAAGCTCTCTTGACCAAACAAGCAGTCCATTGTATTTGGGTTATGTTTGTTGGCAAAATTCCATTAAATTCAGTACCCACAATCAATATTGTTTTTATTATTATGGTTACTACTAAACATGATACTCTTTGTATCGTTTCAGTTATGTTTCATGGAAGGGAACAATTGCAACTTTGGAATAGATTTAAGAAGTTGTTCTGTTGTGCGGATGATGCAAATGGACTGCTTCAGATGATAGATCCTGTTATCAAGCATGTTTAGATGATGGACTTCATTTATCTCACTGAGATACATATGACGTTTTAGCTAATCAGTCAGTGATCTTCAGCTTGTTTTTTTGGCTGAAAATAAGCGCTGATTTTGGCTCGGGCTGATTTGTTGTGAGAGAAAAATACTGTTTTGTGGCTAAAAATAAGCGCTGATTGGTCAAAAGAACAAGTTGCTTGTAGGTTTGGCATGAATGAGTCCTCCCATGCTCTTGTTTCTACCACACTTGTGATCTCCTTGTGACGTTTGATTTGGTTGTTACATGGCCAATGTTTAGGCCTCTTTTTTGTTAGCACTAAACACACATTTGTATATATTTGTTTTAAGGTTTTGTGATAGGAACTAATATTTATATATATATTCGAACCACGGCGGAGCTTAATCATGGATTTATTAGCGCATGAAAGAAATGGATATTGTAGATTTCTTTCTACCAATATAAAATATTATCTTAGCCGCATCATGAAAATGGAAATGTCTATACAGTAGAGTTTATGAGCATGCGAAGCCGTGCTCCCTAAGATTGTGTTAAATTTATGAAATTTGTTTTTTGAATTAAATTAAATGTTATTTTAAAGTCGGTATTTAATTTTATAGTATTGTCATCCTATCCTATGATCCATTTGTTTTCAATATAAAAGTTTAGTTGTCCCGTACCAACGCACGGACATGCTACCTAGTTGTTGGATAATAAGAATCGCTCAGGCTTCTAAAAATTTTGGGCTTGGCCACCGCAAAAGCAAACCATCCTTGGTATAGGCCATGTTTCTGTTTAGATGCACTTCAAAATTCTAAGATTCTCGTCACATCAAATGTTACGGCACATGCATAGAGTATTAAATGTAGATGGAATTTTTTTTTATGTTTACACAGTTTACATGTAAATTACGAGATGAATCTGTTCAGTCTACTTAGACTATGATTAGACACTTATTACAAAAGATTTCTCACTCAAAATAAAAAACAAAATGCATCTAAACAGGGCCAGGCCATATATAGTTGGGGCGGCGCTGTGTCCGCTTGAACCTCGAGCAGTCGCGACTCGCGAGGAGAACTCATGGAGGACGAGATTCTGGTGAGTTTTATTGCCACTTCAATTCCATGCACGTTGTTGATCTTATTTGTTCTTTCATCAATTCCAAGAGTTGACGGATGATTCGATGTACTACGTACTTCTAAATTGTAAATTGTAAGTTATTCTAAAAATCTTGAAGAGTCAAACTTTCTTAACTTTGACCAGATTTATAGGTTTATATAATAAGATAATAATATTTATAATATCAACTAAGTATTATTAGATTCTTCATCAAATATATTTTCATGGTATATTTATTTGGTGTCATGATTCTTCATATTTTTTTCTATAATTTTAGTCAAAGTTTAGATAGTTTGACTCTCTAACGACTTGCAGTTTAGAATGGAGGGAGTACGTACTAAGCGCTTATTTTGCGAAACACAGCTGGGCAGCATCACGAAGAGCAACGAGAACAATGGGCAGTACGGAGGCTTCTGGCTTGCCGACATCACGCAGAAGACCATTGCTGCTGCTCACACACGCATCAAGTCCAACCCGCCTGACATCCTGCTCGCCAGCCTGCCCAAATCCGGCACCACCTGGCTCAAGGCCCTCGCCTTCGCGACGCTCACCGCGCCACACACTCGCCGTCCGACGGCCGGCACCCACTCTGATCCGGCACCGCAACCCCCACGCCCCACGACTGCGTCGCCTTCCTAGAGAAGATGTTGACCCAGGATGACGACGACGACGCACTCCTCCGTTCTCCACGGCCACTGCTAGTACAAACACACGTGCCCTACTCCCTGCTTCCCGCCGCCATCACGGCGGAGGGCTCCGGATGCCGGATCGTGTACGTGTGCCGGGATCCCAAGGACATGCTCGTCTCCTACTGGAACTTCTACCTCAAGGAGAAAGCGACGCTGGACGCCGCCGGTGGCTTCGGCGCCTGGGTCGGGGAGTCTTCGAGCTCTTCTGCGAGGGGACGGTACCCCGGAGGCCCCTACTGGCTCAACGCCCTCGAGTTCTGGCACGAGAGCCAGAGGAGGCCCAACAAGGTGCTGTTCCTGAGGTACGAGGACATGCTTGGAGATCCCGTGGGGAATCTCAAGAAGCTCGCAGCGTTCATGGGGTGCGCGTTCTCCACGGACGAGGAGGCGGCCGGGGTGGTGCAGCAGATCGTGGAGCTCTGCAGCTTGGCGAGCCTCAAGAACATGGACGTGGACAAGAATGCCACCACGGTGCTGGACTTCAAGAATGAATCGTATTTCAGGAAGGGGCAGGCTGGTGACTGGAAAAACTACATGACCCTGGACATGGCTGGATAAGATTGTTGAGGAGGCCACTCGAGGTTCTGGACTCACCTTCGCGGGATCAGTCTCCTCGCATAGTTAATCACATTTGGTGCCGTCATCGAAGAATAAAGGTACCTATACAAGAGGCACCATGGCAGTTGGATATATATATATATATATATATATATATATATATATATATATATATATATATATATATATATATATATATATATATATATATATATATACTGTAAGAATAAAGTGTGTCATCGAAGAATAAAAGTACCTATATACTATAAGAGGCACCATGGCAGTACGATAAGTGTGAATGTTGTGAGGTGTGTGTGTGTCGGTATCTGTGGTTGTACAAGAAAAATACGTATCACACATCTTGTTTAATGAAAATTGTGTTCTTCGTTTTAGACACCGCTCCATCGTTCCTACTCCGTGCTGATTTCATCTTGATAAAAGAATAAGGTGTATTATTGAACGTGTTGGTATTTAAATTATTTATATAGTTCTTTTCATATCCCAACGTGATGCACCTATACGTGTCAAGTACGAAATGCTGTGAGGCACACCCTGGCCTTCTGCAATGTGAAAGTGCAGCCTAAAAAGATAATGGGTCCCATATCAAAAAAGAAGGCATCACTCCCCGAGCTGTAACTTGATGGCACTACTCGTTGGGTCCAATAGCACTGTCATAGTTTGTCCTTTTCTCTTCAAGCCTGGACACATCTATGCAGTATGATTGGCTGATAGAGTTTTTTTTTTTTTAGCCTGGACTTTCTAATGTACAAGCTTAGTATCTGAACTCTACACAACACACTTATACCATCACACACACGCACACCTCTAGAAGCTACAACCTATACACCTCAAGCGTCCTTTTGGAGATCACCGAAGCCACATAAGCCTCGTAGACGACGGACACGTCGTAGTCCCATTGTGGCACCACGCAAGTGTTCAAGATTTGAAAGAAACAGATCTGGTAAAATGCCGAAGGTGCGACACGCAAGTTGCGTCCGTTGGGGATCGAACTCGGGTGGGTGGCGCTCCAACTGAGCAGCCTCACCATCGCGTGGCATCGCATCAACTACTTGCGCCGCTCCCAAAATTTCTAGCGTGGGGATCACTTGTTACAGCGTGCGGAGTACTAACTCTCAAAGCTTCTCTCCATTTCAAGCTAGTACACTCTAGTGTAACATTGTGGAGGGCCTACGCAGCACGCTATTTTTGTGTAGCCGATATTATTTTATAGATTTATTTAGTTTGTTATGTGTTTATAACCAGTAGCCATCCGCCATCAGGCCATGCCTCCATGCTCCAAGCCAAGCCAAGCCAGACAAGAATTGGATCAGCTAAATTCCCAAGCCAAGCCAGACAAGAATTGGATCAGCTAAATTCCCAGCTGCGCCTTTGCCACGGCTGACAACAAGCCTCGATGAGAGGGGAGCAGCAACTGCCATCATTCAGCTTTGTCTCGAAGTTATTTTGATGGTTTTTCTATACAAGGTTATTTGAAAAATTTTAAAAATTAATTTTAAATTATTTATAGTGACGGGAGTTCTCTTTCTTTTTTTTTTCCTTTTTGAAGACTATTCTATATTCAAACTTGAAATAGAAAGCTTACCTGCCAACCGTACATCGTGAGTTTTTTTGGAAGAAGTCAGCAGAATCTATATCTTGAACTCAAAAGAGTGAGTCTGAGAAAAGAACTGAACCCGGTGTTACTGCAACTGATCCTGCCCTTGCTTGAACTTCAGTGAACAAGGAGATAGTTGCCCATCATACGGCTCACCAACTTCACTTGCCTCTAAGGGGGGCTCGCTCCGGGCAGGTTGGGATCACTTACTATACATGGCCCTACGAAGGGGTTAGGAGCTCAAGATGATTCTTTCTTTGTCGAGACGAAAAAGGAACCCATCTTTTCGATTGAAAAATGTGAGTCTGACTAGCATTATAGGTCGTTGGGCGGCCAAAAAGTTGCCAGGAGTAAGGTTGGGAGACCGAAGGCCGTTTTCCGTTTGTTAAGAACCACATGTAAAGATGTATTTTTTAGTAGCGGTTAATAACCGTTTGCTTACTACTAACCAATGTTAGGAGAAAATCACAGGTAGAAAAAAGACAGAGAAATGATTTTTCTACTAGTATAAATGTCGCAGTCCAAGACATTCGCTAGCGCTTGTTTCTTTCTGGAGATTCTTATTATGGTTGTACTCCCCTCTGTTCACGATTAATTGCATTTCTTTGACTTTTACCATTCGTGTTTGACCATTTGTTTTATTTAAATTTTTTAATAAATAGTATATGTTTTGTTATGACTTATTTTATCATTAGAGATATTTTCATAATGATTTATTTATTTTATTATTTATATAAAAAATTTAAATAAGACGAATGATCAAATAAGAATCGTAAAAGTTAAAGAAATGTAATTATTTGTGGACGGAGGAAGTAATTTGTACATTGCTGTACACCCTCCCGAATTCGTAATCTTTGGCGTCATAGAACCAAGCTAGGAATTCTAATCCCTCGACCTAACGTTTGAGCAATCAACACTTATTTTTAGTTATGAAATAATTTTTTTATAATAAATTAGTATTAGCTAAAATCACTATTTATTTTCAGCCAAACAAACAGGTGAGGTGGGGACTCTTAGTCACCGTCGACTTGTCAAAATAAAAAATTTGTTACCTTTTCTTTTTTAACTTTGAATATTTTAATTAATTAATAACTAGTTTATGCTTCTCAACAATGAAGCACTAAAATTTATTTGAGATCTTATGAGATAAACGGAGTACCATAGAGCTCAAAAATCAAGTTTCACGTGTTTAGGTCTGCAGGTAACATCAATCAATCCCTGGCGTCCACAATGGAAGGTAAGAAGGGAGTAGTAAGATCTTACAACCGGTAAGATACATTGTGAAGAGTAGAAGAAGAGTACCCCCTTCGTCCCTAAAATAACGTCGTCGTTGTTGTACATGCCATAAATTTGACTCGATTTGTAGAAAATATACAACATTTATATCTCTGAATAAATTTATTAAAAAACTACATTAAAAAATCTTTCTAATGATACTAATTATGTATCATAAGAACTAATAAATTTTAATATATATTTAGTCGAAGTTATTTCTCGAGAGCGAAAACGACACTTCCTATCAATCGGATGAGCGCAGGAGGAGTTGGATTGCTGATTTTTTAATTGTGGAACCAACCTTCTTGCCGAACGTCCTCCCTCCGTATTGGTAAAAGATAATATTTTAAAAAAAATCTTGGTAAAACATTGAGAGTATAAATCATGAATAACTTTTAAATGGTTAAATTTAAAAATATGAAATATATATAAATAGATTTGTCTTTAAATATATTTTTATAAAAATATACATATATTACTTTTCAATAAATATTTTTATAAAATATGAAGTCAAAGTAATGCATTGAAGACCGTGTCGTTGTTTTAAACATAGTCACATAAAATGGGTTCATCACCTTCGACCCGTGAACCGGATTCGTCAATTTTGACCCGGGTTCATAAGTTTATTTTTGACCCAAAGTATAAAAATCTCTACAGGTAGCATACCACGTACCGCGATCCCGTACCTCAACTTTATGGTCCTAAACGTCATGGAAGTACATCGTGGGTGAGAGGATTTCTAGTACCGATGTTGTTTGGGTCCACCTTCCTACCGCATGTCAGACCCAATAATACATCAGTCAGTCTAGGGATGAAAACGGATCGGATACGGACGGATATCACTGATATCATATTTGTTTTCATATTTCTGGTCGGATTCGGATTCGAATACGGATAGTGTCAGTCATGCCGGATAGGATACGATTGGACGTCGACATCATAAATATACGATTTGAGTATTCGGATACGGATACGGTATCGGATATTGAATATCCGGACTCGGATACGAACAGATCTAAACACCTCTAAACGGATTCGGTCGAACGGACGGTCGAATAAATATCCGTACCATTTTCATCCCTAAGTCAGTCAGACCCAACCGACCCTTGCGTGACAGCAACGATCTCGGCTGTGTTCGGTGAAGGATAAACGCTGAAGTGCTGTAGAAGTGCTGAAATCTTGTGAGAGAAAAATACTGTTGAAGTGCTGAAAAATAAGCGTTTATAAGCGCTTATACCCTCAACCGAACGCAGCCCTCGTTCGCGTGACAGCAACCATCTCATTTCGTCGCGTGAATCACGTGACAGCAACCATTGGTCGCGTGGATCGTGTGATAGAAACCATCTCATTTCATCGCGTGAATCGCGTGACAACAACCATCTTATGTGGCGGCATTTTAGGGCTGTGGAACTGTAAAAATAGAATTGCATGTATTGCTTGCATTGGGCCACATAGACCCTTCTACAAGATCATCAACTTTTTTGAAATATAAATCATTTTTCTTGGGGATCACACCATTCTGAGAAGTCAACCCTCTATTACTCCCTCCGTCCACTTAATTATACAACTATGAGAAACGTATCGGTAAAGCTATGTTAACTTTGACTAAGTTTATATATAGAAAAAAATATTAGCATTTATGTTTCGAAATAAATTTATTATAAAAATATTTTGCATAACCAATCTAATAATAATTATTTTGTCTCATAAGAGTTAGTATTTATTCATATAATTTTAGTTAAAGTTTGTAATGGTTGACTCATCAAAAAATGAGAATTGCATATTCATTTGAACGGGAGAAGTGGAAAATTAACGGGTAACTTGAAGCCTATCTAGTTCATGGCCTGACAGCAGCACTGGATGGCCTAAATTATTGCCTAGTCAGGTAACCTTGCTTTGTAAGGAACCAAACCAACCCTTACTCGGATCTTGAGGTCGACCTTCTCGTTTGTAACCCATAAGGCTAGCTAGTGATGGAAATAGATGTCAGGAAATCCGAATCCCGAATTCGTATGCGTTAAAACTTGTAATATAAATATTTCTATCCATACCGTTTCTAATCTGGATAGTAAATGGATGTATCTGAACTCATTGTTCGATATTTTTTCTGTGTCCCATTACAGATATGCATTCAAAACAAACATGGAATATCCTACATTTATCCGTATCTATGAAGTACAGGGCATCTATTTAAATTTTTCTTTCTAGGACTCGTGACTAGTTATTTAGGTTTAATATTACTAATAATGCATTGTCACTATTAATTTTAGTAATATTATAGTTTTACTACTAATAATTTTAGTTTTAATATTACTAGTAATATTAAATAATTTTATTCATATAATTTTAGTCAAAGTTTTAATATTTATAATTTTAATACTTATTAATTTAATGCTATTAATGATGCATAAGTATTAAATTACTTTTGCATTTTCTAATTTACTTTAAACTTAGCTATTTTTCATTCTAAATTATTTTAATACTTTAATTTATTTTGTACTGATGTGAATTATTTACACAATTTACAATTTCATGGTAAATGTCATATAAATAATGATCAATTACATGTTATTAGAAATTTTTGTAATTATATTATTATTTATGAGCTATTCTTATCTACCATATATATACCCATATACTTTATTGTCGGCATGTGTAATAATTTTGTAGTTAAAGCAAAATGACTAAATGTTGCCTACCATTCATATTTAAATTTCTTCACTGAAGTAATCATTTTATTAAATATTATTTGTTACAATTTTTCGCTTCATTGTTAGAGATTATGAAAAGTGTACTTTGATTTTCTTTCACTTTCGTCATCGACAGTAGTAAAATTGTATTCAGTTACGTTGATTTAGCAATATGCACTTTGAGTTCAAATAAGAAAAATATTTGAATAGAATTCAGAATCTGAGACATTCATTTTGTATTTGTATTAAAAAAGATCCGTATCCGTATTCAAAATATTAGAGATATGCAGTGAAAAGGTGACATCTCGATCCAGTTCCATGTGAATCTGACCGCTTTCCATTCCTAATATATCTAGCTGTCTATATATCTGAAAGTCAACCTCACGTTAGGTGTGAGATGTTCCCCTATTTTCTACCTCCTTTAGTCCCTAAATAAACACACATTACACTTCTTTAGGAGTCAAACTCTTTTAAGTTTGACTAGTCACATGAAAAATAGTTCAATACTTATATCTCCAAATAAGCTTATTACAAAAATTCCTTCCACAATGTAAATAATATTTTTTATTACATGTCAAGAAGATTAGAACTTTTATGTATATGGAGTATTTAGTAAAAAGATAAAAAAATGTTTGCACAATAAGTACTGTGCAGTTATTTGGGGAAAGGCAGCACGTGTGAAAGAATCTAGATAGATAGATGAGGGTGAGTAGGCTATTAAAAATCCTACATGACATAATTATGCAACCAACATAAACTCCCACATCAGGTCCAGAGGCACGGATGGCGGTTAGCGAAACTGTGAGCGAGCGCGAGGCGGCGGCGACCGCGACTCTCAGGGCAATCTCTACTCCTCCCCGGAGGGCGGCGAGCTCATCGACGCCGATGAGCCCCCGATCCTTCCTGTTTCGTTCCCACGGTGCTTCTTCTCCTCCAGTGATTCACAATCTCTTTCCGCACCATTCCTCGGGATGCACCAAAGGTGGTTCCAGGAATGTGCGAGCATCTGGGGAATCCTCGATTGAGGTCTTAGATGCGGCTACTGTTAAATTGAATCGAATTCCGATTGAGCTTAGATGGCCGATCAATGGCGATATGGGCAAGGAGCCCTGGTGTGATTCGGAGTTGGAGATTGGGCGCGAAGGGAGGTGGTTTCGGTCACCGCCCAGGGTGAAAATCATCATTGGGATCCTGGGGCCGAGACCAAACTCACCTACACGCGTCGCCAATCCGGTGGGTGGTGAGGATAAGGTTATCAGTGAGCCTGAATCAGGTCACCGGGAGTCTTCTCCTTCACCTACCCCGGAATCCCCTCCTCACGACGACTCATCCCCGTGCTCGCGACCAAACCCTAGACCCCTCTTCCCCAATCTCAGAAAATTCGTTGGTTACCTATGGAAGGGCTCACCAACTAAATCTTATTGTGAGGCTGTGAGATCGGTGTGCGCTCCCATAGTTGTGGTGGAGATGAATCAGGGAGGCGGTGCTTGGAGGGGCCATGGAAGGGATGGCTTCGGTGTGGGACGTCAAGGACGCGGTACCGGCCGAACGGCGGCCCGCGATCCTGTCTGGAGGCGGACTTCTACCTCGGATGGGAAAAAGGAGTCTGGAGGCCCCAACCAACATCAAGACCCTCATATGGGGGAAGCAGAAGTTGGAGATGAAAGATGGGACTCAGCTTCCCAAGAGCAGGAAGGCTCCAAAGATGCTTGGAAGAAGGATGAAGGAGGAAGCTCAAGCAAGGGTGACAACAAGCCTGGTGCCAATCCTCATGGTGAATCTAAACCCTCCTCTCATATTAGTGGCACTATGTCCTCTGGTAAATCTGAGATGCTGAGGTGTGAAATCTGTGGTCTTACTAATCACCTGACTAAGGATTGCCGTAGAGATTTAAATGGTCTTGGATGTGAGATCTGTGGGCTTAACAATCACACAACATATCAGTGTAGGAAGTGTATTCCTTGGAATGTAGGCCCTGAGCCGTGTGCTACCCAAGTTGAAGATCAATCTTTTTTTTCATTGAGGAAAACATAGATTCTAGAACCACTAGAGAGAAAGAAAGCACTGCCATCATAACCATAATTGAGGGAGAGGCAAATCATTGGCGTGTTGAGCAAGAATTTAGAAATATTTTGGGGTCTGATAAGTGGAAGTGGAAAGCCAAACTTGCTAGAGATAAAAAATTTGTGATGAGGTTCCCTAATGCCAGGATGATCAGGTTATGAAAAGCACCTGTGCCAAAATGAAACTGGAAGCCTGGTCACCTAATATTGGTGCTAAAGGGGTGCTTCAATATGCTTGGTTCAGAGTCTATGGTATTCCTTTTGATCAAAGATCTGTGAGAACCTGTGCTAAAGTTGGTGGGCTTGTGGGCAAAGTGCTTGAGATTGATGAGTCTGCTAGATTCAATCCAGATTATATTAGGCTTAAGATTGCTTGTAGAGATATCTACAAAGTCCCCAAAACTGCAGAAAGCTCACTTGGCATGTTCTTGTATGACTTTACTTTTGAAAGAGAAGTTGATGAGGAGGAAAAAGGAAGGACCCTAAGAAGTGGTGTTATAGTTGGTGAGGAAAACCAACCACCTTCCAAAAAATACAAAGGTGAGCAATCAGGCTTTAAGGCTGGTGAATCCTCTATAAAAGGAAAAAGTAGAGGAAAGTTTGACAGAGCTGGTGCTGGCTTATCTCAGAGCCAAAGTGAGCAAGGTGATTGTAGGATCACGGGCTGGTCTAGAAGGGGGTTGAATAGGCCTGCAAAATTTCTTCGCAAACAGAGGTCAAAACATAGGGCAGCAGTGCCGGCCTGGGAGCGGCACTGCCGGGATGCCCAGCACTGCTGCTTCTAGAGCGGCAGTGCTGGACCTCCCAGAGCAGAATCAATACAGTTCAAAATGCAGCCAATGAAAACTAGATCTGGTTAATTAATGATGTTCCCTAAGTTGTGTAGAGTGTAGAACACCTCCTTTGCACAGCTCAAACACCACCAAAAGGTAGATTGAGGTCAAACCCTAGAAAACAACGAACTACAACAAGTAGAGAGCAAGTGAACCAAATCAAGTGACACAAGATTTATCCCGTGGTTCAGCTCGCCACAAAGGCTTGCCTACTCCACGTTGTTGAGGCTCCACAAAGGAAACTTGGGTTCACAACTCCCAATCCTCGTTCTCAAGTCAAGAAAGTTAATCCTTGAAAATAGGGGGCAATTTCACTAGCTTGTGAGGGTGGTTACAAACCTCCCTGGGCTGCCACAAGATTGGCAAGCTCTCCGGACGACGCTCTAGCCGGCTAGGAGCAAGCTCCAAGAGTAACAAATGCAAACCACCGGCTTGAACGCGAACCAAGTGCTTGAAGAAGATGAAGATCACAGCGAGAAGCTTGTTCTTGCTCAAGATGAGCTCACACTCTTTAAGATTTGAGTTGGATTCCAAATGGAAGGAGTGGAGAGCTTTTGGAAGTGAGGGAGAGAGCAAGAGAGAGCCTTCTCTGGTTCTGAAAGCGTGCAAATGGCCGAGATGACCGTTGGGGGCGACGGGGAGGTGATTTTGAATCATCCCCGAGTCTAACGGTCAGAATAAGTCGCGGCAGTGCCGGGCCAGAGGCCGGCAGTGCCGGACCCCGGCAGTGCCGCGCCTAATGCCGGCAGTGCCGCGCTGCCAAAACAGATCAGAATGATATGGAATTTTGTGGCTGATTTTGGCAGTGGAAATTAGGATGTTTGGTGTGAATATTTGCACTTGGTCACACTTTCAAACCTGTCTTTTGCATCCCCTTAATAGTACCGCTTTTCCTATACTCAAATTCAAAATAAAAATAAATTTAAACCTCCTTTGAGCCGGATGCCGTATCCATAAGTTGTTAGGGGTCCACCTGCATAAAAATACATCCTCCTAATACCCTTGCCTGTCCATCATCTCAATAAACCACATTAGTCTTCTAATCGCGTGGTCATTATCACCAAAACCCACATCAGGGCTTGATTGCACTTACAATCTCCCCCTTTTTGGTGATTGATGACAATCCGATTAAAGAGATAAAGGATAATATACAATAAGGTTTAAATGAGATTTTGAATGTAGAGTCTCCCCCTGAATATGTGAATGGAGTTTGAATTTCCATCTTAGCATGAAAGGCTAAGTTTCACAGACCCCACATCCATGGCCTCTGTGGGGTGCTGCACACAGTGTCAAGTAGATAATCGTGATGCAAATGACATGTGAGACAATCAGAGTGTGTTGCTGCTGTCTGGTAGAGCAGCACTGCCGCTCTGCCTACAGACAGCAACTGCACGGAAGCAAAGCACCTACACAGAATACATATGAAATGGAACTAGTTTACGCACAAACACAGGCTGGTTCTTCAACAAAGTACTTAGGTCCACATCCAAATGAAAATAGTGCATGAAGTACTTATTACAAACCAAATGAGTTTGAGAGGCACTCTCAACTCTACAGCTACTAGCTCTCACAAGATCTAAACAAAGTGAAAAAGATGAAAAATAGTTGGACCCTTCTCTAATCCCCTTCTCCCCCTTTGGCAACAAGCACCAAAAGGAAGAAAAGAGAGAAAAGGGCAGCACAACTACTCGTCGTCATCGTCACCAGCCTCCTCCTCGTCCTCGTCCTCGTCATCGTCGTCGTCGTCGGAGACAACGGCACGGCCGTGGCGGTGAGTAGTGGCGGTGAAGCGAACACCGCGGTGAGTCGACGTACCGGGACGGTCCTCCTCCTCCTCGCGTGCTAGCTGGTCCCAATCAACGTCCTCGACGTCGGAACCGGACATCTCGCTGAACTCTGGAGGTGGAGTAGGAGGGCTAATCTGACGCAGCCCCAAATGATCACGAATCTCCCGGTTCTCCATGCGGGCCTTGTATGCGGACTCAGAAGCATGCATACAAGCCCCAAAGATCCTCTGTAGCATACGGGAGAGACGACTCTTCTTCCTAGGTTGCCTGTGTGAGCCAGAGCGGGAGGAACTGGGTATGTCGGTCGTCGGGGTAGCACGCCTGCTGGAGGAGCGAGTGGCTGCCCTGCTCTCATCTCCTGCAGTGTGGTGAGTCTTGTCCACCCGAAATGGCTCATGGGACACATCCTTCTTGAAAATGATGCCAGACACACGCTCAATCAAAAACATAATGTAAGGTGCATATGGGAGTGCCTTCCTCGCATCCTCAGAAGTGATGATCAACTCACGCCACATGAAACGAGAAACTGAAAACCACGGACTCCCTGGCTGTGTCCTGGCAAGCATGTTCCTAGCTGTCCCATAGAGGTTGGAAGCTGAACCAACCTTGGGATGAAGAGTCTGGCGAAACATGTTGTTCAAGACATAGTATCGACTCTTCAGCCCCTTCACCAACCCATCGGCCTGACCGGGGACATCATACAAGTGAGCCAACTCATCATCAGTAAGGGCCCTCTCATCATGAAGATCATAAGCTGTCCTGTCCCACTCACCAAAACTGAGGATACGAGCAAAAGTAGTGTAATCTACTCGGTAGTGATGAACATCAGTCATCCAGTGCAACTCATCGTCCTCTCTGTCAAAGTAGCAGGTGGCTAGGAACTGATATAGTATCTCTGTGTTCCAATCACACCTGAAACCCATCAAGTCATATATACCTCTCTTCTTGCAGAAAGCGATGACTTGGTTGCACACTTTGTCATTCTTTGCTGCCAAGTGCTCCCAATCAATATATCTCATCATGACAATCTTGGGCTTCTTGGCGGCAAAGAGAACGGACTCATAGAAGTCCGACTGGAAAGCGGACCAGAACCTGTAATCGAGCTCCTCATCCCTACGCCTTGCATAGGGAATGACTCGCCTTTGCTCTTGCACTGCCCTGAACTGATTTGCGTAGTCATACTTGTGCCTCTGCCTGTTCTCATTGGGAGGACGCACGAAGTGCTCATGCTCATCCCACTCCATGTACACTCCATCGAACTTGGTGAGATCATCAGGCGTATCAGGGCATGCATCATCCGGTATGGTCCTACCTGCCTGCTCAGCCAAATCAGCATCTCTCATGGCTTGCCTCTGAGATCTGCCTGCAGCCTCTCTTCCACCACGCCTTGCTGCCTGCTTGGTCCGTGGAGGATGCGGGTTGCTCGGCCCAGCCCCTCCACCAAAACCACTGCCACTATCCGCCATCTATGCAAATGAAAAAGATATGTGTCAATAATAGGGAGAGGTGAGTACTCACCAAATCTGTGATATGAACAGCACCACCACATTGACTCAAGGGTTGAGGAAAAATATGGGAAGCAGAGGCTCACTGCATAGGTCCCGGCACTGCCGCCCCATGGGCCAGCACTGCCGCGCCTGCGCAGTGAGGCAGCTCTGCCTCAAACTTTCCCAACCGGTGAATCAATGGATCGGCAATGTCCAACCCACAAAATCGATGCAATATTCATCAACACAACCCTATACTACACTTTACTTCAATCAAAACCAACACATTGCATAGATCGGGACGATTCTTCGATTTAGGGCTTCATACCTTGAAGAATGGAGAGGGAAGGAGAGGATGCCGCTTCAACAGGGCCTTGGAGATTGGCAAGGAGAGGAGGAAGAATCCTCCACGCCGCCGGACTGCAGGGCCGAGGGGGAGCACGCACGGCAGGGAGGGGCGGCGGTGCCGGGTTGGACGCCGTCGCCCGTTCTCTCGATGTGAGAGAGAGAGAGAAAGACCGCGAGAAAGACGAAGAGAGAGAGTCACGGGCCTGGAATCGATTTAGAAGAGATGCCCGACCGTTCTGACTAAGGTGGCCCGCGGGCCGCCAAGCTGGCAAGGCGCGGCACTGCCGCGATTTAGCACGGCACTGCCGGCCTGCCTTCCAGCAGAGATTCTAAACCTAATCTGGTCTGCACCTAGGACAAGGTTACAGGATAATATTCATGCAATCACTTGGTCAAAGAAAGTAAGAAATAAAAGCAATGACCAAGATTGCATAACCACACATTTGAAGAGATTTTGAAAGACATAAAAGAACTTTTCAAATGTTTTTTTAACCAACCTAGCTTAATCAAATAGTCATGTGCTAGGTTTCAAACCACATTTCTAGAATCAAGGATATTTAGTTCACTACGCAAAGCGCAAAACCTTGACTCGTCAAGAGGCTTAGTGAAGATATCGGCTAGTTGCTTTTCGGTGCTCACATGGCGTATTTCGATATCTCCTTTGATTTCGTGGTCTCTCAAGAAGTGATGTCGGATGTCAATGTGCTTAGTTCTTGAGTGGCCTACGGGATTGTTTGCAAGCTTTATGGCACTTTCATTGTCACACAATAATGGGATTTTGGTAAAGTGACATCCGAAATCACGAAGGGTTTGCCTCATCCAAAGTAGTTGCGCACAACATGCACTGGCTGCAACATACTCGGCCTCGGCGGTGGAAAGGGCTACACAATTTTGCTTCTTAGAACTCCAAGACACTAGGGACCGTCCAAGGAATTGACACGTCCCCGAAGTGCTTTTTCGATCTACTTTGCAACCGGCGTAATCGGAATCCAAATACCCGAGCAAATCGAACTTAGACCCCTTAGGATACCACAAGCCAAGGTTTGGAGTGTGTACTAAGTATCTCAAGATTCTTTTAACGGCCATCAAATGGCACTCTTTTGGGTTAGTTTGAAATCTAGCACACATGCACACGCTAAGCATAATATCGGGCCTAGATGCGCACAAATAGAGTAGAGAGCCGATCATTGAGCGATATACCTTGATGTCCACGGCTTTCCCTTCTTCATCGAGATCAAGATGTCCGTTGACTGGCATGGGAGTCTTGATATGCTTTGCATTTGCCATGTCAAACTTTTTGAGTATGTCATGGGTATATTTGGTTTGGCTTATGAAAGTTCCTCCCTTCAATTGCTTGACTTGAAAACCAAGGAAGAACTTGAGCTCACCCATCATAGACATCTGAAATCTCTTAGTTATTGTCCTACTAAATTGCTCACAAAACACATTGTTAGTACTACCAAATATTATGTCATCGACATATATTTGGCACACAAATAAATTTTTACCAACTTTGTGAGTGAAAAGAGTAGGATCAGCTTTGCCTATTTTGAAGACTTGTTTGAGCAAGAAATCCTTAAGGCATTCATACCATGCTCTTGGTGCTTGCTTAAGCCCATAGAGCGCCTTATGGAGTTTGTAGACATGGTCGGGGAATTTGGGATCTTCGAAACCCGGTGGCTGCTCCACATACACCAACTCTTGTATTGGGCCATTGAGAAATGCACTCTTCACATCCATTTGATATAGCTTGAAGTTGTGATGGGCAGCATAGGCTAGAAGCATTCGGATTGCTTCTAGTCTTGCTACCGGTGCATATGTTTCTTCAAAGTCCAAGCCCTCTACTTGAGTGAATCCTTGAGCCACCAATCTTGCCTTGTTCCTTGTCACCATGCTATCTTCATCTTGCTTATTTCTGAAAACCCACTTGGTGCCAACGATGTTGGTGTTGGGTCTTTCAACAAGAGTCCACACTTGATTTCTCTCGAAGTTGTTCAACTCTTCTTGCATGGTTAGCACCCAATCCGGATCACCAAGTGCATCTTCTACCTTGAGAGATTCCAAAGAGGAGACAAAAGAGTAAAATTGATAAAAATTTGCCAAATGTTAATGAGTGGTTACCCCCTTTCGAAGACTCCCAAGGATATTGTCAACGGGATGATTCCGTTGAATCGTTTGTCGTAGCCTTGGATGATCAATGGATTGTTGTTCTTCTTCTTCTGGCCAAGCATCCTCATCTACTTCAAGAACAGGTGCCAGATCTTCCCTTGGAGACGGTGTCCTCCCAGCTGTTGCAGGAGTAGATGGCTCTGCTGCCTGGGAGAGCGGCACTGCCGGGCCTGAGGCCGGCACTGCCAGGATCCCTTCAGCAGCAGGCCCTGCAGTGGCTTTCTCTTGAGGATGTTCCACCTCTGGTGCCTTGTCTTCTTGTGGTCTAATATCATCAATGGCTACTTGCTTGATTGCTTCGCATGGTGGATCCTCCTTTCCTACAACACTTTCATCAATTTGCTCTACTTGAGAGCCGTTAGATTCATCAAATGTCACATCTACCGCTACTTCAACATGACCGGTGGTCTTGTTGACGACACGATAGGCATGCTCATTTGATACATAACCAAGTAAGAAACCTTCATCAACTTTAGGTGCAAACTTAGAGGTTTTGGGCCTTTTGTTAAGTATGAAACACTTGCACCCAAACACTCTAAAGTAAGACACCTTTGGTTTGTTACCGATAAGCAGCTCATATGAGGTTTTCTTCAGCTTCTTGTGTAGGTAGAGACGGTTGATTATATGGCAAGCGGTGTTGACGGCGTCACTCCAAAAGAGATCCGGCATCTTGTACTCATCAAGCATTGTTCTTACCATGTCAATTAGAGTCCGGTTCTTTCGTTCAACTACACCATTTTGTTGAGGGGTGTATGGAACTGAAAACTCATGCTTGATGCCCTCTTCATCAAGAAACTTGTCAACTTGGGTGTTCCGAAATTCGGTCCCATTATCACTTCTCACTTTCTTGATGGGAAGCTCGAATTCCTTTTGTGCTCTTCTAATGAAGGTCTTCACCTTATCTAGTACCTGGCATTTATCAAACAAGAAAAATATCCAAGTGAAACGGGAATAATCATCAACAATAACAAGTCCATATTTGTTACCCCCGATGCTCAAGCAGGCCACCGGTCCAAAGAGATCCATGTGAATCAACTCCAATGGCTTGGTGGTAGTCAGGATGCTCTTTGGTGGGTGAGGTGCTCCTACTTGCTTTCCGGCTTGGCATGCACTGCATATCCTATCTTTCTCAAAGTGAACATTCGTTAGTCCAAGAATGTGGTTGTCTTTTAAAAGTTTGTCCAAGTTCCTCATCCCAACATGAGCTAGCCGGCGATGCCATAACCAGCCCATACCAGATTTTGCCACTAAACAAGTCTCAAGGTTAGATTTACTTTTGTTGAAGTCAACTAGGTAAAGCTTTCCTTTCAAACGACCTGTAAAAGCAATAGAGGAATCCTCCCTTCTATTGACTTCCACACCCTTATCCGTAAAGAGACAATTGTAGCCCATCTCACATAATTGTGATACGGACAACAAGTTGTAACTCAACGGATCAACATGTAAAACATTAGTAATTGAATGCTCATGAGTTATAGCAACTTTACCAAGACCAATTATTCCCCCTTTCGAGTTGTCTCCAAAGACAATATTCTCACTAGGATTCTCAATAGGGGAGTATGAGCTGAACATACTCTTCTCTCCGGTCATATGATTTGTACATCCACTGTCAAGCACCCAACTTGATCCACCGGAGGAGTATGCCTGCAAAACAATTTAGTTCCTTGTTTTAGGTCCCCAAGTAACATTGGGGCCTTGCATGTTAGTCACAAGTATCTTAGGAACCCAAATTGCTCTCCCAACAACCTTGCTGGCCTCTTGACCAACAATATTGGCAACAACTTTACCACGGTTGTTGCACCTCAACACATAGCAAGATTCCAAACTTGCACGAGTGACACTTGGCTTTGGTTGATACACAAATTTGTTTTTGGTCACCCATATTGATTCTTGAGGGTTCTGGACAACCCGCTTCTGCTGGGGCACCTTCTGGACATGTGCCCTAGTATGATCAGGTTTCAGATTGGTGGCCTTCCTTTTCTTGGTGCACGGCACTGCCGCTCTGGGCCCGGCACGGCCGTGGTCCGGCACTCCCGGCCTGGAGCGCGGCACTGCCGCGGTCTGTGCAGGCCGAACTATACCAACCTGCTCCTTCCTCTCAAACCTGACACATTCCACACCATTTTTCATATATCTTCCATTGGTCTTACCCCCAGCAACATGGCCTAAGCCACTCTTGATGTGAGGATGCCTTCCATCCTTGTATTGCACCTTTGGTTGCCCTTTAACCTTGCTCTTGCTGCTTTGCACCTGCAAGTTCTTGCCCTTACTAGCAGCTAAGGCATTGAGCCTTGCCACTTCTTTCTTTATTGTCTCTAGGTTGGCAAGTTTAGTAGCATAAGCATTTAAATCAAGTTTGGTGCATTGTTCACATGCTTGACTAGTGGAAGACCTAGATGCACTCTTGCTTTTGATAAGGAGTGAGTTACTATCAGCAAGAAGCTTATGTGGATCCACAAGTTTATTGTGCTTTTTCAACAATACATCATATCTTTGATTTAGATCAACATTAACCTTCTTAGTGATAGTACGGGCTTTTTGCTCTTTGGCCAAGGCCTCGTGCAAAGAGTTCACCTCACTATTTTTCAAAGCAAGAGCTTCCTCACTAGCAATGTAGAGATCTTCTTGCTTAATAATAGTTTTCTCTCTAGATGCTAGCTCAACTTGTGTGCTCTCTAGTTCTTCCATTAGCCTAGCTATTAACATTTTAGTTTTGTTATCCAAGTTCTTAGTTAGTTGATCAATTTCTTCATCATTAGATTCATCATCACTAGCATAATCACTTGTATCACTACTAGAGATGTCACTAAGAGAAAGGGTTTTGGACTTGGATTTGGATTTTACCTTCTCACCCTTTGCCATGAGACAAATGTGAGGGGAGCAATCATCATCATCATCGGACAAGTTGTTGAATAGCTTTGGTGTTGAGGATGAAGCTTGTATGGCAACGGTTGCAATCTTGCTGTCCTCATCACTTGGGCTGTCCACAGTTGAGTCACATTCATGTCCAATGTGAGCTTTTCTCACATTTCTCTTGTATCTTCTCTTGCTGCCCTCTTTGTGGTATTTCTTGTCTTGCCTCTTGTCCTTCTTCTCATGGGGACAATCAGCTATAAAATGCTCCGTGCTACCACAATTATAGCATGTTCTCTTTTTCTTATTGGGGAATGTTCTCTTCACTAACTTGTAGCCATTGCTTTTGATCCCCTTACGAAACCTTCTCATGAACAAAGCAAAATCATCAATATGTTCTTGTTGCTGCTCACTTTCGCTTTCTTCTTCACTTGATGATGATGTTGTTGGCACTTCTTTCTTCACTATCTTGCCTGTCCTTGACTTGAACGAAGCACCTTGCTTGCTGCCCTTTTGATTGCTTGATGTAGATGGCTTGCTTGCTGTGGGCTACATGCTTCTCTTTCTTGCCTTGAGTGCTACATTTTTTATCTTCATGTCCTCAAGCTTGGTTTGCAGCTCTCCAAGCCTTTGCCTCTCAAGAGCTTCCTCTCTATGCATGTCATGTGTTAAAAGCCTTCCAAGAACATCACTTGGGGTGAATTGTTCAAATCTTTTCTTCTCTCTAATCAAGGTCACAAGGGTGTCATTTCTTGGTGTGAAAGCTTCCAACATAACCCTCACAACCTTGTGATCATTCGCCTCGGTGCCACCAAGACTTCTAATCTTACCAACAATGACCATCAACCTATCAAACATTTCTTGTGGCCCTTCTCCTTCATGGATTGCAAATCGGTAGAGCTTGGCCATCAATATCTTTATCTTGGACTTCCTCACCTTGTCAACACCCTCATGTGCCATGTGCAAGGTATCCTAAATCTCCTTGGCCACTTCCATACCCATCACCTTGTTGTACTTATCTCCATCCAAGGCACTAAGCAAAGCACTATTGGCTTGGGCATTGAGATGAATGTTGCGAAACTCAGCTTGTGTGGGCTTCTTTGGGTCAACCGGTGCCTCCAAGCCATGATGCACAATCTCCCAAATCCCGGGATGAAGACCTACAAGATAAGTTTTCATCAAGTGCTTTCACTTGGCAAAGTTGGTCCCATCGAAATGAGGCAACTTTCCCGCGGGCACATTGATGACTCATCTAGTGTCAAGGTTAGACAAGGATGAATAATCAAAGGATACGGCTGCATAGTCAGTGTAGCCGCTGCTCTTCTTGTTCTTGCTGCTCTTGCTAGGTTGATAGGTGCTATCATCATCTCCATCTTCGGTGCTACTTGAGTCATCATCACTTGAAGCTATTTTCTTCTTCTTTTTCTTCTCTTCTTCTTTTCTCTTCTTTTCTTCTCTTCTCAGCCTTCTTTCTTCTCTTCTCTTTAGCTTCTCTTCCTTTCTTCTCAGCTCTTCCTTTTCTTTTCTTCTTTCCTCTCTTCTAGCTTCTTTTGCTTCTCTTTTCAATCTTCTTTCTTCTTTCTTTCTTGCTCTTTCTCCTTCGGAGATCTCAGCTGCAGGTGGCAGCGTGGATTGGCTTGCCGTCGACACGCTGTCACTGCTGCTGCTGCTCTCCGTGGTGTGAAGATCAATATCACAAGCCGTGCTCGCCTCCGCTTCACCTACTTTGGCCATACATCATACGGTTAAGCGCAAGACTGAGGTAATAGGCTCCGATACCACTTGTAGGACCACGGGCTGGCCTAGAAGGGGGGTTGAATAGGCCTGCAAAAATTTTTCGCAAACAGAGGTCAAAAGATAGGGCAGTAGTGCCGGCCTGGGAGCGGCACTGCCGGGATTCCCGGCACTGCTGCTTCTAGAGCGGCAGTGCTGGACCTCCCCGAGCAGAATCAACACAGTTCAAAATGCAGCCAATGAAAACTAGATCTGGTTAATTAATGATGTTCCCTAGGTTGTGTAGAGTGTAGAACACCTCCTTTGCACAGCTCAAACACCACCAAAAGGTAGATTGAGGTCAAACCCTAGAAAACAAAGAACTACAACAAGTAGAGAGCAAGTGAACCAAATCAAGTGACACAAGATTTATCCCGTGGTTCAGCTCACCACAAAGGCTTGCCTACTCCACGTTGTTGAGGCTCCACAAAGGAAACTTGGGTTCACAACTCCCAATCCTCGTTCTCAAGTCAAAGAAGTTAATCCTTGAAAAGAGGGGGCAATTTCACTAGCTTGTGAGGGTGGTTACAAACCTCCCTGGGCTGCCACAAGATTGGCAAGCTCTCCTGGCAACGCTCTAGCCGGCTAGGAGCAAGCTCCAAGAGTAACAAATACAAACCACCAGCTTGAACGCGAACCAAGTGCTTGGAGAAGATGAAGATCACAGCGAGAAGCTTGTTCTTACTCAAGATGAGCTCACACTCTTCAAGATTTGAGTTGGATTCCAAATGGAAGGAGTGGAGAGCTTTTGGGAGTGAGGGAGAGAGCAAGAGAGAGCCTTCTCTGGTTCTGGAAGCGTGCAAATGGCCGAGATGACCGTTGGGGGCGACGGGGAGGTGATTTTGAATCACCCCCGAGTCTAACGGTCAGAATAAGTCACGGCAGTGCCGGGCTCGAGGCCGGCAGTGCCGCGCTGCCAAAACAGATCAGAATGATATGTAATTTTGTGGCTGGTTTTGGCAGTGAAAATTAGGATGTTTGGTGTGAATATTTGCACTTGGTCACACTTTCAAACCTGTCTTTTGCATCCCCTTAATAGTACCGCTTTTCCTGTACTCAAATTCAAAATAAAAATGAATTTAAACCTCCTTTGAGCCGGATGCCGTATCCATAAGTTGTTAGGGGTCCACCTGCATAAGAATACATCCTCCTAATACCCTTGCCTGTCCATCATCTCAATAAACCACATTAGTCTTCTAATCGCGTGGTCATTATCACTAAAACCCACATTAGGGCTTGATTGCACTTACAGTGATGCTGAAGAAACTCTTGTTGTATCAGCTGAAAAAACATATCTGAATATGTTAAGAGGAAAGCAACAGGAAGAGGTTGAAGAACATGGAGAAAAAGTCCATATACCTGACACCTTTGCTCTCTCCGATTCTGACAGTGACACTCTAAGTGATAAGTTGAAAGAGATTGGCATGATTACATCTGAAGGTCAGAATTGCTCTGGTGTGGAGATTCTCCCACTACCTTTACCTGAGACTATGCAAGGGGAAGCTGATAATAGCACCCATTCTGAGGAGATGGATATCTGCAATACTCAAGTGCTTGACTCATCTGAAGCTGTCCACAAGGAGAGCACTGAGGACTCTCATCTGATTCCCTCAACTGATATACTGACAAATGATGATATTATCAACAACACTCAAGGCAGTGTGAACCAAACCTTTGATGAAGAAACTCATGGAAAGGATGATGCTGCCAAAGATATCCCTATTCAGGAAAAGAATGATAATCTAAAAAAAATCAAAGAAGATCCCCCAGCTGACAGGCGAAGGAGTGAAAGATTCAAGAAGGATATTACACTTACAACCCAAGAAAAGGTGGAGATCATGTCTAAGAAGAGAAACCTTGAAGATAATACTTCTTTCACCACCTTCTCTACTTTATCAAATACATCTCTGCAGAATTTATCTAGCAAAATGGGTATTCTGGCTGATAGTAGCAGTAGTAATCCTTTTTTAATTTTGAAAGAGTTAGAAGCTACTAGATTGGACTTATTCAATAAACAACAGAAAATTAAACATGAGGTTCAAATTGAGGAGATTGATGATTCTCAAGTTGATAATAATACTTTACAGCTAGAATGGTGTCAAGAGGGGTCCTCTGAAGCTGATGATTTCACACTAGTTCAATCTAGGAAAAAGAAGAGAGAATTGAGAAAATCATCCAAGATCACACCAAGTAAAAAAGTAATCAGTAAATCTCAAGAAATACCTGAGAAGGGGAGGAAAAAAGGAAGAAAAAAATGAGTGATCTTAGTGGAATCTTCTGGAATTGTAGAGGCCTTAAAAAAGGGCTGTCTACTTATCTCAAAAGTCTTATCTATCAGCACCGCTTTGATTTTATTGGTCTTCAGGAGACTATGGTTGAAAACTCCCTCCTAAGAAAATTTGATCCCCATCAGGACTACCTTTGGCCTGGAACCCATCCAAAGGGAAGTCTGGTGGCATCCTTGTGGGGATTAAAACTGAAAATTTTGATGTTGGCTCTTTCAAGCAAGGGGAATACATGCTTCAGGTGAATATGTGGGATAAAAGGGCCAAAATTAAATGGAATCTTATTGTTGTCTATGGAGCTGCACAGGAGGATGGGAAAATCCCTTTCCTTGCTGAGCTCTCTAGCTTCTGTTCCCAAAATAAAGAACCCTTCATGGTAGGTGGTGACTTTAATATTATCAGATTTTCAAATGAGAGAAACACTCATAATGGTGTGCACAGACATACTTCAACTTTCAACTCTTTGATTAGCTTTTATGAGCTCAGAGAGATAAGGATGAGTGGTGGTCTGTTCACTTATTTTAACAACCAAAATCCCCCTATTTTGAAAAAGCTTGATAGAATTCTGGTAAGCAGCAGCTGGGAAGATATTTTTCCTAAGGTCTTTGTTAGGAAGGGAAGTTTCTGACCGTAATCCCTTGATCCTCCTTACTGATTTGACTCAAAAAACCAATCGTATTCAATTTAGATTTGAGATGCATTGGATTAGTGATCCAGATTTTATGGACACTGCTGCTAAAATTTGGAACAAGCAGTGCTATGCTAAATCTACCATGGACAGAATTCAACAAAAAATCAAGCTTTGCAAGTAATATCTAAAAGGATGGGGCCTTAAGGCTCAGAGAGAGAGAGAGAGAGAGTAAAAAAACAAAGACAGATAATTCATGATGAATTAGCAAGATTAGAAGAGGTGGAGGAAATCTCTGGCCTACTTCCATATAAATTGATTTCAAGATCGACCTGTTAACCCAAAATATGGAACTTCTTCATCAAGAAGAGCTTTACTTGTTTAATCGTAGCCGTGAAAATTGGATTATCAAAGGTGATAACAATACTAGATTTTTTCATAGCTGTGCTAATGGAAGAAAGAGAAAAAACAAAATTATCAGCCTGGAGTATCATGGTAATACCATTGAAGGTGATGAAAACATTCTCAAGCATGCCACTGATTACTATAAGGACCTTTTTGGTCCTTCTGTAACTCATGACATTAAGTTGAATCCTGATATTTGGAACAATTGATATTCCCTTAGTTCAGAGGATAATGATCAATTGTGTAGACCCTTTTTTGAGGAGGAAATTAAAAATGCTCTGTTTCAAATGGAGAAAAATAAAGCACCTGGACCTGACAAGATGCCTATTGAATTTTATCAAAGCTGCTGGCATATTATTAAACATGATATCATTGATCTCTTTAATGACTTTCATGGTGGCCAAGTGGACATCTGTAGAATTAACTATGGGATCATTACCCTTATACCAAAAGTGAAGGATGCTTCTAGAATTCAGCAATACAAGTCCATTTGCTTGCTAAATTGCCTATATAAACCAATTACCAAAGTCTTGACCATCAGAATTGAACATTATGCTGAGAAACTTATTCATCCAATTCAAACTGCCTTCATGAAAGGAAGAAACATCACCTATGGCATTATGTGTTTACATGAAATCATCCATGAAACTAAGAGAAGAAAGGATGTAGGGGTGTTATTCAAAATAGACTTTGAGAAAGCCTATGATAAGGTCAATTGGGCTTTGCTATTTGAGACTCTAAAGATGAGAGGCTTTAATGAAAAATGGTGTAATTGGATCAGACAAGTTGTGGAAGGTGGTACGGTTAACATCAAAGTGAATGACTCTATTGGCCCCTACATTAAAAGTCACAAAGGGGTTAGACAAGGGGATCCCCTCTCCCCTATTTTATTCAACTTTGTGGCAGATTGTTTAGCCAGAATGGTATTGAATGCCCAAGAAAGTAATCTCATCTGTGGCTTAGTCTCTCACATTATCCCCGAGGGGGTTGCTATTTTACAATATGCTGATGATACCATTCTATGTCTTAAGCATGACTATGAGGGTGCTGTTAATATGAAATTGCTGCTTTACTGGTTTAAAATGATTGCTGGCTTAAAAATTAATTTTAATAAAAGTGAAGTCCTTATTATTAATGATGATGGTGACATTAGTTCCAAATATGCCGAAATTTTCAACTGTCAAATTGGTCTATTCCCAGTCAAGTATCTTGGAGTTCCTATCAGCCCAAGTAGGCTCCATGTTGCTGATTGGCTCCCTTTGATTGAAAAAAGTGAGAAAATGATGGATGTGTGGAAAGGTGGCTTACTGAGTATGGTTGGCAGATCAACCCTGATTTGCTCTAGTCTAAACAATGCACCTATCTATCACATGTCTGTTTATATGCTTCCCAAAGCTATTATCAAAAAAATCGATAAAATCAGGAGGACTTTCTTTTGGCAAGGTGGCAGCACTAGAAAAAAGTACCACTTAGTCAAATGGAGTAAAGTCTGTAAGAGCAGGAAGAAAGGTGGTGTTGGCATTAAAAATATTGAAAAAATCAACTTGAGTATGCTCACCAAATGGTGGTGGAAACTTGAGAGTGAGCAAGGAATTTGGCAAACGCTTATTCAAGCCAAATAATTGAGTAAATGGTCAATTCATACAGTATCTCATAAAGTTCATGACTCCCCAATCTGGTCAGATCTGTTAAAAATTAAGGATATTTACTTTCAAGGCAGAAAAGTGGTGATTGGGAATGGAGATAAGACTAGGTTTTGGGAGGATCAATGGCTCTATGATAAACCCTTAAGCCTAAGCAATCCTGAGTTGTATACTCTTTGTGAACAGAAAAATAGTATGGTAAATGAGATTTTAAATGGTAATGTCATCATTTCCTTTAGAAGATGGCTCCATGATAAGCTTGCTGATGAATGGAATGAAATCTGGGATAAGGCCAAGAACTTTAACCTAACTTGTGACCCTGATCAGATAGCTTGAAAATTTGGCAAAAGTAAAAAATTCTCGGTCAAAACTATGTATGATGCTCTTACCCAGAATGATAGTGGTATAGATTACAAGAGAATTTGGAAAGGGAAAATCCCTGCCAAGCTTAAATTTTTTTTCTGGCTTCTTGCCAACAATGCTTTGCTTACAAAGGACAATCTGCTTAAGAGAAAGTGGAAGGGTAGTCCCACCTGCTATTTCTGTGAATCAAATGAATCGATAAACCATCTATTCTTTGAATGCTCAATTGCTAAAGTAATCTGGATTTGTATTGCCACTAGCCTTGGTGCCAATAAAATCCCAAACAATTTGGAAGTCTGTTGGGCTTGGCTTGATGTTTGGATCCCAAATGG
The DNA here is from genome assembly GCA_038502445.1 of Eremochloa ophiuroides. NCBI lineage: Eukaryota > Viridiplantae > Streptophyta > Magnoliopsida > Poales > Poaceae > Eremochloa > Eremochloa ophiuroides. The sequence continues at coordinate 92,164 of JAHLJS010000090.1, forward strand.
CCGCCTGATGCACGTTTGGGGTGTAGCGGCTGTCTGTTGGTCCATTTGGAAAGTTAGAAATAAGGCCTGTTTTAAGAAAATTTTGATTAAAAGCCCTCTGGACATAATATGTCATGCAGCTGCACTAATGAGACACTGGACAGTTTTGTATCCAGAAGTTGACAAAAAGATCATGGAAGATGGTGTCAATGCAATGCTGAAGATCGCGAAGGAGATGCTGCAGGCTACCAAGGATGGGGATGCAGGGCGGGCGCGCTCTCAAGATTGAGTGGATGGATGCTGCTCTTCTACTTTTGGCGTCATCCCCACTCTTCTTCGTTTGCGTCGGAAGTTCCCTCATTATGGCGTCAGAAACGCTTCCAGACTCGTTGCGGGCTTGCATGCCTCGCTGTTTCTTGTGCTGTGGCTTGTTTTGTGTTGGTCAGCGTCTTCCGGCGCTGCTCTTTTGTTATCTATGTGTCCTGGAAACTTCAGCCCTGACTTTCTCCTCTGCTCTCTGCCCTCCCTCTCTATAACTGTCTAAACTCTTGAATGCTGTATTTCCGTTATTCGTAATGGAAATAGGAAACTCCCGGTTGAAAAAAAAGGTCTAGAGGCACGGATGGCATCTATAGGCTCTGGTGAGTCTAAGATCTATTGAACATAAGAGATTAAGTTAGTGATCATCCCTAGTCTATATATTTTAAGATCATATTTATGCTAAGTTCTAATTCAACATTCACATGCTACGGAGATGAGAACAGGAAAACTCTAGACAGAGAACGAATATGCCGATCGAAATGACTATTGCCAATAGCCGGTGGGGAAGCTCGACTATTGCCATGATTCCATGAAGCATGATGTCGAACATAATCTAGCCAATAGCCACCAGCATCAAAGTTTAAGAAAGCTTAAGCGGTGATATAAGTTGGACTGCCAATTTTTAAATCTCTCTCTAACAGTCAGATGCGCCTACTACACTAGACTAGACCAAGGTATGAAAAAATGTGAGAGCCCACGTACGGAACAAAGACAAAAGCAGTAAGAGATCAGGCCCATGGACTGGTGGAGTTGATCCCTCTTTCTTCTGCTAGTCTTGTCTTGTTTCAAATTGAAAATCCCAACACTCTCGGATCATATTCTCACACCCTCTTGAAATCGTACTTGACATCCTTGAAAGCTCTGAATTTCTGATTTCTACTCGCTGGTTGGTGCTAGTGCATTGCTGTCTGTTGTGCTGATTTATTATAATGATCTCAGGGTTTTGGATTATCCGTCGGGTTTCGGTTTCGGGATGGATTTTCACCCGAATGGGTTTTCAGGGCAGTTTTAGGTTTCGGTTTTGAATGCCCAGAGACTCTACATGATCCGAACTCGTCCCTTTGCCATCCTTTTCCACGGTTCATCAGTCACATTCCACGCCTCATGGCAGTCGCATTCCACGCCTCATGTAAATTAATTTCAGTAAACCTGGGTCTAAGTGTTAGGCCTCATCAGCATTTCATCTTTTCTAAGTAATCCTAGGATTACTAAGGAAGGTTGTAACCTTTGACACTCTCTTCTACTTAATCACTCTGTTCGGCTGGCTGGATTGTATGGCTGGCTGACTGATTGATCTGAGAGAAAAACACTGCTGATTGGCTGGCTGATGCTAGCTGGTAAGTTTAAGCGAACGGAGCCAATGAAATACTTGTCAAAAAACACGCTCGTGAAAAATTGTTAAACAATTTATTGTTCTTACCTTTGAAGTCCTAAACTCCTAATCTTTTGTATTTTCCTAATTGATTGTTCTTCCTATGTCGTTTCGATGGCGATTCAAGGGTGCTCAAGCAACCCGAAATGAACTTGTCTGGACGAGGTCCCGAAGATTGTAATGTAATCGGCCTGACCAGCTTGGCGCAGGGTGCTGGCGTGCTGCAGAGAGTGCATTTGCATGTTTGCACATGACGATTGTAATGTGCATGTGCCTGCATCAATCGTCGTACTAAAAATTTTGCGAAAGGATCACTGGAGTATTTCTCAACTCTCATCACTATGATAAACAGAGGCGCTTATTTAAACACAAAGCCCCAAAGTTTCGTGCCACTAGCTTTCAATTTCCAGCCGGTTAATAAAAGAGTTGAGATTTAGATTTACATCTATCTAATAAAACTTAACCGACTCGTAAGGTTTTCAGGCAAAGTGTTTCCACTGTTTGTTGTCATGTCAAAACTTGAAGCTCGCCGCCTTTGCCTCGAGTCGAGTCCAGGGACATGATGTGCGTCACCACACCAGCTTGTCAATGGCGAGGCAAGACGACCCGCCCTCGCCGGCGCACTCCGCAGCCACCTTCTTCAGCTCGCCAGCCCTGGCCCTCATCTCGTCACCGTCCGTACTGGCCATGAGCCGGCGAATGGCCGCCTCGACGGTGCCCCTCTCGAGCTCGCCGCCGACCTCGAAGCCCACCCGCCAGACGTGCTCCACGTACCTCGTGTTCCCCGGCTGGTCGCCGAAGAAAGGGCGGCACAGCATGGGCACCCCCTCGCAGACGCTCTCCATCGTGGAGTTCCAGCCGTTGTGCGTCCAGAACCCGCCGACGGCGCGGTGGCGCAGCACCTCCTCCTGCGGCGCCCACGCCACCACCACGCCGCGCCCGCGCGTCGCGGCCTCGAACCCCTGGGAGCTGCTGCTGCTGCTGACTCTGGCACGCGCCGCGGACGAGGCCCGGCCGGACGACCCAGAGGAACCGCACGCCGCTGCCGGCGATGCCCCACGCCGTCTCCGCCAGGTCCCGCGCCGTCATCCACGCTGTCTTGTGGAGCGGGCCGACGTCGAACACCGGCACTGCGGCGGCGAGGCCCCGGCGGATGCCCGCCAGCTCGCGGCGCTCCAGCGCGTCGAACGTGTTGAGGATGAGCCCCGACGAGGCTTCCACGGCCGCCACGGCGCGCGCCACCAGCTCCAGCATCAGGCCGTGCCCGGCCTTGCCTATGTGCATCAGGTCCCGCACCCGGAACGGCGGCAGCTCCGGCACGGGCGTGTCGAGCTCCGAATCTGCGTCGTCGAACGAAAATGAAGATCGTTCACTTATGTATGAAGTATGAACTAGCTAGAGCAAATGAAGAAGATGGACAGGAGATGGATGGATCGATCAACGTGCCTTGATGAACGGGGAGGTAGCCTCTGTCGCAGAGCATCGGGTAGGCGGCGAAGCACGCGTAGGAGGCGGTGCGCAGCGCGAGCGCGGGCACGCCCATCCCCGCGGCCACCTGGAACACCTCCAGCAGGTGCGCGTCGGCGACGAGGCACGCGACGGCGTCCCCGGAGTAGTCCTCCTCCTCCAGGACGGCGGCGAGGCGGTCGCGGAAGTGGGGCTCGCACGCGGCGCCGAGCGCGATGGTGCTCGACACGCCGTCCTCGATGGTGAAAGGGGCCGGTCCGGACATGCCGTCGGGCACGCGCACGGGCACGGGCACGAAACGGTACTGCGGGTGCCGCGCCGGGTCCGTTGGCGTTGAAGTGGGTGTGGAAGACGGTGATGCGAACCCGCGGTCGTGGAGCACGCCGGCGAGCCGGAACATTGGGTTGATGTGGCCCTGGTATGGCATCGGGAACAGTAGCACGTGACGGCGGCGGTGTTGTGGCCCTGCTGGGTGGACGGCGGCGGCGGCACCGTTGTTGCTCTCCGCGGACATGGGTGTCCGCGCCATAGCTGTGCGGACTGTAACGCTCTGTCAAGTCTCACTCACCTGTCGTCGTTCTGTTCTGTCGGAAGCGTAGTCCGTGGAGCGTTAAAACAGACGGCCTTCCGTGCCTCTTAATCTCTCCTACTCCCTCCGTACAGGAATTAGAAGACGTTTAGAACAACAACACATTCTTCAAAGTATGATTTTGACTTCATATTTCTATAAAAATATTTATTAAAAAGCATAAAAGTATATTTGAAGACAAATCTATTTATATAGTTTTCATATTTTTAAACTTAATGATTTAAAAGTTATTCATGATTTATATTTTTAATGTTTGATTTAGACTTTTAAAAAATATCATTTTTTTCTATATATGGAGGGAGTACTCCTCTGCCCCGGAAATAGAGTCGCTCGAGAACTGTGCTGCCCTCACAATCGTGATTCCCGAGCGACACATCCAGGGGGACGGAGAGAGTATGTCTTAGGGTCAAGCTTGTGCTCGGAAATTCTGGTTGGCCGCTCTTTCTTGTCTATATGATCTCTGTTTCTAAAACTCTTAAACTCTGTATTTCCGTTTGCTGTATTGAAAATAGGAAAATCCCATATCAGAAAAAAGTTAAATAAATTGTAAAGATAGTTTTTTTTTCTAAGATAAAAAAGGCAAAGATAGTATAACCGCCCCAGTCGTCGTCGATAGCATGCAATTGACGCCGTTCTGTGCAGTGGCCGATGTCGTACGCACGCATCCACCCGTCCCGTCCGTGATGGATGGATGGATCATGGATGCGCCCACGAGGAGCGTGGCGGGCCTTGCCCAACGCCCATCTGGTTCTGGGCCGGTTGCACTCCCCTCACCTGCTATCCCATCCGCAGGCCCATCACGGCATCCATCAAGCCCGACGACTTACACTCCGTAGCCGCCACCCACCCCTCTCCATCCGCTCCGCTCCGCGCTGGCCTCCACGGCGCCGCTCGCAGCCGCCGCGGCAGCGACAGGATTTCCTCCTCATCCTCCTCCCTGCTGCGCGCGCCACAGGCTCCTCGGATTCTCCCTGTTCCGGACCGCAAGGGGAACCGCGCAAACGCCGCCTGGGGCCCGGGGACCCTGCACGACTCCGCCCGCGGCCTGGTTAGTATCGTGGTGCTACTCCATGTTCGATCCTCCTCGTTTGTTACGCTAGGCCACGCTCGGCGAGTCCTCCGCGGGAGCTACTCGGTCGGTAGGCACGTCTGATTCATGTCGAGATCGTGTGAGAAGATCGGGGTTTTTAGGTCAGATGCGCAGCAGATTCCCAAGCCGGATGCGGAGACCTGCAGCTCTTGCACTGCGCTGCCCTTGTTCCAAGTTTTTTTTTTCTTCTGTTGGGATAGTCCAGTGACCGGCGGATATGGAAAGTACATGGCTGTTCCTGGGTGTGGTGGGATTGGCTCCTTCTCGCGGCGGCGGGGATGCGGGCTTAGGTTTTGCTCGGCTGATTTCGCCTGGAAACCTCTCGGTGGCTTTGGCTCTGGTTCAAGCGAATGTAGGGATTGTTTGCCATTTTCCTTTTCCATGTTTGGGATTTTCTAGCGCGACTCTAGTTCAAGTGGAAATGGATTTTGTTGATTGATGTAGGAATACATTCTGCCGAATTGAGCTAGTCATAACCGATAGGATGTGTATTCGTCTGGGGATCCAGTACTTCATATCTAAACACATCTGTAACTCGTCTTTGTTTTTTTTTTTTAATGTCACAGAGCCTACAGGGTCGTTGCATCCCATTATTGGAGAGTCTCCACTCCTCTGGCTGCAATACCCATCTCCATCCCTGTCAACAAGATGGCACGTCAGTCCGCGCTTTCACTCGCGAGGGACCAGGCGAAGGTGGGCGCGCTGAAGCGTCTGACTCTGAGCTCGTCCAAGACGGCGGGGCGGAACTCGTCGGGGCGCATCACCTCTTTCCACCGTGGCGGAGGGGCCAAGCGGCTGCAGAGGAAAGTCGATGCGAAGCGCAGCACCTCTTCCCTGGGCATTGTTGAGCGGATCGAGTACGACCCGAATCGCTCCTCTAGCATTGCTCTGGTGCGATGGGTCCAAGGGGTGCATTTCCGTGGCCCTAAGCCTCTGCAAGAACCCAGTGCCAAGCTACCGGTCCTGGAATCTGCCACTGCTGATGTTTCTGGTCGGTTTTCCCTTGCGGCATTGTCTGGTAGAGTGCATAAAGAAAAGGAAGCTTCTGCACTGTACTCTGCTTTGGGCAATGGAGGTATTGCATCGGTTAAATCTGGTGGGAGCTTGCCTAGGATAGCATTAGCTGGTGCGAAGCCCACTTACTATGCTCAAGTCAGAGGAAATGAAGAAGAAAAAAAGACACTCTCTCTTTCTGGAATTCAAAAATGGGCAGCAGATGATGCACTTTGGACCCAGAGAATGAAGCGTCAAGCTGCTCTCTCTTGGCAGAATGATCTCAAGAAGAAACCTTTGCTTCATGCACAGGCTAACCGCTTTAGTAGCTTGGCAGCAAAGTCTATTGGTATGAGTAAAGGGCCAAAGGGAAAGGCTGATTGTGTACCAGTATCTTATATATTGGCCAGTCACCAATGCATGCCAGGCAATACAGTGATGAACTATGACTCCTCGAAACCTTCTAAGAGTACATCCTCTTCGCCATATTCCTCAGCTAATCAGTTTGATATAATTGATCTCAATTCAAAGGTTGGGAATTGCATCCCACTAGCCAATGCACGAATTGGAACATGGGTGCATGATATTGAATGTCGTCCTGGTCAGGGTGGAAAGATGGTTCGAGCAGCTGGTACATATGCTAAAGTAGTCCAGGAGCCAGGTGCACAGTGTGTTCTGCGTCTTCCTTCAGGTGCTGAGAAGATTGTTGATTCAAAATGCCGTGCTACAATTGGTATAGTCTCCAATCCAAGCCATGGAACACGCAAGCTAAGGAAAGCAGGGCATAGCCGGTGGTTGGGCAGGCGCCCTGTTGTCCGTGGTGTTGCTATGAATCCTGTGGATCATCCCCATGGTGGAGGCGAGGGGCGTACCAAAGGAGGCAGGCCTTCAGTTTCTCCTTGGGGAAAGCCCACTAAAGCAGGGTACCGGTCACCAAATGTGGCCAGCCGTAAAGCTTCTTAGTGTGATGATGTAACAAGCTCATATGGAATGGTCCTTCTTATTTCAGATCTTGTAGTTGAGAAAATAATGAACAGATGTTGATGGTAGAAGGAATCATGATGCATCATCTAGGAAGCAGACAACAGAGAATCAATGTTTTCATTCCTACATTTGTTAGTGTTTTCTTTTGCAGAAATACATAACATGGTCTTCCAGTGATACATTATTTTTGTCTTCGTCAATCCTGATTAGTGCATTTTTTCTTTATTCCTTTTACTGTGTATTTTGTGACATATTTTGTTGTGGTGACACTGCTCTGATTGAGAAAGAAATGTTCTTTTCTTTTTGGCCAAGGCTTGTCGACAGACAAGAACACATGCTTGTATACTTTGCCAATTCTCTTTTTTCCCCCTGTCTGTAAACGTATTTCACAACAGGGGTTCCGATTATTACAAAGAGAGTATGGATTTAGAAATAATGACGCAGATTATAGTCCAACAACTCCTGTCTATCTCTCTTTACTTTATTGCAATTGAATTTATTGCTTAAACATGTGACTGTTTTTGTTTTCTAAATCTATTTCCTTCTCGTGTGCTTTGCCCATGAATTGCCTCTCCTGGTTCTTGCTAACCAACGCCATGGCAACCTTCTTTGCCTGTAGTCTTTGACTCCAAATTTTCTACTTGTGTGGTTTGACCTAACAAAATTATCGTTAGGTGCTATTCAAGCACAAAATTGGCGTGTCCTGCTCCAGATTCGAGTGTCTGAAGAGTTATGATCCTGGAGACGTCTCCATATACTCTTCTAATGTTGGCTGCAATCGTGTCTGCGACTTCGACACATTGACATCAGTCCCTTCAGCAATTTTGAGGTTGTGCATTTTTTTTGGATCTTTACACTCCTTCAAAAACATTTGAAACTGCCTGGGCTTTTAGTAATAACGATTTGATTTCTTCTCTAACGTCATTGCAACTGCCAGGACGCTGCACATTCAGTTAGTTGACTCGTTAGCATGGAGTTATTACGTGCCTCCAGAAATTTTTATGGCTGAAATTTTATTGTTTGCGAGACCTTTTAAGGCTTAAATTAACAATGTAAAACTGCCGTTTAGAAAGAGAGAACAGAGAGGCTTAAGCACTTTACAGGAAGAGAAAGATGTTTTGCAACCACTTCAGAATATTTTGAAGTACTTGATCATAGTGAATATTATTTTTATTTAATGCAATTAAGTTAGCACCTGTGATAGTGTATTACAATGAAGATCATACGCAAATCCATTTGTATTGCAAAACCTTTGCACCTATTTTCTTTGATCCAGCCCATTCTCGGCAACAGCAGAGACATCAACCACAGAGAAAGCAAAATAATATCATGTAAGAAGAATTACTTAGGTGGTCATATTTCGAGTCGAATAATTCAACTGGCTGCTAAAACCAATAGTCATGCAATTAATATTGATACATCTAAATCAATGTTCAAGAAACAGATGGCACTATATTTGAGATGTCTCCATATACTCTTCTCCTAATGTTGGCTACAATCCTATCTGCAATTTGGACGTCAGTTTCTTCAGGATCTTTGAGCTTGTGCAGTTTCTTCGGATCTTTACAATCCTTCAAAACATCTGAAACGGCCTGGGCTTTCATTAATATTGATTTCTTTTTCTCTATAGCATCATCTCCTTCCTTATCCCTGTAACTGCCAGGTAACTTTGTGGAATGTGGAACTGAACGCATTAGATCTGCCAACTTATGTACCAATTTGACTAAACCAAGCCGCTTTAGCTCTCTCATAAGCATCCGGTAAGTGATATACTGGGGCACAATCCCTCTCTCAAACATCTGCTCAAACTCTGCAAAAGCCTCCTCAAACTGATGGCGTCGACAAAGCAAATGTATCAGCATGGTGCTGGTCGCTTGATCTGGCTCAAACCCATTATTTCTCATCTCCTGAAGCATTTGCAGCGTTAATTCAAGCCGGTTCGCTTCGCACAACATCTTGATCAGAAGGTGGTAAGTGAACCGGTCTGGCGCATAGCCATTGCTGACCATCTTCACGTAGAGATTCATTCCCAGTTCAATGCTACGATTCCTGGCAAAGACCATGAAAAAATAGTTGTATGTCCTTGCAGTTGGCGAAATGCCCCGCCGCAGCATGGCCTTGAGCACTCCACTAGCCCCAGCAAGGTGTCCACGCTTGCAGTAGCCGAAGACGAGAGAGTTGAATGTTGAGATATTCGGCGCCACGCCATAGAGGGGAAATTTCTCGAGCATCTTGTGTGCGTCCCCGAAACGGCCTGCCGCTGCAAGCGCATACACGATGGGGTTGCAGGTGAGCAGATTGGCCTGGATCCCCTCCTCCCGCATCTGGTCAAGGAGCGCCATCGCCTGGTCAGGCCTGCGCATGACGCAGTACGCGTCGATGAAGGTGCCGTAGGTGACCACCGTCGGCCGCACGCCCTCGTCGCGCATCGCCGCCCAGAGCTTCTCCACCTTGTCGAGCCGGCGCGCGCGAGACCACCCGTTGAGCAGGACGTTGTAGACCCGCACGTCGGGCACCCAGCCGTCATCCTCGCGCCGGACCTGCGCGACGAGCCGCGTGGCGGCGCGAGGGTGGCCCTCCTTGCAGAGCGCGTCGAGGGCCAGGATCAACGGGGAGACCTCCGGCGCGCCGTCGCTTTCGACGGAGTAGCGGCCCGGGTGGCGTTGGAGGAAACGGAACGTGCGGGCCGCGGAGTTGGTGCGGCCGAGGCGGGCGTATCGGCGGAGGAGCGGGGCGAACGCGGCGAGCGGGGGCGGCGAGGACGCGGCGGCCGGCGGGAGCAGGAGGAAGCGCCACGCGGCGGCGAAGAGGCGGCGGGAGGCTAGGAGGGAGACAGCGGTGGCGGCGCCGGCCCAGCGTGCGAGGGCCGGGATCGCGGAGTCCGGGAGGGTCGGGAGCGCGGGGCGGAGGTGCTGGAACAGCTCGGGCGTCGGGGCGATGCCGGAAGTGGGGAGGAGGCGAGCGGGGTCAGCTCCGCGGAGGATGGAGAGCACTTCGGCAGCCGCGGTTGGAGTTGGAGGAAGCATCTCAACCATCACCTTCCAGTAGAACGGATTCAGTTCGTCTTGAGGTGACGTCGCCACCGGCCGCCAGACCTCCGGCGGCAGTAGGCTGTAGGCCCCCGCTGGAGCTTGGAGACGAAGGGTGTGTGAGTTGAAGCTGATGGGCCTGTTGTTTTTTTTTATTCAATGATGGGCCTGTTGTTTAAAGACCGGGCCGTTGTACCCTGGATAAATTGGACGTGAAGGAAAATTAGGCCCATTCAAGAGGTAAACGCCGACGAATATACTTGTCGCGTTCCCGGTGAACTAATAAGGCGAGAGAACAAAGATTGAAAAAAAAAATGCAGCGTCCTGATGAATCATTCCTTGCGGTGATCGTATTTTGCACATGTGATCCTATTTTTTAATTTATTTTAGAATTTAATGGCGCTATGTTTTAATGGTAATTATAAAAACAAAAGGTATCAGCTTTCTTTGGCTAGTGTCAGCGATTTTGCTAGTAGAAATAAGGTGACAGCTTTCTCTTTGTTACTCTCGATTTTATTATTATATAGATTACTAAAATAAAAAGTGTCAGCTTTCTCTGTATTACTTACTCCTTCCGTCCCATAAATAAACGCAATTCTTTGACTTCTGCGATTCTTATGTGACCGTTCGTCTTATTTGAAAAATTTTAATAAATATTATTTTTTTATTATGATTTGTTTTATTGTTAGAGAAATTTCATAATGATTTATTTGATTTTTTATTTGTATAAAAAATTTAAATAAGACGAATGATCAAAGAGAAAACATAGGAGTCAAAGAATTGCATTTATTTGTGGGACCTAGTGTCTCTGTCTCTCCGACAAATTATCAGTGCCAAACATGGCTCGAAGGCGACGATGTGCTCATTGCCAGCGTGAGACATGGCTCGAAGGCGATGTCCTCATTGTCGTTGTGCGGGCCTGCTCACGAGGCCACGCAAAGACCGCGGTGATGGCCTCCTCGCGCCGGCAGCTCGCGCCATCGCCGCCGGCCATGTTGTCCTTCTTCGATTGGGTCGAGGCCACCACGTATGGGTACACCTTTAGATCCGTTTGGACTAATTTGACATCCGAACCAAGGTTAAGGACCTAAATGACCGTTTTAAGACTTTAAGGACAACCATAGTTTAGGGAACCAAACGTTCGTTTCGAGAGTTTTGGATCGGAATAAAACCTCAACAATAATTTTGAGACCCAGACAACCATTTTGAGAGTTTGAGGGTCAGGATGAAGTTTAGGACCGCTGGACCGGCCATATATTTAACTATAAAGGTTCACTATTTCGACAATTATCTATTAAAATAATATTTTTTTGAGAGAAAACTATATAGATTACGATTCCAGACTCCAAAACATGGGCTCTAGTTCTTTTGCTGTTGTTCGTTCACTGCAGGCACCTCGCTTGTGAATCTTCTTATTTGAACCTTGTTTGAAGTACTGTTTCTCCTTCCTCTTAATAAAATGCACGTGAAGTCAAGTCATGTTCTACAAGCTCTGGAGGACATCGCGGTCATGCGGCATCCGTGCAACGGAACCAAGACAGCATCAGGGCACATGGTCCATGCACATGCGACCATACTGTATGTTTGCATGCGTGCCCGATCGCATTCCGATCCCCTGCGGCACCCACTGAACATTACAAAATAAGTACTCCACTACAACCGCACAGCGTTGCTTCACACTAAAAATACTGGCTACGCTCGATTCAAAAAGAAAAATAAAATACTGGATACGCAGCGTATCACAGTGATGCAGCCACCCTGCGTGCGTATCATGTAGAATCAATTTCTGTGTCACGGCTGTTTTAACGCTCCAGGAACTACGCAGAACGACACCAGGTGAGTGAGACTGTGAGAGCGTTGCCGAACCACAGCTATGGCGCCGCCACCCATGGGCGCGGAGAGCAACAACGGTGCTGCCGCCGCCGTCCACCCAGCAGGGCCACAACAGCGCCGCCGCCACGTGCTACTGTTCCCGCTGCCGTACCAGGGCCACATCAACCCGATGTTCCTGCTCGCCGGCGTGCTCCACGACCGCGGGTTCGCCGTCACCGTCTTCCACACCGACTTCAACGCCCCGGACCCGGCGCGGCACCCGCAGTACCGCTTCGTGGCCGTGCCCGACGGCATCTCCGGGCCGGCCCCCGTCGCCATCGAGGACGTCGTGGCGAGAATCATCGCGCTCGGCGGCGCGTGCCAGCCCGCCTTCCAGGACCGCCTCGCCGCCGTCCTGGACGACTACTCCAGGTCCGGCGACGCCGTCGCCTGCCTCGTCGCCGACGCGCACCTGCTGGAGGTGTTCCAGGTGGCCGCGGGTATGGGCGTGCCCGCGCTCGCCCTGCGCACCGGCAGCGCCGCCTCCTACGCCTGCTTCGCCGCCTACCCCATGCTCTGCGACAGAGGTTATCTCCCCGTGCAAGGCACGTCGATCGACCGATCTCCTGTCCATCTACTCCATTTTTTCTCTAGCTAGTTCATACATACATGATTTGCCACGATGGATGCTAAGATTGCTCGCGTCTCGTTCTTGGATGCAATGCAGATTCGCAGCTTGACACGCCGGTGCCGGAGCTGCCGCCGTTCCGGGTGCGCGACCTGATGCACATGGGCAAGGCAGGCCACGGCCTGATGCGGGAGGCGATGGCGCGCGCCGTGGCGGCCGTGGAAGCCTCGTCGGGGCTCATCCTCAACACGTTCGACGCGCTGGAGCACGACGAGCTGGCGGGCATCCGCCGGGGCCTCGCCGCCGCGGTGCCGGTGTTCGACGTCGGCCCGCTCCACAAGCTCTCCCCCGCTGGCGGTGGCAACAGCAGCCTGCTGCGGCAGGACCGGGCGTGCCTGGAGTGGCTGGACGCGCAGCCGCGGGACTCCGTGCTCTACGTGAGCTTCGGTAGCCTGGCCTGCATGACGGCGCGGGACCTGGCGGAGACGGCGTGGGGCATCGCCGGCAGCGGCGTGCCGTTCCTCTGGGTCGTCCGGCCGGGCCTCGTCCGCGGCGCCGGCGAGTGCCAGAGCCCGCAGCAGCAGCTCCCCGAGGGGTTCGAGGCCGCGACGCGCGGGCGCGGCATGGTGGTGGAGTGGGCGCCGCAGGAGGAGGTGCTGCGCCACCGCGCCGTCGGCGGGTTCTGGACGCACAACGGCTGGAACTCCACGATGGAGAGCGTCTGCGAGGGGGTGCCGATGATGTGCCGCCCTTACTTCGGTGACCAGACGGGGAACGCCAGGTACGTGGAGCACGTCTGGCGGGTGGGCTTCGAGGTCGCCGGCGAGCTCGAGAGGGGCGCCGTCGAGGCGGCCATTCGCCGGCTCATGGCCAGTACGGACGGCGACGACATGAGGGCCAGGGCTGGCGAGCTGAAGAAGGCGGCAGCGGAGTGCGCCGGCGAGGGCGGGTCGTCTTGCCTCGCCATTGACAAGCTGGTGACGCACATCGTGTCCCTGGACTCGACTCGAGGCAAAGGCGGCGAGCTTCAAGTTTCGACATGACAACAAACAGTGGAAACTCTTTGCCTGAAACCTTACGAGTCGGTTAGGTTTTATTAGGCCCTCTGTTCCAAATTTATGGACGTTCTTCCCTTAGATCAGATGCAACATTTATTCTCTACCTGGACGGGAGAGTTGGCTGGATACTTTACCGGCCCTTTGAACCTGGACGCTCAAACCAAGTGCTAGAACGGCATTAATTACGGGATGGAGGGAGTAGATGTTATTCTAAATCTCAACTCTTTTATTAACCGGCTGGAAATTGAAAGCTAGTGTCTTGAAATAAACTTACGGGGTTTGTGTTTAAATAAGCGCCTCTGTTTATCATAGTGTTTTTTTTTTTTGAGAGAGTTGAGAAATGCTCCAGTGATCCTTTCGCTTCGCAAAATTAGTACGAATATTGATGCAGGCACATGCACATTACAATCGTCATGTGCAAACATGCAAATGCACTCTCTGCAGCACCCTGCGCCAAGCTGGTCAGGCTGGTTACATTGCAATCTTCGGGTAGATCAACGGAAACTCGCCCATGAGGGACCTCGTCGAGACAGGTTCACTTCGGGTTGCTTGAGCACGTTTGAATCGCCGCCATCGAGACGACATAGGAAGAAAAATCAATTAGGAAATTACAAGAGATTATGACTTCAAAGGTAAGAACAATATACTGTTTTATTTTTCACGAGCGTGTCATTGTGACACATATTCCATTAAGTAGAAAAGGAGTGTGTGTCAAAGGTTACAATGTTTTTGAAATAAATCAAAGGTTACAATCGTCTTATTAATGAGAGATGCGCAATACTAAAGTCCAATCGATGATTTGACAAAGTCTTAGCCAATTTTGGATACAAACAGATAGGCTCTGAGTTGTTAGAGCAGCACAGCCCATCTTCATCCATGGCTCCTTTTAGCCTTTTAGGATCTTCCAATCATGCACGTCTATTGGAGAAACAGAGGAAGACGGAGGATTGATAGGTGCCTTAATTTAATTAAGCTAACGACCATGCGCTGGTGACAACTTCAAGCATCAGGCTGCTATAAGATTAAGTGAAAGGCCACCTAATCACCAAACCTCAAGCATCATGCTGACGGAGAGAACTTCAGTTCACAAGCCTACGTTGTTGAGGTCTTCAGGATGAGGCCAGAGTGGCGCATTTGTAAGGGCAATGGATTTCAGCAAGCAGTGTCAAACTAACCCTACGGGAGTCTTAAAAAGGAAATTTTGTCAATAACGAAGCGTGATCACATCGCACCTTACGGGGGTAATCGACAAATAATTTACCTCTTCCTTGCCACTGAGACCATTCAATCATCATTTACAGTGTGTGTAAATTACATGGATACGGCCTTATTTTTGTTCGTCTCCTCACAAAGAAAAAAAAGAAAAAGAGTGAAATAAATGAATCTTGCTCGTCTCCTTCTTAAATATAAAAGATAAGAAAAACAACGGATCTTGATTTTTTTTTTTGACGGCAACGGATCTTGAAGTTGCAGGTTGCCGTTAAGAAAAGGAAGGATCTGGCACAAATTTTTGACAAATGATCAGACACAAAATAATATTGCTATTTATTAGCACCAAATATGACAGCAATCTACAACTTTTGAAAATGCGCTCCTAGTTTATGTGCATAACAAAGAACTATTTCAGGCTTTCATCCTTCACTAAGTGGTTCCTTAAACCAAACAATCCATCTTAATCTTGTCGTTACTCATTGTTTTAAAGGTGTCAAGGTAAACCAGCTGGCGCACTTTATCGCCTACCTAGGTGTCGTTGCCTAAACGACACCTTTAAAACATAGATAACATATTACAGTTATTTAAGGATAAAAACAGAGATAACATATTACAGTTTATTCAAGGATCGAAGGCGATGATCATCATGGGCCAGGGATTGATCCATGGATTAGAGTTTTAAAAAATCATGTACATATAAAGGCAAATGATATGACACAAACAACCTTGTTATTATTAGCACTCCAAATGCTGAAACTAGATTATAGTTTCTTACACGGTTTTCTAAAGTATAGAAAAAAAATGATTGGTTTGAGCATTGGGCCTTTAGCACCGAACATGAGGGCAGCTCACTTTCAAAAGCTGTAGTAAGTGATGTATATATCATCGCTATTGTCTGATAAGACGACCTGCACCGGGTCTGGTAAAGTGACCCTGCAGGAGCCAAACGAGCTGTAACGGGTACTTTAAATTGATCCGGTACAGAGGAGTAGGAGTGTCCGCTAAAATGCATGCATGGGGCCACCGCGTGGGGAGAAGGGGCACCTACAGGTGGGTGGTGGGCCCCACTTTTTCTCCAGACAAAAAACATTAAAACTTAAAAAAAACCAAATTAAATTCTGATTGCACCATTAAATTCGTTTCAATAAATCTTTCAAAACAAGATCTCACATGTATATATTTAGATAAATTTTTTTTACAGACATGTGGGCTTCGCTGTGCATAGAGGATGATATAGATGATGGATGTGTGCGGGAGATAGGGATACAGAGGAGAGAATCTCGATGACCAGGATGAAATATATTCCTTTTAGAGGATGGATTTAGAGGATGACGCTCCTGTGAACATCATAAACAGTGTATTTCTTTCAGCCTTCACTACGTGGTTCCCTGTAAATAAACCAAGGGAGAATTGCTTATTTAGCCCTGAAAAAAAGTTTGGTTACTTATTTGGTCCTTTTTTTTTTAAGTTGTCTATTTGGCCTCAAAGTGAAAGTTTGTTACTTATTTGGCCTTCCGTTACTTTAGAGGTCTTAACGGTGTTAAATGGTGTGTAAAAAGACCGTTTTGTTTTGCCCCTGCGCTAAAAAAAATAAAAAATAGTCTTGCGTGTTTAATGTATAAAAACACAGTCTTGCTTGTTTAATGTATATATATTCTCAAATATTCATATCACCAACATATATATTCTGTGACGATGGTTGATTAAGACTGTTTTTTTATACATTAAACAAGCAAGATTGTTTTTTTATTTTTTTTAGCATAGGGGCAAAACGGACTTTTTACACGTCACTTGACACCGTTAAGACCTCTAAAGTAACAGAAGGCCAGATAAGTAACAAAATTTTACTTTGAGGCCAAATAGACAACTTAAAAAAAAAAAAAACCAGGTAAGTAGCCAAACTTTTTTTAGGGTCAAATAAGCAATTCTCTCATGAACCAAACACCGCCTCTATTTTTAATTTAAACCAAATCCCCAGATCAATTTGCAGCCTGAATGCGGCTGGGGATTGATATGGGGCATCGACATCGACTGCAATGCTGTCTGTCTATGTGACTTCTGGCACAAGATCACCTGCCTCCCAGGCTCCCACCCCCGCTACTGGAGTTACTTTTACTGGGCTCGTGTAGCTTTTGTGACCGTGGTCTGGCTAGTGGGCCGCCTTTCTTACGAAACGCACCCCCAGAGCCCAATTCCCACGTGTGGCTCTGCGAGTTTCATCGGGCTGGTATGTACTAGAAACACTGGCGTGGCTTTGCCGCGCCCTTCTTAGATAGACCAGTCGATATATACCAGTTTATGGTACAATGACATCCTGTGTTGTGCCTGTTATTCAATTTGTCTGATTGAGAAATAATTTGATTTATCTAGCACTATGAATGATCATTGATCACTGCTAGCCAGAACCCTATAGTAATAATGTTAACCCTATAGTACTTTGAGTGTTTCACCACATAGGCCTACAACAGTTATTTGAATATCACTGATAAAGGAAGGCTTGCTATGGGTGAGCACTTGATCATTTCCTGTCTCTAAATTTCTTTGATGCTTTAGACGTACTAAAGCCAAGCATCCTTTTTGTATTCATTCTAGCCGCCAGAAGAGGAGGTTCACTTGGATGTATCTTCTCTTCTGCATTTAAGAGATAGAAATCCATAATCAGTTCGATGGAGATGTAAAGATGGCATGCCAAGATAATATCTGAAATCTGCTTTGATTGCCAATACCATGCTTCATGAAGACGTATTATATGGCTCTCTATATGAACAATAATGCTCAGAGTACTTGACTTTAAAAAATTGGGCTTTCTTTTTTAGGTTGATCCACTCATCCATATTCAACAAAATCGCCTTTTTACACATGTGTAACATCTATTAGGCTTTTCAAATATCTAATTTTAGATGTACAGTGGCATATCAAACAATATGGCCTATCTCTTTATATTCAGATTTAATTTCATCGTGCTATAAATTGTTCAGTAGTTTTCAATTAGTAGTTAATACTCATATTTGAATTTGTATTGTGCGTGCAGCTTATAATTCAGAGCATATCAGTGACCACAATGACTTCATGCTAAAAATTTGAATCAATTTGAATGTGATGTTGGAGATCATTGGAAAATAAAAACAAAACAACTAAGATAAGTACCAAAGATGAGATATCAGCTGCCAAATATGCGATATGTGTATTGTTGAAAACTCATATCATAAATTCCTTAAGCAATAGGATCAAAGGAAACAACAGAAAAGGTACTAGGTCATTCGCTTTGGCGTGCAATTGAGACTTCTTAGGCACAGGATTCATCATTACCCTTGTTTGATCTGTCATGACGATGGGATGATACTCCCAGGAGATTCTAACAGGACATAAGTGTGGTTATAATGCAAAAATAAAGTGGTGTAATTATGACTACCTACTATCATTTTATGACAGAGCACATCTATCAATCAATAATAGAACTGATTTTACTGTTTTTACTTTCCTATTAATGTCTATACGAATTTAATATTTTTGCCAACGTAAGGCAACTAAAGTACATAAATCATTATAATGCAAAGATACATGCACATATGCATTTGTCAAGGTAAAGATCCTATAAAATTGGTGTTGGAATTTGTGGAATTCTAGAGAACTTATTTTGGATTTACCAAATTCTGCACAGTCAAATTTAGGGTGCGTTTGGTAGGGATCCGTTTTACTGAAGCGTTTCAGTCGAGAAACATTTTTATCAGAAACACCAAACCGTTTGGCTGAAGTGTTTCACGAGCGAAACAGGTGTTTCACAAGTCTAGTTCAAAATTCTGAAACGTTTCAAGTGTTTCAGCGTTGAAACATTTCAGCGTTTCAGCCGTTTGGCAGGGATTTAAGTATTTCAGCGGTGAAACTGAAATGTTTCACCCTGCCAAACGTACCCTTAAATTTGGATATAGTATCATGCACAAACATATTTTCCATGTGTAGAGGATAAAGTTATGAATCTAACAAAATTAGTTTCACAATATTTGGATCTATAATTATTTTCTATGGTTTTTGCAAGTTTCTGCATGGATTAGTACAAATGTGCAAGTTCTTATTGGCTTGTGCTGTTCATCTTCTAGCCATAGCAGAACACACATAGTTCCCTCAAAAAAAAAAGAACACACATAGAGAGATGGAAGGAGCAAACCTGCTATAGATCCACATCAAAAGCACTTGAAGAGATGCGTAAGGAGTTGAAAGAGCTGGATATAGGAGGGATTCGACTGGTATTTACCATGTGCAACAAATTTGAAGGAGAGTAGAGCTTGCCGTGGGTGACGATGACGACGGAATACTGGTGGAGCACTTGTAGTTTCCTGCTCCTCTTGCTGCGACTCTGGTGTTGCTCGCGTGATCCTCTTGGCCCAGCACCAGGCCAGGGGCAGTGGCGAAGCTAGAGTAAATTGGAGTGATGCGCTTCTCTTGTAGATTTAAAATTTAAACTACAAATATGGTGAAATTTTGATTTTAATAGTGGTTCTTCAAAATTTTGTGGGTGCATCCGCACCCACAAGCTACTATGTAGCTTCGCCACTGCCAGGGGGAGGACCGGAGGAGTGCGTGGTGATGTAGGAAGTAGGGACTCGTGGCGTGTCACTCGAGATTTGGCAGTCAGCGCCGCACAGGTAGGGTCGAGGGGACACATGAGGCAAAGACGTGTCAGGCAACTGAGTTGAGCACCGCCGCACAGCTGGCTGAAGAGGAGCACGACGGAGAACAAGGGGGCCGGCAGTTGCTCCTCTTCGCGGTCGTGGGCGTCACCATAGGTAGCTGCCAAGCCGTAGAGGAGAGGCTCAGGAGACGCAGAGACTTTTTTAGCAGCGGGAGAAGGACGAGGGACAGGGATGACCTACTAGCGTTTGGGTTGCGAAGAAACGGCTCGGCAGTGGCACGCTATGGGATAATTCCGCAAGCGCACAGAATATACCGCTGTAGCACTTCACCCGGGAGTATTTCAAGGTATCGTTATTTATTTTATCCCAAAAGAAAGCGCTTGCTAGGAATAATTAATAAAAGAGAGATCCTTAAGTCTATAGCAACTTAATATCAACTAGTGATAGGGGGTAAATTGATAAATAGAGGAAAGGGTAACGACATAAAGACATGACAAGGTTTAGGATAACTAAACATAACTAGTAGAGTATAGGTAAGTGGGAGGACAACGAGTGAGTATAAAACTCCTATGACTCTTACTTTACTCTTGTGAACTATCTTATCAAATGGATAAATTACATTAAGACAGCTACCTTACTTCCGATGTGTAGGGGGTAGTACGAAACAATAGAGGATATAACCTCTACCCGAAGCGCCTACGCTCTTATGGGAGCCTACCTTTTAAGAACTTGCCTAAAACACGTGAAGGGATACTAAGACTAGACAGAGCTATCACCACCTGCTAGCTCCCACTAACAATCCGTGCGACAAGCGGCATTCAAGGGTAAGATCTAGCCTAAGCACCACACTTACACTAATTCTCACTACTCTAGCTGGGTACCAAACAGCTAAAGCACCCTATGACAGGCAATGAACTACACACGTGAGCTGGTTACAGGATCACAATTTAGTATAACTCAACTATAAGGCAAGACAAGACACAATAATACTATAATGAATAGCAAAGCACTAAGTAAAGACTTAGTAAAGTAAAGTAAAGATAATATATTGATAAATGTAAAGTCTTACAGAAGGAAAGGTACAAGAGCTATACCAGACTCTGCAACAGACGACTCCCGAGACCTCGAGCGTAGCTCGATTCGACTCTAACTCCCACACTAGACTAATACTACTACTAAAGTGTGGAACTCTAGCCTCTCTTGTCTCTTGTGTATCTTGTGTCCCTTGAAGAGAGCGATGACAGCCTCTATTTATAAGGGAGAGTGGAGGGGCGTCACGTCAGCGATCCATGTGCCTTTCCACCTTGGCCCTTGGATGAACCGACCTTGAACTGCCTTAGAATGGACGGCGTTGGTGAATCCAGTACGTGGGGTGCATGTAGGAAGACGGTGGAGGCCAACCGACCTGGCTGGGCACCCGGGGGGTCGGCCGACCCCCTATGACAGGTGGGCCTAGCCAGGTGTTGTCTCCACCAGTCATAGAGCATGGCTGTGTGCTTGATTTGTTGGTACTTGTCGGTTCACGCCTTGATCCATGTGCCTTGATCTTCCACCGTTGAATGGAAACACACCTTTGATCCAAAGGTGGAATTGGGCTGAGTGGAGTGTCACACGGATCATGCCATGTCAGCAGAGCCCTGGTGGGCCCCACATGTGGGTCGGCCGAAACCCAATGTGGGCCCTCTAGGTGCTCCACTCTCTTCTATCTGCTTTCTTGTGTCATTTCTTGAAGTGTGATGATCTGGTGCCTCCATATGTGGGTCGACCGAACCACAGATGTGAGCTCCAGCTGCTGCATTTTGTCCTATTTTGATCTTTCCTGCATTCACAAGCTAAGAGTATAAGTGGAACTAGTTATTGATAAAATATGTTCATGTCATGCTTATTTTCCCTTAAATCCGAGGCCTGTTGACGGTGTTTGAATGTGGATTTTCATGGTATATCCACCGTCAACACACGCGCCGGAGAGCTTGTGGAAGGCGGCGGCGACGGCAGAGGTGCGGAGCGGAGAGGGACGCATGGGGAGAGGCGCGCAACAGGCGGATGGCAGCAGCACGATGCATAGGCGACGGGTTTTCGGGTTCGAGAGATTTCGTGAGGTTTCGGGTTCCACACTGAAGCGGGCAGGACCCGAACCGATCTGTTATCTGACGGTCCATATCTTTAGTTGGCTTGATCTGACGGTTGACGGGTTAGCGGGCGATGTGGCCCTATTGGGTGCCCGCGGTTTAGGTTAGGATTCCTATCAAGAGATATGTGGTTGTTGTTGCAGATCTATATATCCGCAATCGTCACGAATGATCATCGTCAAGAGCCCAAGAAGCAGGTAGCTAGAGGATAGCAATGGCCTACAACGGAACCTGACGACGACGAGTCTCCAGCTCTAGAGGACACCGAATGCTTCTCAGGTGCGTTTAGTTCGCGAAAAGTAGGAGAAAAAGTCACTATAGCACATGAAGAATCTTCTCCAATAAATATCCAATCATGGTTCAAGTAGACTCAAAAGACTCGTCTCGAGAAAAACAGATAACCTGTTCAAACATGTACAACTGCTAGTACATTTAATATTCTATGCATGCATCCAAAGATTTGATGTGATGGGAAATCTGGAAATTTTTTGGATGAAGAGGAGTGTGCGCATCGCCGACACCACTGCACTCGCCTCAAGCTATTCAAGGTGGACTTGGAAGCAAAGGAGCTCGTGGAAGTGAGTGGCCTGGGTACCGAGAATGTGCTGTTCCTTGTGCAGAACCAGACGGTTTGTTTGAGTGCTTTGGACTCGTTTATGGAACATCCAACAAAGGCAGAGCAACAGATCAGCTTTGCGTGGGCCTATCGTACACTGATGACTTTAGCTATTAAGGTCTTCACCAAGCATGGATAGTCGTCTTTTAAAAGTAGTGCTTAGTTAGGTGCTCACTTGTTTGGTTTCATTTTTTGTGAGCTTCTTAAAAAAATTTTGGTGTTTGAAACTGTAATAAGAATTAGTTATGTATAAACCTCTTGGAGAGGCCAGAATAAAAATTCTTTTGTCTAAAAAAAAGAACACCCTGAGTCGAAGAACACCCTAATTTTGCAGAAGGGAAAGTGGCCAAGCAGCACAGAGGCGCAGTGTTCTGTTAGCAACCGGTAACTGGATTGAAGGGAATAGAGGGAGTCAGGGAACAATAGTAGAAGAATTAGGGGTTCCGGAGGATAGAACAATAGTAGAAGGGGAAGTAAGTTCGAAAGGTAGACCTGTTTTCTGCAAGATTGCAAAGCAATAGGGGTACACATACACCACACAGGCTACAATACAACAGGTGGTTGTTCTCTAATTTGATTAATCCAAGCCTCCAACCAAATATGAGATAACCCAACCTTTGGTTTGTAATTTCCATGGTTCCATTGTTCAATATTTGTGTTTTTGTAGGATGTAGCAACTAGCAGTCACGTTGTTGTACACTTGTACTTTGTTTTTGGTTTGCATTTCCTAGACTTACACAATGTGAGGACGAAGACATCCTACGCCTACAACCAAGCCAACCTTTTGTTTCTGTTTAAGTACAAATGTGCAATGAGAAATTGTAGAAGTAGGAAGTAGGAACGACAAGTAATGGAAATGTCATGCCACTAGAATCAGTTTACGAAATTATGTATTTTATTGTTCGTCTTTGTGAACAATCGATATGTGGATCGGGTTTAAGAAATTTATTATGGCACCGAATGCAGAAATTATTATTGTCTCTATTCTTATTAATTATCATGCCACGTACATATTTTGTTGATGTGACAACTAATTTAATGAGGAGAGAGAGGAAAAAACAAAGAAACTGTTTCTAAGTTAGATGCGCTGCTCTGCTTGCTAAAGCTGAAGCTGAAAGCTGATAATGACTTATGCTGATTTATACTGATTTCTTATAAAAGAAAAAAATAATATTCTATGGCTGAAAAGAACCTAAAATAAACACTTATAAGTTGAAGCAAACAGAGCCCGCGGTGTCTTCATGCGCTAAGATGAGGTTGAAACCATCCGAGGCTGCGTTGGGTGAGGAGGACGTGATTTCCATCGCGGACGAGGATCCCATGCGGTGAAACCTTCCGCATGCCAAGCTCGTCAGCTTGCCGTGGACCTTGCTCGCCGGCTCGCCGTTGATCGCCATGATCATCTGAAAGCCCTAGTTTAGTTTTGACTAATTGATGGAACTTATTAGCTAACCATCTGCTTAAGTGTTGTGATTACAAGGAGTGGTTAGTAGACCAAGTGAGGAACTATGACGGCCTTAAGTGTTGTGATTACAAGGAGTGGTTAGTAGGCCAAGTGAGGAGTTATGACGGCATCCATGCAAGTGGTGTAAGCCTATCAACAAATTAGATCAAGTGCTCCTCGGCTTGGGATTTGGAGAAGAGCTGAAAGCAAAGATATAATATATAGGGCTCTTTCTATTTGAGTGATCAAGACACTATAGATAGTGTGATCACATTTAGGATAGATAGCCGTACTATAAAGAGGGAAGTTAATCCATAGTCAAAACGGTTATCAAGTGTCATTAGTTGATTTAGATCATGCATTACATTTAGATCTAGTGGCTAACTCAAAACCTTTGCAAAAGACTTTGAAATGGCTAACACACATTGAGAAATGTTTTACATAACTTAAGTGTTAGCACACACAAGCAAAGGAACACACGCGAGCGCTTAATCACTAAAAATAGAGCGTTGGACACTAAGGTGCACTGAGCACTGGTCCAAGGCTTAGCGTCCGATGGAGCGTCGGACGAGTATGTTTAGTCCAACGAGTTTTCTGCTCTCAGGAAGCTCTCTGGAAATGTCAGAGTCTACAACTCGTAGTCCGACAATGTTCGTCCAACGAGCACCGGACGATTTCTTCACCATCCGACATAGTGACCCAGCGCGCGGGAAAGTCTGTTTCAAAGCACCGGATGCTAACCCTTTGTCCTGTGACCTCCGTCGGACAGTGTCCAACGCGATTTGAGCGTTCTGGAGCTCCCTGGAACGCGTTGGACACCAACCTTCGTTAGTCCGACACGAGTGCTGTTTGCATCCGACGATAACGTCCGATGGGTTGTTCGTGGCGCCAACGTTCGATTTCAAACGATATCAAACACGTGTGTAACAGAACCGCCTAAATCACGTGGCCCACAGGCACCTGTCAACGTCACTAATGACATCTGACGGCCGGGCCCGTGTTCCATATGACCTAGGCGGGCTCTGTCGGGCTACATAAGCACCCGTTATCTCCGACAGGATCCCATTGCGAAGCCATTACAGAGTTACAACATTTCATAACAAAATACATCAGAGTAGAATTTGCAAAAGAGTAAATAGTACTTAATATTACAGACCAGTGTTTGAATAAATTAAGTGCAGTTATTACAGACCATAAATTTAAGAGAGTAGCAGTAGTGTTTGGAACAACAGTACGACAGATAGTTTAGTATTACACGAACCCTGCCCAAGGGTTTAACCTTAGTCTTCTTCACTCTCCTGGACGATGGTGACGCAGCACGGAGCGAGACAAACTTCAGTCTCCTGCTGCACTCCTGCAACGGGGTTAACAAACCCTGAGTACATGGGGTACTCCGCAAGACTTACCCGACTAAAAGTGTAAGATTAGACTCAGGAATGCAGGCTGAGGGGGAGTCAAGGTAAGGCTTTAGCAAGAGTTCAAGAATTTTGCGGAAAAACATTACTATTCCTATATTAATATTTTATTTCAATAATACTATTCATCATTATCCATTTCTCCAAGTTCTTTCTCATATATCAACATTCTTTCATTTGTTTAATCCATTCACAAACAATCCTAGTTCCGAACCACTATTCACTGTAGGTGTGAGGATCAAGTCTCCATATCCGAGGAGCAACGACGATTCGAATCGATTAATACCCAGCTGGGGATCCCTATCCACACTGCGTATGTAGCACTTAAGCTTGCATACGCCAACCCCGCCTACCACGGCTTTTCATACCCTGGAACCGGTCCTGCGCCACCCGAGAGCACAGTACTCCTCTCGTCTCCAGGCACGACGGCCACGAGGGTACACGCTACTCTCGCCATCTCTCCACTCTCAGTGCGTGGTTGTCGGTTCCAGCAGTAGAGCCACCGGAGTCAGAGGCTTTCCATAGTATGTGGCTAGTTGCAAAGTCTTGATCACAGCAGGCCTGACAACGAACGGTCCCTAATATTTTTCCGTTAGAAACCATGCATTGGGACTCTAACCCAAGTACACTGGTAACTACCCGGTTTTCACATCCCTTTCCTGATGGCGACGAAAGTTGGGACTCTAACCCAAGCAGTTGGTCAACCAAACGGGAAAAACCATCCATGTTGATGACAATGAACTAGCTAGGAATATTGCCAACCAACAAGGACATAACCAGTCCCTTAAGGTGATTCATTTGATTTGTATCATCACAGTTCAAAATAGCATTTTTGCAAATCTAATTATTAAGCATGACTAAGCATTTTTCAACACTTTAATTAAATCAGGTTCTCAGGTATGGATAATTGGTCAAGGATGGTAATGCATCAAGTGGTTGTCAATCAACTCCTATTATCCTAATGCAATAGATTAACTCAAGTGATAAACATTTTTAAAAAAAATAGCAAGGAGGGGCAAATGCACCGGGGCTTGCCTTGGATCGTGTAGAGTGTCGGGTCCGGGTCAGTACCACAAATATCAAATCCTTGCACAACTTCCTGAGCAGTCTCCTCAGATGGACCCTCAGACTTTACCTCCGGATTCTCGGTCACTACACGTTTGCAATGAATGAATGTATGAATGCGATGCACATGAAATAACACATAAAATTTAAATGATAAGTACTGTACACACATGATCAAGATCCTACCATAGGCTAGCCATGATTACTCTAATACACAATACCCTAGGTCATAAAGGTGATTGACCTAGAATCTCAATTAATCCAAAAGTCACATCATCCAATAATTATTCCATTTACTATTCCTATTATTAATCGTTTAAACTAACATATAATTTAATAAATATTTAACTATTTCCATTTGATGCCAAATTCCACCATCAGATAGATTTTAGTACCAAACAGTGACACAATAAATTTCATGATTTTTGGAACATCACAGAAATTATTAAAAATCATCAAAGTTCCTTTTATCATTTAATGTGCTGATTTTTAATTAATACAGAAAACACTCAAATCATGCAATTAATATTTTTATTAAATTCTACACATCACAGAGAGTATCTAGAAATATTTTCATAATTTATGGTGCAGTAGATTAATCCACACAAAAAGATTAAAACCTTACACTATTTATTTTAATTAAAAATGAAAAAGCTTTTGTAAAACAACCGAAAAAATAGAAACGACCATTCGGCCCAACTTGGCCCAACAGCGCAGACCGGCCCAACCGCACGCGCTCGCGCACTTGCCCGCGCGCTCGCCCCGGACCGGCCGCTGACAGAGGGGTCCCAGCCGTCAGCCCCGCGAGCGCGCGCGCGCTCTCTCTCGGCCGCTGACAGGCGGGCCACCCCTGTCAGGGTCATCCCCGACCTCCGGTCGGACGCTCCCGCGCGTGAACGGCACAGCGCGGACTTCGCCGCCGGCGACCCCAACGGTGAACCCTAACAACACTACGACTCCCATAGACCCTAGCCGGCCACTCTACTAGCACATCCTACGCCCTACCGCCTCCGGCGAGCTCGTCGGGAACAATGGCGGCTCGGCGGCGGCGGCAAGCCACACGCCGGCGAGCTCAAGCTATAAACGACCGAGATGAATCGTGTTAAGACTTCAGGGGCTCACCACGGTTTGGTCTGGCTAGGAGACTCGTACTGCGACGGTACGGGTAGGCGAGAACGGCGACGAAGGTTGACGGAGCGGCGCGAGTTCCACGGCGAGGTCCTGTTCCGAGGTACCTAAAGCCCCAAACACGGAACCCACGGGAATATGAGCATCACGACACGGAAAAGAGCACAAAACGCAAGCCGAAACGGAGAGGGAGCTCACCGGGACGGGTTAGCCGCGTTGATGCCGCCCGCGGCGGTGTTCGGCCGGAGCGAAGGAAGAAAAACAAACGAGCGGCGCACTCCGACCACAAACTACCACCACAAGCGGTCCAGAAGACGCGCAAAGAACCTAATCGGACTACTGCACGAGGGAAGAGGTGGAGGTGGTCGGAGCGGCGGCAATTTGGCCGGCGACCGAACGGGAGTGGGTGGGAAGAAACGGACGCGGCCGTCGCTTTTAAACCGTCGAAGCTCGGGGATAAGGTCGGGAGGGGTCCCGGGGCCCTCAGGCAGTCGTGGCTTGATGGCGACGGGGCCATGCCCCGGCCGGACATCGCCGGCGTGCGGCGCGGCACGCGCGCGTACGCGCGGCCACGAGGCCGGAACAGGGAGGGGGGCCCGGTACTGTAGCAGACAGGGGTCAACAGCTATAGATTTGAAATTCCTCCCAAATCATGCAGCTATAGTAGGTGCTCCAAAAATAAAAGTTGTGCCAAATTTTATTTAGAACATCTTTGATTTTTACACCATGTTCAAATTCTGCACCAATTTGAATTTATACAAAAGGGGGTAGAATTAGGTTTTGAATTTCAAACTGAAATTTGAAAATTACTTTTGATTCTTCTTAACAACTTGAAAATTGGTAAACATAAAAGTTGTTCTACTCAGTGAGCTTGACAACTTCTATTTAGGAAGTTTTTGAAGATTCTTAATATTTTTGAAATTGAAGTTTCAAATGTAAATTTCAATATAGTAATTTGAATTTAATTTAAATTTTTATAACATAACTTCAAAATCTCAAAAAATAAAAGTCGTTCCATTTTAAAATCTCTACAACTTTTATTAAGACATTTTTCCTAGATTCTTTATAGATTTTGAATTGGGGTTTTAGGTCAACTTTAGGGTTTAATTTGATTCTTATTTAATTTTTTTTATTTTTTTGATTTTTATTAAGGACTTAATTACACAATCAATACTAGCTGAAATCAAATCACTCTAGGCCCTAGGCACAATCATATGCAGATGCTTAAATTTAAATATGATGACATGGCAGATTAATTAAATTGTAATACCAGAGGTATTACAACGTGGCAACGCACGATTCGACGATTCAAAGGAGTCGGACGGAAAAACTTAGTCCGACTGGCCTTGACTGAGCGTCCGACGCCCTGCGTCCGACGGTGCGCAGAGGAGGGTAACGACTATGTTGGTTTGTGTGGCTCTATAAATAATAAGCCATGGCCGGCTCTTGCTCACTCGCTGGGTTCCCTAACTTATTGATACACCTAATGAGCACCTTCCAAGCACTGTAACTCACCTTTATCACATCAATCTCATTCATAGTGAGCTAGATTTTAATCCAAAGTGCATTATATTGATCCATTTCATCTCTTGGCACTTGTTGATCGTGTTGGCTGCAGATTTTTCTTGTTTCTCTTGGTGATTGCCATCACCTAGATGACTTGGAGCAGCAGAGAAGGTTTGGCGGAGTTGGTGATTGGCTCTGGCCATCCTTGGTGGATTTGTGAGGGGTTTGGTGCCTTCTCTGGTGGAGAGACAAAGATAATCTTCCTGGATTGCTCGTATCATTGAGTTACCGTGCTCGTGGTAGGTTCTTGTGACGCTCATTTGTTGAGCTTGATCTTTGTGATTGATTAGCCACCGAGCCACCGATGATCGACACAATGAAAACGTAATGTGTCAGCAAGCACGTGAACCTCGGGATAAATTGGATTGTCTATTGTGTTGGCTTTCAGATTTCTTGTGACCATCACTTTCGAGTGTATTTATCACATTCTACTTGGTGATTGGCAACCACTTCCTTACTCCGCGGTATACATTCATTACACTTCTCTCTTTACTTTGTTGTATTTACTTGTGTAGTGTTAGCTTTAGTAGCTTGCTCTCTTAGCTGTAAGTAGCTCTTCCAACTTAGGCTAGTTTACGTGAACTTAGTGACATAACTTAGAACAGTTAGGAGGTTTGCACTTTTGAGTAGGCTAACACAAAAATCGTTTTTGCTTGTTGTTGTACTAACTTTTTGATTGAGTGTTGTTTATAGATTTTTATCTAGAGTGTTCACATCTATCTATTTAGGACCTTTTGCCATCAGTGGGACCTCGCGCCGCCATGGAGCCTTGGGCGCCCACCGTGGAGCCTCGTTCGCACGACCGGTGGCAACTGGCGCCGCCGCGTATCTTGGCTCGCACGCGGCCGTGGCGGTGAAGGTGGTGGTGGTCACGTCGTCGCAGATCATATCCTCGCACGCGGGCAACTCGGTGTTGCGCTGTCGCGTGTCGGCGGGTCTCGCGCAGCAATGCCTTGGTCACAGCCAGCGGTACCACACGTGCGGGAGGTAGGGACGGAGCGGGAGCGTGGGCGGCAGGAGTGCATCTCGCGTGCAGCGGAGGAGAGCAGAAGGAGCGGTGGCCACGAGAACGATGGAGCTCTATCTCCAGGTGTGCTTCCGACGAGCCATAAAATGGAGCCAGCCACAGAGCATCCGAGGAGAGAGAGAAATAATCCTAAAAATGATTGGTCCAATTTCTAGCAGGGTCCATCAAAGAAATATTGCGTTGGGGAGAGTAGTTTTTTCACGTGGTGTCTTACGATATAGAAACTACTTGTAGTTTCTGCTGTCGTGCTTAACAAGTGGCCCAATGCGTGAAACTTCAATAGCGCCAAATCGGGCCCAGACCCCATTCCGGGGCAAGTACATCGGTACTTGTCTAGGTCTGGGTCCAGGTTCGCGTACAGGCGCAACCGCCGTTGGATTACTGAAGGTATAGCCGCAGCTGTAAATAAATTAGCATATGCTTAGTTTTATTATACAGCACCTGTTTCTAGAAGAAAAACTCATGAACACATACGTACCTCGTTCTTTCAACAGGACAACAAAGAGCACAGTGGTAAAGATAACCCGAATCCTCCGTAAAGCAGTCTTCTTCTGCCACTGGTGCAGGGTCACAGTGAAGGTCTCGATTATAGAGCAACCAGGGGTGTGTTTCTTTGCTAGCCTTTCCATCAAGCTTGTTTCCCCACAATTTCTCTCTCTTTCCAGATTGAGGTCCATGTACCTGAGTAAGTTGGATTACAACAAATCTCAGATGAAAAGTCACCATGTATACATAAAGGTTCATCCCTGTATCGAGAAGATTGTATGATGAAACCATGTTTGCTGGTGGCCTTACCCCTTTTATATTGCTGGAATCTGCACTTTCCGGTCTGTGGAGTGCATTGATAATTTGACTTATTGTTGGCCTTTTGGACCGATCAGTTTTGACACAGTCTAGACCAATCTGAATGCATCTTCTTGTTTGTTGGTAATTAACTGTTTCTAGTGATACCCCAAATAAAATGTTTATCCCCTTTCTCTGACTCCAGTTATTTAGTACCTGCAAAATCACACAAATCTAAAATATTACCACAGAGGAAAAGGAGTAACACCATCTCTCCCTTAAGAAAGCAGCCCTGCCTTGAAAAATTGAAATATAGTTTCCTTACCCTCTCAATAAATTCCTCGGAAGGTGTTCCAGTATCATCATCTGGGTAGTCCTTGCGTCCTGTCACTATCTCTATAATTATTACACCTAAACTGAATATGTCTGACTTTGTTGAGACTAGACCTTTCATTATGTATTCTGGGGACATGTAACCCCTGCATTTCAACATGAGTGTGTCAACCTTGAAGCCATGGGACAACTGTAAAGACAATGCATTTTAGCGATCCCTGAAAGAATGAACTAGCGTGAACCATTTGACATACAATGTTCCATCGCGGCTTCTTGTGCAAGTCGAGGTTTTCTCCTCACTGAAGAGTCTTGACAAGCCAAAGTCTGCAATTTTCGGCACCATATTGCTATCGAGCAATATGTTTGCAGGTTCCATATCCATGTGAACAATAGGAGCATTAATTTGGCATTCCTCGTGGAGATACCGTAAACCATAACAAATACCCTCAATTATTTTGTAGCGTGTGTCCCAACCAAGTCCGGAACGTTCATCTGCATTTGCAAAGAAGCGTTCAAAGTGCTATATCAAAAGAAAAATGGGCATGCTCTAACCACATTATCTACGTAGTAAATGGAAAAAAAAAAAAACTGGTAGACCTGTATCGAATTATTTTATACCTGAAAGATACCCACGAAGGTTTCCTTTAGGCATGTACTCCAAGCAAAGTAACGTTTCTGACCTCTCTGCCCAGACGTATTTTCCGTTGTACTCCACATATGTATTTTCTGTTTCAGAACACCAGCCTACAAGTCGCACTACATTTGGTTGCTTAAGTCTCATAAGATGATTGGCTTCATTCTCAAATTGCCTGTCCCTAACACCTGGCATTGATGACTTAAATCTCTTCACAGCAACCATTTCTCCATTTTGTGGCACTCCCTGTTTCAACTCTATTATTAGTACATGCATGAGCTTGTGCATAGCAGCATAGTCTGGTGAATATGTTTGTCAAGTTCGAAATATGTGATTCAATCTTACTTTAAATACCGTGCCAAAACCACCTTCACCAAGTAGGCGCTCATAAGAGAAGTTATTTGTGATGTTTCTCAAATACTTTAGTGGTACATTGTGTGGTTCTGGACTTCCACCGTGTAACATGCTCTCCAGCTTATTCACATGACATTTTCTTTCACCATGCATTTTCCTTCAAGCAAAATCCTGATTGCAAAGCTTTTTCACATGACAGCCAACATCTATTTGTCTTCCCCAGCATGCAGGGTGCCTTCAGTGAGTCGTCTTGCTGCTTCTGTATCAAACATTTCACGAAAAAAAGATAGCTGTATGAGAGAAGAAATCAGTTGTGTCAAGATAAGCGAACCAAGACATATTGTTAGGTTTGTTGCATTCACCCTGAGGAATAGTTTTTTTTTTAAAAAAAAAAAAGTATGCGGGCACCTAACTGTATCTCTTCTACTAAGCCACCACCTTATTTTGTATGTACAAGTGCCCCAACATGAAACTGCCCAACTTCGCAATACAGTGGACTAAGCTCCAACCTCCAAGTTGACTCTACTTCAATGTCTCCAAAAGAATAAATCAATCATCTAGCAATCAAATGAATACTTAAGGGCAACATGTGAAGTGCGGTACTCTGCTATTGTTAGTCGTTACCCCTCTTAAATACCTTTCACTAAACTTTGGCACGTATCTGAAATATACGTTTGTCCGTGCCGAATAATTTGGTACGTCTTCGATCAAGAAATCCAAGAAAGGTGATGAAAGAAACCAACAACAGCCCAACTCTGTCTGAGCCAACTAAATTTGTTTAGAGCACGAGCTAACCAGTATTTGGATCTGAACAGCTTATAGACTTCAGAGCATGGACATGCACAGACATGAAGTATACTTTAAGGTCCAAAATCATTTTCTCAAGCAACATGCTAATAAAGCACTCAGAAAGCATCAGTGTTTACAGTATTGGCCCCTGGCGATAACCACGAAATCTCAGAAATATCGGATCAAATCCAAACCTATTCTTTCGTTCTTTTACAATAATTGGCATGATTTTACTACAAACTATCTCTAATTCATCTACATCACAATTGCATATAACAAGAAGCAACATATCACAAGTTATAGCACCCACATGACATATGAAGAGTAACTAGTATAAAAAATTCCCAAGTATTACATCTAAATCCAAAGTCCCAAATAGCAGCTAGGAAGGCGGAGGAGCTGAGAAGGGGAAGGCGGAGGAGCTTTTTGGAGATAGACCATTATGAGAAGCGGGCTTCGCTGATATGCCATCTCGCAACGAGGCTTCGCTAGATTGCCATTATGAAGTGTGACTCATCCGCTAAAATGCCATCCGATGAGATTATAACTCTTTTATTCTTCTTCTGCCCCTGCCCCTTCTCTTTTTCTCAAGTTCATTTTTCTTTCACGAGCTTCTATCCGGACGGAATCGGCCCGTCCACGGCGAGCAGCTCCGCCCGACACCCCTCCCCTTGCCCCCGGCGCTCCCCATGCATGGCGAGCAGCTCTGCCCGCGCCCCCCGTCGCGAGCTCGCCCCTCCAGTCAGCTCCTCCCGTGGTGCCGCCCCTCCCCATGATCACTCTCCTCTCCCTGTGCACAGGCGCGCGCGGCCGCGTCGGGACGACGCCCGTCGCCATCGCCGCCCTGGTCTCCTCCCCTGCTGTCCACAGTAGTGACGAGGAGCAAGCTCCGGACGCGCTCGCCGAGCGTGGTGATCTCCGCCCGGCGCGCGCATCCCGAGGGCAGCGAGCGCCAGGATGAAGTCCGGGTGATTCTCGCAGCAGAGCGGCACGCGAACCATTAACCGTCCGGTGACGTCAGCCACCGCGTCCACTGACAGTTCGTCGACCTCCGTCGGCAGCAGCTGCATCCGCCCAGCAGAACCTCCGTCGTGGATCACACGCGTCCGCCCAGCAGAACCTCCGTGTGGATTAATCAATAAATAATAATACAAGCACATACAATCACACGTGTGGATCGATTTTAGCAGTCTGCAGCATGAGCTTTCTCTCTCAACAAGGAGCATGGTGATTGGACCTTCAAATAGGGTGGCATACTCAGTCTCACACTAGTAAAATGATCGATGGGGGTGATGCTACTCTGAATGCGCTGCTCATGGGGACGCTGCTCTTGGAGTCGTGATCGTAGGGAGGAGGGCAGGCGTGGGGGATCTCGCCGTCGGGGGGCTCGCTGTGGGTGAGGGGCTCACCGTTGGAGCACTGCATCGGAGTCGGAGCGCAGAAGAAGGCGCGCCCCGCTGCTACCTCTCCGTGAATGAAGAAGAGAAGAGGCAGGGGTAGAAGAGGAATAAAATGGTTTTCAACTGACCGGATGGCATTATAACGGGTGTGTCATGTTTCATAATGGCAAATTAACGAAATCCCGTTGCGGGATGGCATATTACCGAAGCTCACCTCCCATAATAATCTAAATCCAAATGGCTCAAGGCGGAGCGGAAAGGTGGAGGTGGAGGTGGAGGTGGAGGCTGAGTCCACTCCAAGTCTCCAACGCGGGGAAGGGGGAGGGGGAAGGTAAAGTGCTATCGAGCTAAACATGTGGGCCTTGCCAGTGAAGATATCCAAAATGTGGGCCCTTCCCATAGTCCCATGGCGCTCTCTCCTCCGTCTTCTCTCTCCCGTCGCTGGCAAGGGCGGACTGGCGGCTCCATGGCGCTCCCTCCTCCCTCTTTTCTCTCCTGTGGTCGGCAAGGGCGGACCGGTGGCTCCTGTGGAGCTCTCTCCTTCCTCTTCTCTCTCCCGTTGCTAGACAAGGGCGTACCGGCGACTCCGCAAGGGGCGCCCGCGGCGGAGCTCGCACGCGCGGGCGCCTGCGGCGGCTGAGGCTCCGCGCAACACGGCGGTGGCGGCGCCTCTGTGCGGCTGGGCGGAGGCAGTTCGGCGGCTCCGTCGTGCGGGCTGCCGAACGGGCACAAATGCCAGGGCGCCCCTGCGGTCCGACCTTGGCAGCACGCCAGCGGCGGCGGCGTTCGGCTGTGCCCGGCGTCCGCGCAGGCCAAGGCCATAGTGGCGGGCACCGGCTAGGTGGGGCGCGCTCCGTGTGGGTAGCTCC
Source organism: Eremochloa ophiuroides (assembly GCA_038502445.1). NCBI lineage: Eukaryota > Viridiplantae > Streptophyta > Magnoliopsida > Poales > Poaceae > Eremochloa > Eremochloa ophiuroides. The sequence goes on from JAHLJS010000090.1 coordinate 126,881, forward strand.
GGGTTCAAGTGTCTAAGCAGACAAGTGTGCCACGGAGGCACGGATGACAGCAGCCACAAGCTGCTGGTCGCTCGTGGCAGCTCCTCAGCAATGCACCACAAACAGATAGCCTTTTCGTCTCTTTCAGTTTCAGAGGCTACCGGTGCCAGGACGCTGCGCCCCGGCCTCGCCGCCATGGCTTCCTCCCTGGCCGCCTTCCACTCCACCGGCAGCCGCCTTCCACTCCACCGGCAGCGGACGGCCTCCTCCCTCCTCCGCCTGCCGCTCCGCCGCCGCTCCCGCTGGGTCTCCGCCGAGGTACGATTCTGTACGTACATGCTCCACTACAAAAACGAGCCTTTGCTTTCCTTCAGACTCCAGAATCCAGACTGGTGTGACGCGTCCCGTTCTAGAACCACGCAGTTCGCGACGGGCGGCGCTGGCGGCACGGCCACCGGCGGTGGCAGGGGGAGACGAGGCGTGGGCATCGACGTCGCCGCGGTCGGCGCGGCGCTGCGCGACGCCAGAACGGCCGACGACGTGGAGTCCGTGGTGAATGCCTTCTTGAACCACGACAACGGCGGCGGCGAGGCCCGGCTCCTGCCCCTCCAGGTGTACACGTGCGTCATCCGGGGGCTCGGCAAGGACAACCGCCCGGACGCCGCGTTCGCCGTCGTGGAGCATCTGAAGCGGAGAGGGGCCGCGCTGAACCAGTTCGTGTACAACTGCCTCCTCGGCGCCGTGAAGAGCTGCGGCGAGTGCGAGTTCGGCCGGATCCAGGCCGTCCTCGACGACATGGAGGCGCAGGGGGTGTCCCCGAACATCGTCACCTACAACACGCTGATGTCGATCTACGTGCAGCTGGGCAGGGTCGAGGACGTCCTCAGGGTGTACGCCGACGTCCAGGAGCGCGGCCTCGTGCCCACCGCCGCGACCTACTCCACGGTGATGTCCGCCTACAAGAAGGCCGGGGACGCGTTCGCGGCCATCGAGTTCTTCGCCACGCTCAGGGGCAGGTACAGGAACGGGGAGCTGCTGGTGGGGAGCCGTGGTGATGGTGACTGGGAGCAGGAGTTCGTCAAGTTCCAGAAGCTGACCGTCAGGGCGTGCTACCTGTCGATGCGGCGGTCGCTCGTCGAGGGGAAGAAACCGGTTGGCGAGGTGCTGAAGGTCCTCCTCGCCATGGATGAGGCAGGTGTTCGTCCGGAGGGGAGCGACTACGAGCGGCTCGTCTGGGCGTGCACGGGGGAGGAGCATTACGCCATTGGCAAGGAGCTGTATCACAGGATTCGTGAGGGGGGCGACATCAGCCTGTCCGTCTGCAACCACCTGATTTGGCTGATGGGCAAGGCGAAGAAATGGTGGGCGGCTCTCGAGATCTACGAGGATTTGCTGGACAAAGGACCCAAGCCCAACAATCTGTCTCATGAGCTGATCATGTCACACTTCAATATCCTGCTGGATGCTGCCAAGAGAAGAGGAATTTGGAGGTGGGGTGTCAGGCTGCTCAACAAGATGCAGGAGAAGGGATTGAAGCCTGGAAGCAAGGAGTGGAACGCGGTTCTCCTCGCATGTTCAAGGGCTTCCGAGGCATCGGCGGCGGTGGATATCTTCAAGAAGATGGTAGACGAAGGGTTGAAGCCAGATGTGGTTTCCTATGGCGCATTGCTGAGTGCACTTGAGAAAGGCAAGCTATATGATGAGGCATTGAGGGTCTGGGAACACATGTGCAAGGTTGGCATCAAACCGAACCTCTACGCATACACGATCTTGGTATCGATTTACATCGGCAAGGGCAGCCATGCTATGGTGGATTCTGTCCTTAATGACATGATGTCGAAACAGATCAAGCCGACCGTTGTCACCTTCAATGCGATAATCAGCGCATGTGTGAGGAATAACATGGGTGGAAATGCCTTTGAGTGGTTTCACCGGATGAAGATGCGGGGCATTGAACCGAATGAAATCACATACCAGATGTTGATTGAAGCTCTTGTGCAAGATAGCAAACCAAGACTTGCCTATGAGATGTACATGAAGGCTTGCAGCCAAGGTCTTCAACTTCCTGCAAAGTCATATGACACTGTATTGGACGCATGTAAGGCCTATGGTTCAGTAATAGATCTAACTACTTTGGGTCCTCGCCCTTCAAAAGGGATGGAGCCCATCAGGATAGAGAATAGCTTTTCCAGTTTCTCTCAATTCAAGGTTCAGCCTAGCAGCTCTCATCATTTTGCAGGCATTGGAATGTATGGACTTTTTGGATACAGAATGGCAAGATAAAACCATGCATGTAACATACTACCACGCCATGTTGTATAGTTGCCTTTACCCTCCAAACCCAACTGAACATCTGACTTATGTGTATTTGTAAGTTCACTAAGTTGTAAAGAAAATACTAGTACACTGGCATTTTTGTTTCATTCCTCTTATGTTAGTGTGGACCTTTTAAACATAGTGATGCAACTTTTTGGTGCGCATATGCCCTTTTCTGTTTTGCTCCGACCTTTTGAACAGAAGGTTTCTTTCATTTGGATTTTTTTTTTTCATTCCTCCTATGTTAGTGACTTAGTGTGGACCTTTTGAACACAGTGATGCAACCTTCTGTTGTGCATGTTTCTTCTTTGGACCAACCTTTTGGACAAAAGGTTTGTTTCATATGGATTGCATGCCAGAAATTGTTCCCATCATATGTTCAAGAGAACTAGAGAAGCCTAAATACAAAGGTGAACCTATCAATTGATTCAAATGTTCTTAATCTTCATAATCTCAGGAGCTAATAAACGATTGAAAACGATTGTGAAACCAGTTGAAAATGAAAGGTTTCATATGTTGCTAAATTCCATAACGATCAGAAGTACGATATCGGTTGGAACAGGATTTGTCCATGTCCATTTTCAACCCTGAAAACGCTTGCCCATGAAACTGTGCTATGAATTTCAGTAACTTAAAAATAATATACTTGCCTGTATGCAATTCATTATTAACCTTAATGTAAAGAGCAGCCTTCTCCTATGATGGTAAATTAGAGGAGGATGCCGATGAGCTCAGCATTGCGCGCTTCTCTAACTTACTTCCCTTTTAAATCGTTTCCAACTTTATCTATGTATATGCACGACTTTTATCTAAAAAACATATGCACGACTTTTTTACATACTCTCAGGCCTTGTTAGATGCACCTGTATCAACCTCCATATATGTGGGCTCCCTTTAACACACATGGATTAAGGTGGATCCGAGTGTATCCAAACAAAACCGTAGTTAGGACGAGTAATGTTCTATATGTACAGTTGTAACATGAAGCAAAGAGATCACAAAACCAACGAACCAAGTCGATCTGTAGTTGCGCTTTGAGTAAGTTCAGACAACTTATGTAATGGAAGAGACTGTGCTCTGAATTCTGGGTCCTCCCTTCACGTCAAACGCTGCCAAGTTTTGTTCATTGTCTAGATCCAGTTCGCCAGTTCGTTTGTATGAAACGAAGTATTGATTTTGGCTTAGGCTGATTTGCTATGAGAAAAAAAACAATGTTATATGGCTGAAAAGAAATCAAAATCTTGACTAGAAAGTAATGGTGCATATAATCTGTACCTAATCCTTCTCTTTTGTGCCTGATACGGTACTGATGGGGCTTCCGCATTCGAGCATGATCATGGGCTGCAAGGTTTACGTGGCGTCATCGAGCTCCATTCTCAGCTCCGGCAGGGCCCGGTAAGCCCACCCGAAAGATCCTACGAGCCTCAGCCCAATCCTCCGGCCTCTGAGCCCATTTGTCCGTACGCGCGGCGCGGGCTTTCCTTCTTCTCTTGCTACCTGCCAGCCACTGCCACTGCCACTGCCAGCACTCTCTCGTCCTCCACCCGCTCGCCCTTTCCCCTATCCACGAGCGAGCCACCGCAGCATCGCAGGGGGACGGGAGCGCCAGCGGCAGCGCCAGCAGGATGCCGACGCTGAACCTTTGCACCAACGTGCCGGTGGACGCGGTGGTCGCCGCCGACATCCTCAAGGACTGCTCCAAGGCCGTCGCCAGGATCATCGGCAAGCCCGAATCCGTACGTCCCGTCACGCACCCCACACCCGTTCGGCGCAATGCCTCGGTAGCCCACCCGCTCGCCATGGGCAGTTTGGTTGAGTGTTGTGTTCTGATGAAAAGTTTCCCCCCGCCCGTGCTGCACTGCATGCAGTATGTCATGGTGTCCATCAACGGGTCGGTGCCCATGTCGTTCGCGGCCAGCGAAGAGCCGGCGGCGTACGGCGAGCTCGTGTCCATCGGCGGCATCGGCCCCGGCGTCAACGGGAAGCTGAGCGCCGCCGTCGCTGAGGTCCTCGAGACCAAGCTCTCCGTTAGCAGGTCCAGATTCTACATCAAATTCGATGACGTGCAGGTAAACCTTACCATGTGCTTCACTTCAGCCTTCAGCTCAGCTCACCTGACCTGTATCCAGCGTCCAGTGCTCTCTGAGCTTTTAGTTTCCTGCCTAGTTGCCTTAAGTTGCTTACACTGCCTCAAGATCCAGCATCCAGTGCTCACCATTACATTTACATGTTAATTCTGTGTTCCTAACACTTAACTTTATTTGTGCTACAGGGACGCAACTTTGGCTTCAACGGATCCACATTCTAAGACAACACCAGTAGAATTGAAGACGATGGTTGATGCGTCCAATCGTCCAGCTCAATCCGTCAATACATACCACCAGTACATCAATAAAAGTTGATCATGTTTATCACCTGCACCTCCGTTGTCGGCCGTCGCCCTCGCCCATGGAAATTCCGCTTGAGTAGGAGTCACCACTATTTTATGAGCTTTATGTCGATGTTTCAACTGAAAGCTCTTGTACCTGATTTCAAATTCCATTGAATTTCGTTTTTCGGTACAATCAGCTATCGATGAGAGACGGAGAAACAGTAGCAATTCTACAGCCCTAAAAAATGTAACAAATGGAATCAGATGCAACAGGAAATTGAACTGACAAGCGCATTGCTATATTCTTCTTTTCTAAACTCTGTAAAACTCTCGGTATTTCCGTTCACAGAATGGAAATGGGGAATCTCCCCTTATCGAAAAAAGGGGAAATTGCACTGACCATAGAGTATCTCAGAAACCAATAGATGGAATCAAGGCCTTCAGATGTCCATACAACAGATTAGGGTCTAAAATTACAAGTCTTAAGTACCGAGTTCCACTTTTCACACTCATACAACAACGTAGTCCATGTACTACAAAAAACAAGAAATTGCCACACATCTTATTGAGCGCATATTTAGACAAGAGATCACCTGACGGTCCGATACATATAGTGATAACTTGACTCGAGCGGTAATCGCAGTAAGCTCATAAAAAAGGCAAACATGTGATGATCCTGGTACAACAGACCTCTGCCACATGTTCATTGCTGCCTGTCACATGGTCATTCTTGTGAGGACCTCGGGGTGGTAGTGGATCATCTCCTGCCACATCATTTCCCGGATCATATCTACGCCGAGATTTTCATCTATGTCAAGATCGATTGGCACCTGAGCAGGAGGGTTTGCACTCGGATCATAGAGCGGAGACATGTACGGGTGCTCCAGAGCCTCGGTGACACTAATTCTTTTGGAGGGATCAAAGACAAGCATCTTCTGCAATAGATCGATGGCAAGAGGGTGCGCTTGCGGGTACATGCTGGTGAGGGGAATGCCTGGGGTGTACGGAAGGGACTTGATATACTTGCGGGCTTTCGGGTTGTCAATGAACTCAAGGTCAGCCTCGCTCATGGTGCCGAGAACATTGACAATGAGCTTAAGCTGATTGAGGCACTCAGTTCCTGGAAAAATGGGCTTGCGGCCAAGTAGCTCTGCAAATATGCAGCCAACTGACCAGACATCTATAGACGTACCGTAATTGTCACAGCATAGCAGAAGCTCAGGGGCCCTGTACCAGCGGGTGACGACATATTCTGTCATAAACTGACCTTTCGTGTTGTTTGTGCGGGCAAGCCCAAAATCACATATCTTCAGGTCACAATTTGCATTAACCAGGAGGTTCCCTGGCTTTAGGTCTCTATGGAGTATTCCAGCTGAATGAAGGTACTTCAGGCCTCGGAGCAGCTACAATCAAGAAGAAAAGTGGCAGCTTAGATATTTGACTGGCAAAAAAAAAAAAAAAAAAAAAAACCTTCAGCGAAAGGAATCTCAAGATCTGACAGCAACAAATAAAAGAATCTGGAAACTTGTTGGACACTAAGTTCTTGCTCCACCATTAGACGCCAAAGTTACAATTCACCTATAGTAGTTTTCCTTAAATAATTCACACCTAGAAGCTCAAGATATAGCACATGCAAACCTATTTGCCATATTGAGATGTTTCCAATAAAAAAGAATCCCTAAGAAAAAAATTATTTGGGGGCAGTAATAGAAGCTTCCGCTTGCCATGCTAAGGTGTCAAGCACATCCCAATCAAGACCAACTAAGCAATATTATTTCCTAGCCTCTAGTGATATGTGGTCCAAGTTTATCCTTGTCCCCAAATAATAACTTGTTTAGGTTGCTAAGAAATCATATGTTCTCTCAACCACTCCCCTAAGATCTGTGGTCCAAGTTTGAAGCCTGCCTACTTTCTCATATATGATCTCTCATGCAGTCATGTTAGGATCGTATAGTATCACTTTTTAACAGCTCAAATTCAGATATTAGTCTCATGTAGTTGTTTTCTCTGCTTAACAAAATGATACTCAGCTCTCCTTGGTATTCGAGCAAAAAAAAAGGCAGCAGCTTCAAATGCTGCCATGTCTAGCTTGGGCCAAACTTCTGAGATGGTTAATGCTCTGGAAATGTAAATAGATGTTGACTTCAGATTTTCAGAAAATGTAACTGTATGATGAGTTGTCAGTGCAGAATTATAAAATGTGGTACAATTTTACACATAAATAAGACACGCTACTACGAAATAACAGAACTCTGGAAGCTGTTATGAAACGGTATGAAATTAGAGCATGGTTAATGTATTAACAGGGTGCAAATGGGCCTGTGGTCCAATGGTAGGACTGTCCAGTGAGACACTACCCACCAGAGTTCAAATCTTGGTTATCGCACCTTTCCTAGATTTATTTCAGAATTTAACGGCGTTGTGCTTGTACTATGTAATTCGCAAAAAAATGTATTAACAGGGTAACAGGTTTATATGAAATTAGAGCATGGTTAATCTATTAACAGGGTAACAGGTTATCATATCTCAAAACTCAAAGTTCTAAAAGCTGCACATTCAAGTGGATATTGACCCACTTGTGCCTTTGTCTGAACCAGGAAAGCTAACTAGCCAAATGACTACTGATAGAGTTGAAAGAGCTTTTTAATCCTCCTTGGAAAGGTACCAAGAGATGCCACCAATTATAACTAGGGAGGTACCAGTTTTGGTATTTGATACCTTTCCAATGACCATTAAAACATCGTGCTAAAAAGACAACACAACTCATTGTCACCTTAATCAGAAAGAGAAGAGGTGAATGGAAAAGATTCCCATGCCCATATTAGGCTTTCCCAGAGATGCCAATCTAATGAGTTGAACTCAGCAAGAATAACCACATATCAGCCAAAGTGATAACTGATACAGGCATACCTAGAGGCCTAGTGCTAAAAGCTCCAACAGAAGGTAGGATCAGAAGAAGGGAATTTCTAGATTCTAGACAGCCTTAACCCTTGGTTAATTTTGCAAAAATGCTGGTTGAAACCCAGATCTCCGGGCCACAAGTGGAGCAGGCCTGCCCTTCTCATATCATCCAAAGTACACCAATGAAAAAGATGCTTGATACATTAAATGGTTGCAGATCCGAATCAGACTAATGAACTGTATCACCACATATGTACCTATGGTAAAGTAGCCAAACAGAATAATTAAATTAAACAGTGTCTAGCCAAACCACACCAGTGGCAGATTGTGTAGACCGTTTACGACTAGCATAGCTTATGACAAGATTGTGTACTGCTTTCCTGCTGTTTCTTTTAATTCAATAAAATTTCTGTAGGGGCTCCGGCCTCTCCATTTTTGTCACAAAAAAAAAGGCTGCAAATTCTCGACCCTATTTTCTGATCTGCACAAGAATATGCCGGCAATTCATGGCATCCAGCTAGAGCATAAGGCGCAAACAAACAAGGGCAAGTATCAGGTTACTTAGTGGCTACCTTTTATGGCAGATGTCCTATGTCAAGGTGCCAAAATATTGTTGTATTTCTGTTTATGCTGGAGTCATAAATAAAGAAACAAGGACAAAGGACATAACTATTTGAAAACAGGATCCTTGCGGAACTTACCTGAAAAAGGAAATACTGGCAGTGATCATTGGAAAGTGGTTGAGATGACTTAATTATTTGATGCAGATCAGTGTCCATGAGCTCATAAACCAAGTAAACATCCTTGAAGCTACTTCTATGTGCTGGCATCATAATATCCTTGAGAGCAATAACATTCTCGTGCCTTAGGTGCCGAAGGAGCTTCAGCTCCCTTAGTGTCCTCAGTGCATCCACACGGTTGTCAAAGACGTTATTTATCTTTTTTATTGCGACTTTTTCATTGGTCTCACGGTTAACAGATGAGCAAACGATTCCGTAAGCTCCTCTTCCGATGGGCTTGATCGGCACATACTTGGTGTCGATCTCAAATAGTGTCTGCCACATAGTATAGTAATGCTTTCCTTGACTTGCCATGCCATTGGGGGGATCCACCATCATCGCCATTTTCTGCTAAGGAGAACATGTCAAAAACTTAGTGGGAGATAAAATTATAATAAGAAAACAAAAGACAAAGTTTCAGTAACTTTCCTAGTAGTATACACAGTGCATACCCAGTCAGATCATACAAACCGATCGACCGAGTGAAGTTGTGCAAATTTCTTATTTTTGTTGGTAGTGTCACCCTTTGCTCATCGAAAAAAGAAAGGAGAGATATGATGTTTGCAACTTTTAAAAAAACTCGTTGGACTTTGACAAGCATACTTCCTAGTTCCTAGGCTAAGGCAAAGGTCCCACTTTGATAACATATTGTAACCCCCAATCTCTCTAGAACAACTTAATAGAAACGAAAACAGAGCCAAGAGTGTGTCTTGTGTCTAAATCAGTTTTTGTTCGGGCGGTGCATGTTAGCATGTGGGCGGGGGAGCATGCATTTGACCACGACAGACGCACCCCTAATCCAATTCCAACGTCGCTGGAACGCCAATTCCGATGACCCATGGCAGCCAGCCTTGATTGGACTCCGCCACAATCGGACGCGACTCACGGAGCTAAGATCGTCCGACGAGGAGGCAGAGCAGGGAGCACCGCCACCGATACTATAAACCAAATAAAGAAAGAAAAAACGGAGGGTGGAAGCTCCGATTCCACACCCATCGCTCCCTTCCGCCGCCGCTCGTCGCGCGCTGTGGCTCTGGCAGCGTGCAGAGTCGAGAGGAGCCGCGGATCGGCCGGGCTGAGAACCGAACGCGGGAACAGAGGAGGCGGGAAGGGGGGACACCGGCACAGCTGATAGGTACCTCGGGGGCCGGGGCAGGCACCTGGGCGCGCGCGGTCGTTCGTGCGTGCGTGCGTGCGGTCGTCCGCCGCCCGCCTACGCTTTCATCACCGGGCTGGCACGGCCGGGAAGGATCCGCCTCACTGCACGCGCAAGACAAGGACGGGGCGTGAGCGTGAGCGTGAGCTGCGAGGTCGGAATTCGAACCGCGGGGACTCGGGAGTGGAGCGCCACCCACCGTCACCGGCACCGGCACGCGCGGCGTGGCTTAGTCCACCGGACGCCGCCGCCGCCGCCGCAGATCTGGCGCCGCGCCAGGAGCGTCGTCCGGAGCGGAGAGGAGGAAGGAAGGTTGGGGCAGGCGAGGCGGGGTGGGGAGCTAGCGGGCGAGAGAGAGAGAGAGAGCCGGGAGCACTGGCGTCGTGGCTTTGCTATTTTTATTGCGGGTAGGAGACCCGGGGGTGCGGGTGGTGGAAGGGAGTGGGAGGAGACGGCGGCAGGCGAGGGCGAGGCGAGCGCACACGCGGGCACGCGGCACCGGGGGCGGCTATTTGCCAGCGAGCAAACGGAGACGAGGCAGTGGCATCATCCGGTGCGGGGGCGGGGGCGGGGGCGGTCGGCGGGCGTCGCTCTCGCTCTCGCCCGCCCCCACGCCTGCACGGAACGGCAAAGCACACAACGGCTGCTTCCTTTCCCTTTCCGACCGAAACGCACCGCTCCAGCACCCGCTCCAGCTCCACTTCGCCCGCCCAACGGCAATCGGCAAAGCCAAAGCCGCGCGCGGCCTATCCAGTTTTGACCGCGCGCGCTTTGTGTTGGTTAGCTTTGCCCCCGCGACGACCGGAGAAAACGACCGTCTCACTCGGCGAGTCGTGCTTATAGCTAGCTAAAGCGCGTCCGCCGGCCCGCCGGCTGCCGCCTTCCTTCCCGGTGCTGTCATGACCCGACGAGACCTAAGACTCTCCACAGCCTAGTGGACGCTGAAATTTTTTTCCTCCTACCACATCTACCGATGTCAAGATATAATATTTTCTTATTCTTTTTAATAAAAGATAGAAACTATCCGGCTTCATCTACCAAACGATAGAATCAAACCACTTATTATAAAGTACTCAGGGGCAAACAGCTCAAAAAGCAGCCCACACACAACCAACAATTGACGAACAAACTTGAAAAGAAGAAAGTCTCGACTAAGTAGGACCGATAAGCCTATAAGATAGCCATCCATTGGAACTAAAGAGGTGCAGCGCCGTAGTCTCTAAGAATTGGCCAGCAGAAATCAGCTGATCCCGAGAGTCTTCATGCCGTTGTAATTTTGCCCATTGACGAAGCCAGTAAGTTCCCCTAAAAAGTACCTGCAAAAAAGACTTCAATCGACACCTGTCAAAAATCACTTCGTTTCGCGTTATCTAAACCGCCCAGCACAAGGCAGATGCTGCTGTTAACAATAATAAATTATGTTTGCTACCACCCCTCTTAGACCAATTATTGAAAAAGTCCGCAACGTCACTAGGGGGTGGTAAACCCAACAATAAATATACAGCGCGCCAAAAGAATCTAGCATAAAAACATTCAAAGAAGAGATGATATATAGTTTTCGTCGAATGACAAAAACTACACCTTGTATCACCATTTCAGTTACGCCGTACTAGATTATCTTTAGTTAAAATCACCTTTTATTTTAAAGAACAAAAAAAACTTTTATCTTTGATGGTACTCTAATCCGCCAAATATCCTGTGGCACACTTACCCCATTGTTAGTTAACGCAGCAAACATGGATTTTACGGAGAATTTTCCTGATGAATGTAGGGACCAGGCGAAGGTGTCTTTTCCCTCAACTAAATTCACATGATGTAAAGAAGCAACAATTTTATGCCATTTTCTCAGGTTATTACTCACTAAGTTACGTCGAAAAGAGACATTTAAGAATATTGTACTGAGCACTTTTGCCGTATAATCTTGTTTTTTTCTCACAATATTGAACAGTGACGGAAATTTGGCACTGAGTGGTTGATTTCCTAACCACTTGTCTTCCCAGAAGCGGGTTTGTGATCCATCATTCACTTTGAAAGACCCAAAACACAAAAAAGTATCTTTGACACCCATCAGACTTTTCGAGAAATGAGATTGATTCAGACTTTTAACACAGCTTCCAAGAGTTTTATCTTTGATGTATTTATTTCTTATTAGTTTCTGCCACAAACCATCCTCGTTGAGCAGCTTGAAGAGCCATTTACTAAGCAAACATTTATTCTAAATTTCTAGATTCTGTATGCCTAACCCTCCTTGTGTTTTTGGTTGGCACAGAATGTCCCACTTAGCCAGTTTATACTTGTGTTTGTACTGATCGTTTTGCCAAAAAAAACCTTAATCTGAAATAGTCAATACATCGAAGCACCCCTTTTGGTAATTCAAAGAACGACATCATAAACAATGGTAGGTTGGAAAGGACCGAATTTATTAGGATTAATCGGCCACCTACCGTTAGCAATTTTCTGTTCCACCCCCTAAGTCTTTTCTCAATTCTGTTCAAAATTACATGTTAATCCTTATTATTTGACTTCCTAGTGTTCATGGATAGGCCAAGATATTTGAAAGGGTATTTTCCAATCTCGCAACCAAATAATTGTGAATAAGACACCTCATACTCTTTTGCTTTGCCAAAGCAGAGAATTTCACTTTTATAGAAATTTATTTTAAGACCAGATAATTGCTCAAAGGTGCTCAGAGTTAGCTTCATATTCGTCACATTGGCAACATCATGACTCATAAAAATTACGGTGTCATCCGCATATTGGAGAATGGAGAGACCATCATGGATCAGATGAGGTATTACCCCTTCTATTTACCCTGCTTCCTTAACTCTGGCAATGAGTATGGCCAGCATGTCTGCCACTATATTAAATAGTATTAGTGACATAGGGTCACCCTGTCGTAATCCTTTCTTTGTTTGGATGTAGGATCCTAGTTGGTCGTTGACCTTTAAATTCACGTTACCGCCTTGTATAAAGTGTTCCACCCACTTGCACCACTTATCTAAGAAACCTTTCATCCATAAAGTTTGTTGAAGGAAATCCCATTTTACCTTGTCATACACTTTCTCAAAATCAATTTTAAAAATTATCCCATCTTGTTTTTTTGAGTGAAGTTCATGTATCGTTGTTGACGCTCGTTAAGTACCAATTTTATACCGTCAACTCATGCTTGGAAATAGGCAATAATAGAAACATAGGGGTTATTACTGATAGATTCCACGAGTTTTGGTGAATTATCTATTTTCCTAGGGATTATGCAAAAAAACTTAAAAAAAAGATTAAAGAGCATAATTACCACGAAACTTGATCGCGATGGAAACAAACGTAATCGCCAAGGTAGAAGGATCTAGAACACGCCTAAAGCAAGCGAGGGCCCACCTAGCAGGTGGTGGGGCCGGCCGGCCCTAAGGGGGGGCCGGGCGGCGCCCGCCCTAGGGTTTCGCTGTCGCCTTCCGGAGTCTTCTTCCACCGCCTCCTAAGAGTCATCTGGGCCCTATGTTCAAGTCGGTTTGATCCAACGGCGCACGTTCACCCCACCAGGCTATAAATAAAGGGGCAGACCCCCTCCCAGAGTACCAATTCATTCCTCCTGCTTCATTTGTCAAGAGTAGACAGAAGTTAGGGTTTCCAGAGATTAGAAATAGAGCTCTAGTTCTTCAAGTTTATAGTTTAGACGTCTAGTAAGGTTCAAGTAGAGTTGGGCGCTACGCTCGGCATTCCAGATCTGTTCGTCTGTAGGTCGGTAATATTATCTTGTATCCCATTATGACTTTGCTCTATTTTAATATATTGCTACTTATTCAGTTCTTAGTTTATTCTTGTTGCATATTTGATATAATTGTGATTGGTGATGATTATTGTCATATGATCGTAAAGCGTCTAATTCAATATTCGAGTGAGTTAGGTTGTATATATTATGTAGACGTGGTGTCTAGATATATTACGTACCTACGGAGGTACCCTGACGTGCCGGGTCGTGTGGTAGTCCGCGTAAGTGACAGCTGCGTTGCTTCCTCTGTAGTCCACCCCCCGTACGTAGGACGAGCAGAGCGCGGTCGCGAAGGAGGTGACCCTTGTGTCTTAATATCCTCATTAGATGATGCTCCTTATGATGTTTTCTGAGTCGGTATTTCTATAAATGAAGATGTGTAATATAGCGTAGGCTGTAGACTTTATATTTGGTAATTACATAGGTTTCCTTTACTTTACTCGAATCTCGAGATTGTCTTACTACATTAGTAAGTCTCTATATTCTATCTCTGAAATACCATTTACTTTATTTACTCAGTTATCATTTATCATATTATTATTAACTTATTATCGCCAAAGCATTAGAGTTATTGGCTATCATAGGTCTGCACATTTATTATTAATTATCTTAGTAGATTATCCTAATGAGTAGAATGTCTATTTATCCTTTTGGCATAAAACAAATCAACGATACTCGGAATACTTACCAGGTGAAGTGCTACAATAGGAGAATTATCTGTGCGCTTGCGGATATATTCTATAGTGTTATATTTTTAGGTGGCAAGTGTAGATTATTTTACCAATGGTTCTTAGCATCACGTTAGGGATGACAACTTAACGTGAAGTTGTAATAGAACCGCCTAAATCACGTGGTCTATAGGCACCTGTCATCGCCACTAATGACATCTGACAGCCGGGCCCGTGTTCCAGATGACCCAGGCAGCTCTGCCGGGCTACATAAGCACTCGTCATCTCCGACAGGATCCCATTGCGAAGGCATTACAGGATTACAACATTTCATAACAAATTACATTAGAGTAGAAGTGCGGAAGATTAAATAGTACTTAATATTAGAAACCAGTGTTCAAATAGAAATTAGGTGCAGTTATTACAGACCACAATTTAAAGCGATAGCAGTAGCGGTAGAACAATAGTACAACAAGATAGATAGATAATACACGAACCCTGTCCACGGGTTCAACCTTACTCTTCTTTACTTTTCCGGATAATAGTGACACAGCATGGAGCAAGATAGACTTCAGGCTCCGGCTGACTACCTGCAACGGGGTTAACAAAACCCTGAGTACATGGGGTACTCTGCAGGACTTACCCGACTAAAAGTGTAAAATTAGACTCAGGAATGCAGGCTGAGGGGAGTCAAGGTAAGGCTTGAGCAAGAGTTCAAGAATTTTTGCAAAAAATCAATACTAGCCATATTTCAATATTTTATTTCCATAATATTACTAATCATTGACCATATTTCCAAATCTTTCCAAATATCCACATTATTCTTTCAAATTCATTGCAAAAACATCTTAGTTCTGAACCACTATTTACTGTAGGTGTGAGGATCAAGTCTCCATAACCAAGGAGCAACGACGATTCGAATCGATTAATACCCAGCTGGGATCCCTATCCACACTGCGTATGTAGCACTTAAGCTTGCATACGCCAACCCCGCCTACCACGGCTTTTCATACCCCGGAACCGGTCCTGCGCCACCCGAGAGCACAGTACTCCGGCCATGAGGGTACACGCTACTCTCGCCATCTCTCCACTCTCAGTGCGTGGTTATCGGTTCCAGCAGTAGAGCCACCAGAGTCAGAGGCTTCCCGTAGTATGTGGCTAGTTGTAAAGTCTTGATCACAGCAGGCCTGACAACGAACGGTCCCCAATATTTTTCCGTTAGAAACCATGCATTGGGACTCTAACCCAAGTACACTGGTAACTACCCGGTTTTCACATCCCTTTCCCGATGGCGACGAAAGTTGGGACTCTAACCCAAACAGTTGGCCAACCAAACGAGAAAACCCATCCCCGTTGATGACAATGAACTAGCTAGAAACACTGCCAACCAACAAGAACAAAACTAGTCCCTTTACCATAAAGTGATTCATTTGATTTGTATCATCACAGCTCAAAATAGCATTTTTGCAAATCTAATCATGAAGCATGACTAAGCATTTTTCAATAGTTTAATTAAATCAGGTTCTCATGTATTGATAATTGGTCAAGGATGGTAGTGCATCAAGTGGTTGTCAATCAACTCCTATTAACGTAATGCAATAGATTAACTCAAGTGATAAACATTTTAAAATAGCAAGGAGGGACAAATTCACCGGGACTTGCCTTGGGTGCTGTAGAGTGTCGGGTCTGGGTCAGTATCACAAATATCAAAACCCTGCACGATCTCCAGAGCAACTTCCTCAGATGCACCCTAAGATTTTATCTCTAGATCCTCGGTCACTACACGTTTGCAATAATGAATGTATGAATGCGATGCGCATGAAATGACAGATAAGATTCAATAATAAATAATACAGACTTGACCATAACCCTACCACAGATTAACCATGATCATTCTCCTATAAGATGTTCTAGGTCACAAGGATGTTTGACATAGTACCACAATCAATCCAAAATCACATAAACCCTAAATTATTAATGTTTTATATTTATTTTATTAATCATTTAATCAAGCATTTACTTAATAAATAATTAAACTATTTCCATTTGATGTCAAACTTTACCAACAGTTAGCTCTGGATCTAAAACAGTACCAAATAAATTTTCAAGATTTTTAGACTTACAGAGAATTAATTAAAATTACTTAAAATTACATTTATCATTTAATTTACAGATTTATAGTTCATACAGAAAGCACTTAAATCCTACATTTAATATTTTTGTTAAATTCTACACATCATAGAGAGCATCCACAAATATTTTCATAATTTTTTTGTGCAGCAGATTAATTCACACAAAAAGATTAAAACACAGTACTATTCATCTCAAATATAAATAGAAAAAGATATTCATATTTACCCGGGAAAAGAAAAACGAAACGAGCCCAACACGGCCCAGCTCGGCACTGGCCGACCCAGCACAGCCAGCGCGAGCGCCAGCGCGCTCCTACTCTCTCTTAGGGCCGCTGACGGGACGACCCTACCCGTCAGCCTCTCTCTCACTCCCTCTTCTTCTTTCCCCGGCTCCCGCGCACGTGCGAGCACGGCGGCTCACCACCAACGGCCTCTTCGGCGAGGGAGGCATCTCCGACCGGCGAACGAGACCCCGGTACACTACTCTAGAGACCCTAAAGGACCAGACCCGGCCGGCGACGAACTCGTTACCGACCACGGCGGCTCGGCGGCGGCGGCATGCCACACACCGGCGAGCACAAGACTGGTAGAGATGAAACCAAAGACGTCGAACGGTTCAGCGACTCACCACGACCCTAAACCAGCAGCTGGTTGAGACGGAGGCGAAACGTAGCAGTGGGTTTAACGGCGAGCCGACCCACGACAGTGCGCTCCGGCGACGACTTAGACGTTCCTGCAAACCTGGGGCACCAAAAGGTAAAACAACCCAAGCCTCAACCTCAAGACGTCGATTAGGAGCATCAAACGCAAGTTGATTCGAGAGAAAGCTCACCGGAGCAAGCTAATCCCGTCGAGTCGACCCACGGCGGTGCTCTGACCGGACACCGGGAAGACGCACGCGGTTTGGACCCTCTAGAGCACCAAAGCGCTCACGAGATGATGCAACTGGTGCGCAAGTGAGTGGATTCGATGGCTGGGAGATGGTGAGGGCGGAGGTGGAATGGTGACAACGAATTTTGCCGGCGACCGAGATGAGCTCGTCGGTGGCCGAACGGACAGAAATGGGGAGAGAGGTGGTGCTCGTCGTTTTAACGATAGGGAAAGAAGAGGATAAGCTCGAGCGGGTCCTGGCCCCCCCGGGAAGCTCGACACGGCGACGCCTGGGCCCCTGGCCGGCCGTACGAGCCCGGCGCCGGCCGCGGCACGCGCGCGTACGGGGGGGGGGGGAGATGAACGGGGGGACCCCCCTAGCTACAGCGCTATAATTCTATAGGTCAAACCCTATTCGATTTGATTCCGGTTGATCCAGTCCGAATCTGAGGAAGTGGTAAAAACAAAAGTTGTAGGAAATTTCCAGTAGAACACTTTTTCTTTTGACACCAAATTCAAATTCGGCTTAATTTGAAAAATACCAAAAAGGGGGTAAAAGTTGGATTTAAATTTCAAACTATATTTTTGAAATTACTTTTATATTTTATCAACAACTTGAAAAATGGTAAAACTAAAAGTTATTCCTCCCAGTGAGCCCTTCAACCTTTATTAAGGAAGGTTTATCAGATTCTCAATATTTTTGAAATTGGAGTTTTAAATTTAAATTTCAACATAGTAATTTGAGTTTAATTTGAATTTTTGTGACACAACTTCAAAATATACAAAAATAAAAGTTGTTCCATTTTAAAAACTATACAACTTTCATTAAGACACTTTTATCAGATTCAATATAGATTTTGAATTAAGGTTTTAGGTCAAGTCTAGGGCTTAATTTGATTTCTTATTTAATTAAATGTTTGACTTTTAATTAAAGGCTTAATTACTCAATCCACAACACATGAAATCAAAGCACTCTAGTGACCCTAAGCACAATCATATGCAGATGCTTAAATTTAAACATGATGACATGGCAGGTTAATTACTTTGTAATACCAGAGGTATTACAGAAGTGATGTTAAAAATACCAACAATCGTCTCATGAAGGATTACAGCTCCCTCCATTATATTTCTTCCTGATATGAATGCTGTTTGAGTTGGTCTAATAACCTTCTGAGCTAAGGTGGAAAGTCTATTAGTTGCCACTTTGGTAAAGATTTTGAAAGAAACATTCAACAAACATATTGGTCTGTATTGTTGAATTACTTTCGCATCACCTTTTTTGGGAGCAAAATTATATTACCAAAATTTAAGCTATTCAAAGGCAGTGTACCTTGGTGGAAGTCCGTAAACAAAGCCATTAGGTCTTCTTTTACGACTTCCCAGAAGACGTAATAAAACTCTGCTGGAAAACCATCCGGACCCGGAGCCTTGTTATGTTCCATTTAAAAAATGGCGTCCCTTACCTCATATTCTAAAAAGACGTCTGTCAAGAACTCATTCTTCAGCTGTGAGACCTGGGGAATATCCCCTATTTGTGACTCCTCCAAAGAGATATGAGTATTCTCAGGAGGACCAAACAGAGATTTATAATAATTAGTAATATGCTTTTTTAGTTGAGCATCACCACTTATTATATTATTCCCATCCTCTAGCTCGAAAATACAAGTTTTCCGATGTCTTCCATTTGCCAATAAGTGGTAATATTTGGTGTTTGCATCACCCTCCAACGGGTGCTTTACCTTAGCCCTTTGGTACCACTTAAGTTCCTCTTCTCTAAGAAGTTCAGCTAGTCTATCATTCAAAACGTGTTTTAAATTTAATTCTATCTCATCCAACGAGTGCAACTCTGCTTTCTTGTCCAGCTCATCAAGTTTATACAGAAGAACCTTTTTTTCTTTCTTATACGCCCCACTAATATTTTTCGCCCAACCTCGGAGATATTGACGAAGTCTTCTAATCTTAGCTTGCCATCTATCCAGGGAGGTACCCTCGACTATCACACTTTGCCAAACATCACGTACCATATCACAAAAGCCTTCTCTCAACAACCACCTCAACTCAAACTTAAACTGGGGTTGATAAGCTGTAGAGGGGACATTTGTACATCAAAACAATGGGGTGTGGTCCGAGATTTCTCTGGACAAAGCCTGTACCGTGGTTTTTGGATATTTGAATTCAAACTCCGTACAAATAAGAACTCTGTCTAGGTTTTCGAAAGTTTGAGTCTGTAAGTGATTAGCCCAAGTAAAATTCCTCGCTGACAGATCTAACTCCCTTAGGTTTAGTGAATCGATGACAGGCGTTAAACAAGAAGGGCCACCTTCCCATTGAAATTATCGCTATTTTTATCCTCCGGTCTACGGATAATGTTAAAATCACCACCTATTATTATAGGTAGAGTCTCTTTAGTACACATCCGTACGACCTCAGAGAGGAACAAAGTTTTATGCTCCACTTGGGCTGACCCATACACTGAAATTAGATTAAATTTAAAATCATCTGCCTTAATGTGCAGCTTAAAGCGAATTAGAAAATCTCCTTCTTCAATTTCCCCAAAATGAAAAGTTGATAGATTAACCCCGAGAATCATGCCACCGGATCGACCACGTGGAGCCATGCAATGCCAAAGAAAGTCTCTGCCTGCGCAGATATTATTCAAAGTCGATTGCGGGAAGTTAGCTCTACCGGTTTCCGATAAGGCAATAAAGTCCAGTTTTTTTTCTTTCGTTAGATCTGATAAAAATCTATATTTCTTAGGTCGGCAAACTCATTGCAATTCCAAAAAACACCTCTCATGTTGACACTCTTTTAAAAAATAATGCCCTTCCTATTTCTTGAGACCTTAGCACGTGATACAGGGGTGAGCAAAAAGGTAGAGTCACAACCCCCATCACCAAGGTCCTCAACAATTTCAGAGCAAATTAAATTCAAAGCTTCTAAATCTGATGCATAGAAAGTATTTTCTCATAGTGTTTAGCATCGATGCATAGAAAGTATGTGGACCTCTCTCTCCTTCAATTAAGTCTGACAAAAGTTGCCCAACTCCCAGACTTTCCATCATTAATGGAGAGTGCTGATGTAGAGCAACAGGAGAAAAAAATACTTCTTTATTTACCAAGCATCGGATCACCTTCATGCCTCGGTGTCTGAAATTCTGAACGAAACACCGCTCGCTGCACTGTGTTGATACGATGCTTGGGATGCTTGAAGACTCTCTCTCCTTGTTTTGGCACCAACAAATTCATACACTGTGGCCAGTCTGAGGAAAAGGGAGAGGAAGCACATGTGGAAGAGGCGGTACCTGACGTCAGAAGAGATTCAAACATGCAGTGGCTGACGGGCTGGGCCAGGGATACGCCGTCATCGACTTGAGGGCCACAGGCGTGTATGGGCACTGCGTCACCATAAAGCCGAGACCGGCATGTAATGGGATACGATTGATAAAACTGCATTTCTGAAACCTACATTTGAGTTCTCTATGGATATCCCCCAAGACAGTTGGGCATCATAGATCTTAAGGACCGTGCTGTCCCAGAGGTAGCTGCTTTGATGGCTGAAAGATCACTGCTGAGAACACTGATTCAGCAACAGCTGACTCGAGCTCAGCACCGAATGAAATAACAAGCTGATAAATTAAGGGAGATCTGAAAGGCAATTGTGCAAACTTATGTTGCTCAAGTTTCAATGACCCTAATGCTCCACTTCAACCATTGTTCATATTGGACAGGAATGTTGTTCATTCAAAATGTGCTACATCTCAAGCTTTAAGTTCGATGGGCTCTGATCCATTATTTTTAGTGACATTGGAAGACGTATAAGACTTCAATAGAAGGTATCCGGATACATCAGCTTGGGGTCAAGCTACGTCTCGAGGGGGAGGGTATGTCATGTCATGACCCGAAGAGACCTAAGGAGATGGGCGAGGAAGTGGCACGGGAAAAAGGCGGTATCTG
This sequence comes from Eremochloa ophiuroides, assembly GCA_038502445.1. NCBI lineage: Eukaryota > Viridiplantae > Streptophyta > Magnoliopsida > Poales > Poaceae > Eremochloa > Eremochloa ophiuroides. The sequence goes on from JAHLJS010000090.1 coordinate 147,772, forward strand.
GCGACAGAAGAGGTTCAAAATGTTGTGGCTGACGGGTGGGCTAGGGATGCACCGTCACCGACTTGAGGGCCATAGGCGTGTGTGGACACCGCGGTGGCGGGTAGAGGAATACGATTGATGAAATTGTATTTCTGAAACCCAAACTGAATACAGCGCTATTAACCACGGGTTTCAGCCGCGTCTTCCTCCCAATCCTACTCTATTCTTGCTGAATTCTTTCTTCGGTTCCAATCCTAGTTATCTAGATCGTCACAGGTGGCGGCGCCTGCATCCTCCAGCATCCTCGAGGTCGAGGCTGAGGCTGGTATTGTTGCGTACGTGTGCGTGGTGTCGTGCGATGCGATGCGATCGAGAGTGCGTTGTTTGTTGGGCTTGCCCCCAGGCTCCCGCATCGGGCATGTGAGCCGCCTGCTTTCCGCTGCGGTTACATCACAGACCGCACTCGCACGCGTTGCGTCCGGCCGCGATATCCGTCCGTCCGTCTCCTCTGCTGCTCGATCGGCCGGCGCCCGGCGGCGGCGGCGGCGGCTACCACCGCGTGTATGTATTAAGTAATTTTCTAGTGTACGAAAGCACACGGTTCGTCGGCTGGCCCCACTGCATGCACTTGTCGATGGATCGATCCATGGAGGAGGGTACAACAGGTACTTGCTTGAACGGAAGCGTCGTCGCCATCGCGTGGAAAAGCGCGTGCGTCATCGGCCCACGAGGCCACGAGCACGCACGTTCGCCGCGCTACTTGGATTTTCCCTGAAAATCTCATAGGCCCGCCACGTAGGGTTTTCCTCCTACTACCGTACCATACCAGGGGTTCTCCGCCCGTCGTCGCCACCAACCGTGCATGCATCTGATATCTCCTTATCAGATATCACGTCGTCGTCGTCATCCTCCGATCGATGAGCAGGCGCCTGCCGCCTGGCATCGTCTTGCGTTGAGATCCAGCCGGCCGATGACGATCCAGATCTCTTTGCTTTTGCAGTAGGCAACGGGTTTCCTTTCCATCTTCCTTCGAAACAAAAAGTTGATGGAACGAACCTGTGCACTGCAGCACATATATATAAGTGAAGTTACGCTTTTCGTTCGAAGTAAGAAAATAATGGTGAACTTTTCCCTTCACCGACTTGGAGCTGAGCTGCCTTTAATTTACCTTGCTTGTAAGTCTGCTCCTGATATCTAGCTACTAGTGTACTAGTAGATAGTAAGTTCTTGATTCTTGTATGTACTCGTACCAAGTACCAACGTGCACGGCAGCAGCCAGCAGTCTCTAGATGGGCCTTTGATTTGGTTGGATTCGACGACTTTTCAGTCCTAGGCCCATGGTCCATCACTTCTCTTGCCAATTCTTTTGCCTGTGTGAACCTTCTAGACTGCTGCAACCATACGTAAACAAGCTACGTCCACCAGATTCGCCAGCTCTTTTGGGACTATCTCCAACAAGCACCAACCATATAAGACCCATTCCGCGTTTAAATTACACTACAATAAATACATTCAATATCTATTTTTAGTCTTTTTCAACCGCTACAGTTAAAGAGGTTTCCAGGAGAGAGCTGCTCATAGAGCTAAAGAAAAAAAAAAAGTTAGTAAACCTAAGTTGTGCCAAATATGACCAAAATTACACACCTTAATTTGTTATTTGAGGGGCAAGGAACAGCGACATAGATGTCATCATCACAAAGGTGAATGAATATACCCAAGAGGGGATGAGTTAGGCTAACTATCGTGGAATAAAATCTATCGTCTAGCTCATTTCACCTTTCTGTCTAAACAAGTGTTTCTATCCATCCGCCCAAAGGTTCACACCCTAATTCCAACCTTACTCAATATCATGACAATTTTAGGAATGTGAATTGCATGAAACTAAATGCTCAAAGTAAAAAAAAGAGGTTTAGGGGCATGTCGACGTTTTCCAGGGTATCAAAGAGTCAGCACTCCTCACTAATCTTCACTAAGCACCTCGTTACTATTAATCCGCGCAAGGACCAAATGTTTTCTACGGGTTGATTCTTTGTCACTTTAGTATGGTGAATCACCCATAACTGTTTACACCATGAGGTGGATCTCTCATAATCACCGCTGAGGGATCACCAAGCTTCTCAATCACAACCAAGCAAATTGTCTAAGTGGTAACACCACCAAATCGTTTAAGTGATGCCGATCACCAAGAGTAACAAGCACAAACTCCCACTCGAAGAGTTGATGAACAGTTGCCACTCCCTAAACACTAATGGAATCTTTAATCTTGAGTTAGCAAGTCCCAATCACTTCACTCGACCAAAGCTCTCTATTGCATTAGATGCCAATGAATGTAGCTACAACTTCAGATTCTCAAGAGAGCTTCTATGCAGCGAGTGGCCACGAGAAAATTTCTCTTGGCTCATAGCTCATTTTCAGATTCCTCCAAAAGTACACCTTCCTAAGCATTTCATGTGAAAGTTTTATATCACTTGTTGCATTCCAAACGGAGAGAGAGACTTAGCAACGGAATGCATGCGATTACTATACTTAGAAGCCTATAATATAGTCGTAGCTGGTGTTCTGAACCTGTGGACAATTACCCGGAAACGCACAACAAACCATCGTACGTGTCGACCGAACACAGGAAAAAAAAAACGTACAAACTCGTTGCACCGGTGACCGGCCTAATAATCGATCAGGTCGTCACAGCGGGCGGCGGCGGTGGCGTCGCCGCCCCATCATCGTTCTTGAAGGTGATGCTGTACCAGTGATCCATGTACAGCGTCTCCCTGCAGAGATGGACAGTGAAGCCTTCCTCCGAGGCAGCGTCAGCGTCAGGAGCACCCGCCCGCGCGCTGAGCACGTCCTGCACGGTGAACTTGGGCGGGCTCCGGCAGTATCCGTAGGACTGCAGCCTACCGCGCACGGGCAGGAGCTCGAGCAGCACGCCGACGTGCAGCGGGCGGCGCTCGCAGCTGACGATGGCGGCGAGCACCCTCCGCCAGAATCGGGCGTCGAAGTTGTCCCTGAGCAGCGTGCCGAGCACCCGCGCGTCCAGGAACGTGCGCTCCAGGTGCTCGGAGATCTCCCGCGCCACCGCCGCGACGCGCGGGTGGTCCCGCGGGTCGGCGCCGCCGAACGCGAACGCCTTGAAGTAGTACCAGTACTCCTCCCGCTGCAGCGCGTGCAGCACCACGGGGTCCGCCGTGCCGAGCCGGGCGATGTCGGCGTCGCGGCACGTGAGCAGGAGCTTGCTCCCGTCGGCGAGCGGGGTCGGCGACGACGCGAGCGCGGCCCACGCGTGCTCGTCCATGGGCCACGCGTCCTCGAACACGAGCAGCGACGGCGGCCCAGCGACGGCGAACCGCGGCTCGGCGAGGATGCGGCGCACGCCGGCGAGGTACTCCGGCCCGCCGCTCTCCCACAGGTACTGCCCGGGGTGCTGGGCGCCCTCGCGCACCACGTCGGGCGTCTCGAACCACTCGACGCGCGCGAAGTGGCCGCGCACGCGCTCGTCGTCGCACGCGTGCTTCACCAGCGTCGTCTTGCCCACCTTCTTGCCGCCCACCACGGCGAGCACGCTCAGGTACGGCGGCGCGCGCTGCCGCTGCAGCAGGAAGTCCACCACGCGCTCCTTCTCCACGTGCCGCCCGAACACGCACCGGTCCATGTACAGCGTCGTGCGCACCGCCCGGTGCACCTTCCGCGGGTACCCTTGCACCAGCAGGATGAACTCGCGCATGTAGTCGCGCGTCAGGGCCTCCAGCTCCTCCACCATGGCGGCCAGCCTCTCGGTGCCCCCGTCGCCCAAGATCAGGCTCGTCACGCGGGAACGCTTCGCCCTGCTGAACGACGGGCAGAGCGCGAACGACGGCCTCTTGCCCGCATTACTGGCAGCGGCGGCGTCAGTCGTATTAGCGTCGTCGTCATGGTCGTCGTCGTCGTCGAGGTCCGTCACCTCGAGCGCGAAGCGGCCGCGGTACATCCCCGCGGTGAGCGCCTGGAGGTGGGAGAGCAGCTGCTGGTTGGTGATGTGGCGGCCCTCGGCCTCCTCGACCATGCTGCCGATGTTGCCCAGCAGCCGCTCCAGCCGCCGCCGGTGCAGCTCCCTGGCGCCCGGCGATGGCCGGGGGAAGCTGTCGAAGAGGAAGGCGAAGATCCGGCCCAGGATCTCGGATAGCGCCGCCGGGACGACGACCTCCCTGGTGAAGTCCATACTGGTTCACTCGCTCACCCACCGTGGCCGGCCGGCTGGATGCTCCAAGAATTCAGCTGCGAAATGTGTGGGAAGAATGCTGTAAGATACTGTATATATAGATGGATGGCGTCCGAGTCCGTGTCGTGTCGACGACACGTACGATACGCATACGCTCCAGTTGTGTTGCCACTGCCCTGGCATGCGTGCAAGGGCTTTTGACGACCCCTGCCTGCCGTACGCGCAAAGGCTTGGACGCTTGGTCACCGTGATGGTGATCGGTCTCTGCTCATCATCTCCGTGGCCACCGTGGTACTCCCTTTTGTCCCAAAAAAGTCGTTGATATGGTCGTATTATCAGTAAAATAAGGACCTGTCTATTGCTTGCTTGGGTGTTTTAAGCCCTTGTGTCACCCGGGTGACAAAAAAACTAGTAACACCCAAATTTACAAAACACTAAGAATAGGGTAACAAAAATCCACCCAACACCTAAAAATTTAAATACTAAATTTTTTCTATAGAAAGTAAATTGGAAGAAATTCAGATTGATAGCAAAAAGACAAACAAATTACATAATTTAGATAAACAGTAAATCAAACAAAAGCTAATTTACACTGTTAATATAAGAAATTTACACCTCCATTTATAATATAAAAAATACATTTATATACTGTAAAAGAAAAAAAAACACCTCAGATGGACAAAAAATAGATCTGGACAAGAAATAGATCGCCGCTTGGCTCGCTCCATCGGCCGGAGACGAGCAGATACAAACATGCATGCAGACGCAGGGACTGAATTCTGGAGCACGCCACCATCATCATGCGGCAATCCAATCGTTGCTGGTACTCCGGACTCCAGCACATTCCTTTCGAGCTAGGGAGGCCATATTCAGGAGGCGGCACCGCACGGCAGGGCAGGCGGCCATTGATCACGCGCGCCGGCACCACAAAACAAGCAGCACGGATAGATCGGACGGCCAGCAATTTAGGTGACAGGAGAGGAAATTTTGCCCGGGCAACATATAGCTTTCCCGTAAAATAAATATTACGAGATTCAATGATCTATCTATACTAATTATACTAATTATATAGATATTAATATTTTCTTATTTCTATTAGGTCAAAGTTAAAAAAAAAGTTTGACTTCTCAAGATAAAAAAAACTCTCTTCGTTCTAAATTATAAAGTTTGGCTCATCGGGAAGCGAGACGTGCGTTTTTTCGGGATGGATACTCCATCCATTCTAAATCACTAGTATAAGACTTTTGATTTTTTTAACTTCAAGTTTGACCACTCGTCTTATTCAAAAATTTGTACAGACATAGTCAAATTTAAACCATTTTGAAGAACATTTATCAATAAAGCAAATCACAACAAAAGAAGTTATATTTTATATAAATTTTTAAATAAGACGAGTGATCAAACTTGTAGTTTAGAAAGTTGAATGTCTTAGAATCTAGAATGGAGGGAGTACTTACTTTCGGACGGAAGTTTGTACTTGAGATGAGGTGAATTTGGTTCCCAATGTGGGAACAATGTAAACCGGTAGAAACACTTGTTCCCTCTTTACTTTTAATCCGTAGTTCGGTTTCCGAGAAGCCAAAGCTAGTTAACTTTGGCTAAATATATAAAATAAAATATTTATATTTATAGTACATAATCAGTATTTTATATATATCGTCAAATCTTTTTCCCACTGTTGCATGAGAACAAGAAATTAGAAGAATCCCTTGGACTTTCTTTAAAACCTCAAAAATAGTTTCAACTGAAAAAAGTTTTTTTTTTTGAGAAACTGAATCTCTCCTAAATACAAAACTCATGTTGTACTGAGCTGAGCCACTGATATTACACTGTGCATGACTGCATGTAGCGACGGGCCAGCACTCGAATGGACACTAGACAAAACTCAAAAAATCAAGGCTACAAAATTCAACCATGGGGCCTTTGTTTACTTGGACGGCCAAGACTTGGTAGCATGAGGTTGCCAACCTGTGACCATCTCACCTTGTCAAAAAAAACCTGTGACCATCTCACAAAGTAACACAGTAAACGTCAAATTGCCGGTAGCCCTCTCTTGTATGTCGCTGGTTCGGTGGTTCCTTTTTACATATCCAGATGTGAAATCATGTCTCAATCCGAGGTACAAGAGTGAGTTTCCTGATTGCCGACTTGGAAAGTTCAAAGTTGGAATGCCGGTAAGCAGTAAGCTTTGCTCCGTGTTACACTCGCGGATATGTGACTGTGACATTAACCTATACAATAGAAATAAAAAAGTTTGCATTTTGAAGCAGTTGGTGGACGAAAGTGCTTCTGTGTGTGTGTGGATGGTTCCTAGTTGCCTCTGCTGTATATGCAAGAGCAACCAAACCATCAAGATTCAAGAACATGACCATAGGTGGATACAGGGGTATTCCCTGGTATTTCCAGTAATACACAACTATTTCAATGCACTCTTAAGTATATATGTCGAGATACGTATCTACCTATACACTAATTCTTAGGGCCCCAATTTCACTGTTCTAAGAACAGTAACGCATCGCCTACCGTCCAATCTGCGTGCTGGACTCCCTACCGCCCACGCGTCCATCGATCTCAAACTTTCCAGAAACCACCTAGGCTCATTGCCTTGAAAAAGAGAGAGAGAGCGAGAAAAAGAAGAGATCGCCACACCCTCCCAGTTTTGTCTCCCTCCTGCCGTGCCGGCCCCGTCCCTCATCTCCTACCAGCGCATCGACGCATCGACGAAAAAAAAAGACGACTCGCAACCCCCGCGCTCCCCTGCTCCCACCAACGACTGCCGCCGTCGCCGCGCGCCTGTCCACGCCCTGCCGGCGCGGCGCGTCCAGCGCTCCCCCTCCTCCCCGACGATGTCGCAGCGGGCGTCCGCCACCCAATTGCCATCGTCACCACGCTCCTGCAGTCCCACGCCGCCAACCCCCCCCCCCCCCCCCCCCCCCCCGATTTCAGCCGCCGTGTCCATGCTGACAATGGCGGCTGCTAGGGCGGCGTTGTTATGACCCTGACCCCCTCTACAACAGCTCCTTTTGCGCCAGTGCAGTTTTCTTCCTCATGTGCATGGTACGTCCTTCAAATCCTGTTTTGTTTGCCCCGTGTTTCAAGAGCAACATATAAACACAGGTGCCCAAATTTATATAACACAATTTCTGAATTCTTACTGCCAAACCAAAGTTTTAAAAAAATTGCTTTTATGCCAATTTCCAGTCTACATATACCTGCCTTCATTTTTTGGATTATTGCTTTCTCGGAGCCCATCTCTTTGTTTGCAATAATATTGTGCGATACATTTTCATTCATTGCTGTTTCAAATTTATGTCATCATGTTTCCATAGAATATAATTACAATAGCCAGCGCACCATTCCCATGAGCTGTACGGTCCATGCTAACAACTCTAATGTTGCGTATTATTCATCTGCAGCTAGAGTTCAAACACTGTATCTCCATAGTGCACGCAGCAACTGCTCAAATTTATTAATGTGAGGACAGTGCAACTGTTAAACGAATTTCATACATCCTATGTGTATAATCTATGATTGTATAAGCTATACTAATTATTGTTTGTGCTTCACAAAAATATTTACTGCTCATTTGGTGCTTATATCTACATGCCTAATCCATACTGTCCATCTGGTGCTTGCATCTACATGCTTAATCACTATGATTCGGTCGAATTTTACGGTTGATACGCGTCTTTTGGGTTCCATAGCAGGAAAAATCTACTTCCCAAAAATAGCCCATGTGCCTACCATGACCTCAGGTTGCAAGCGCCGACAGGTAGATTTCGAGAATCCATCCGAAGGTAATGTTCCCTCTACCTATGCTATGGAATATGGATGAACATGATTACCATTAAAAGTGCACGTCTTTTAAACTCTTATGGCTTCCTATCTGCATCTGCCCACAATTTCATTCCTGAGTACTCCAATGAACGCATTGCTAAAAAACGCAGAAGGCGTCAATTATTTGCTGCTTCCGAAAACAACGAAGATGGCCCCTCTTTGTTCGCAGAAAATTCAGTGCCATACCTTCGTAGTCGACGCTCCCGTGATCCATTGCTTGCTACTTCCGAGTTGGACGAGGGTCGCTTCAGCCATGGTCAACATCCCCGTAAGTCCAAACAACCCTTCTGTCCATACAAGTCCATTAATATCTCAAAGTTCAAAATAATACATCAACCTTCAGATTGACATCACCAAGCTGAAATGGTGTTTATAATCTCAGTACAAACCTTTTTCTCAACTTATGTACACAACATGTTATAAATCCCTCTAATTGTTCAGACTTTACCACGGCCAGATTTTAAAGTTATAGTATACCTATGGATCAGTTTGACACGATTATTAATTTGGCTCATACGCTGTTAATGTCACCGCATGTAGGCAATATTTTTACGCCACTCTATTTGGGGGGGCCAACTTCCATGTGCCAACATTGCGGTGCTCGCTTCTGGCTTCAGGAGTGCATACGTAGCCACCTCCACACACCTGCTCCAGCATACAATAAATGCTGCAGAGGAGGAAGCATTTCTCTACCTATGTACGAACCACCTCCACAGCCTTTGCTACACCTGTTAGACAGAGAAACACCGTTGTTGTCAAGGCACTTCTTCAACAACATAAGGCGGTACAACTCCATGTTTGCCATGACTTCCATGGGAGTTAAATTCATAGATGATATCAATGATGGTCGTGGCCCTTATGTCTTCAAAATTAGCGGCCAACTTTGCCATCGAATAGGTTCACTTATTCCAGCACATGGAAAGAGATCAGAATATTGTCAACTATACATCTTTGACACTGCAAATGAAATAAAAAATCGTGCTGCTATTGCAGAGAGCCAAGAAAGAGATTTCGAGCCAAATGAAGATATCATTACTGCCTTAACAGCCATGTTTGATGCACACAACCCCATTGTGAAAGTATTTCGGACTGCCCGTGACAGACTAACCGTGGATAACTTATCAGATCAAATACAGGACCGATACTCTGTCAAACTATTTTCGGCCCCCAAACAGCATGGCAACACCTACAGTGACCCAATTGCATTAGAAGTTGTTGGTTTAGTGGTCGATGATTTAGGGCAAACTGAGGAAGGTCGTGACTTAATAGTGCAAGACCACTCATCTCAGCTCAAAAAAGTAAGGGAGACACATTGCAAGTTTATGTCAATGCAGTATCTGTTGTTATTCCCATATGGCGAAGACGGATTCCATGAAAACATTTACTACATGTCAACTCCTCGCTCTAATAATATCAAGTGAAAAAAGGTCGCCATGGCAGAATATTATTCATATCGGCTGCATGATAGAGCCAATGATTTCAACACCCCTCTACGTTCTGCCAGGCTAACTCAAGCATATATTGTTGATGCTTACTGTTATGTTGAAGATGAACGTCTTAGACATTTCAGAAATGAATCTTTCCAGAAAAAATACAGGTCAAGCCCCTACAAAGCTTTAATTGACGTTGCTAATACTGGCATTGCACGTGCCTTTGACGTAGGCCAAGTAACCTTCTTACCAGCTTCATTCACAGCAAGCCCAAGATACTACTACCAGAATTATCAAGATTGTGTTGCCATATGTTGCAGATACGGTTGTCCGGATCTATTTATCACCTTCACATGTAATGCTTTATGGCCAGAAATTGAGGAAGCCATATCATCCATACCAGGCCAGCAAGCTTCTGATAGAGCTGACATTGTAGATCGTGTCTTTCATATAAAGCTTAAATTGCTCATGAATGATATAGAGAAAACATAATTTCTTTGGACCCATACTAGCAGGTATTTTTCTAATATCTTACTATTCTACTTCAGCCATGAAATCTACTGCTTTTGAAACTCCAACGCCCCTAATTTTTTTCTCCCCATTTATTTGTACAATTGTATACACAATTGAATTCCAAAAAAGAGGTCTCCCACATGTACACCTCATACTGTGGCTCAAAAAAGATGGTCCTCTAGATGCTACTTAGATAGATACCTTCATATCGGCCCAACTTTCAGATTCAACTACTGATCCCATGGGTTTTGAAGCAGTGTCAAAATTCATGATTCATGGCCCATGCGGATCTCTACATCTTTCCTCTCCCTGCATGAAGGATGGAAAGTGTGACAAATTCTATCCAAAAACATTTAATGATCACACAACAGTGCTTCCCAACAGCTATGTTAATTATGCTTGCCCAAACAATGGTATCACTGCTCAAAAAAATGGTGTCAAGGTTGACAACACATTTGTGGTGCCACGTAAGGTTGACCTATTGGTGAAATACCAAGCACATATAAATGTTAAAAGTGTCAATCGCAATGAAATGGAGAGGTACCTATTTAAATACACAAACAAAGGCCCTGATTCTGCTAAAGCTACCCTCCAGAGAAATAGAAGTGCCTCCAACAATACCTCTGAGACATTTAATGAAATTAAAGAATATCTAGATTGTAGATGCGTGACTCCTAATGAAGTTGCATGGCGATTACTTCAATTTGACATACACTACACTAATCCAAGTGTGGAGCGACTTCCTATCCATCTCCCCCTACAAAATGGTGTCCTCTACACAGAAGATGACTATCTTGATGAAGTAATTAATGATCCATCTAAGCTGATCACTAAACTAACAGCATGGCTAGCTGCCAACCAACAGCACCCACAAGCCCGAGAATATGCTTATGTTGAATTCCCTGAGCACTAGAGATGGCATGAAAATGGTAAATTCTGGGACTGACGTCGCAACAATCGTCCCAAGGTTGGTCGACTAGCCAATGTTGCTCCCAATCAAGGAGAGAGATTTTATCTCCGAATGTTGCTCCACATAGTTAAAGGACCACGATCCTTTTCTGAAATACAGCAAATTGCTAGCCATCAACATCCAACATTTCGTGATGCATGTGACGCTTTTGAACTACTTGGTGATGACCAAGAGTGGTTACATGCCATGTCCGATGCATCACATTGGGCATTTCCACACCAATTAAGACAGCTCTTTGTCACACTGTTGCTTTTTTGTGAGCTCAGATCCCCAATCAAAATATTTGATAAATATGTAAAGGTGATGGGAGAAGACATGTTATACCGTGCAAAGCAGCTAAATCCAGACGCATCCGAACCAATGATACAACAATATATCAGATCCTGGGTCTTACATGAACTACAAAAGATGCTAACAGATGCTGGATACAGCCTACATCGCTTCAATTTGCCACAGCCAGCAACAGACTCTTCTGAGATTCTTGCAAACAGATTAATAATAGAAGAACTTTCGTATGGTACAATAGATGCAAACACTCAAATAGAACATTGCATCAACCATCTCAATACTGAACAAAAGCATATTTATGATCTCATACAACACTCTATCTCAAATAATTTAGAAAACACCTTTTTTTGTCTATGGATATGGTGGAACTGGGAAAACTTTTCTATGGAACACTTTGCTGAGCAGTGTCAGAGGCAACGAAAAGATAGCATTAGCGGTTGCATCTTCAGGAATAGCAGCATTGTTACTTCCAGGAGGTCGAACACCACACTCACGTTTCAACCTTCCTATAGATATCCAACCTCATTCTGTCTGTCCAATAAAAAAACACACACTTAGCTGAACTGATACAGCATACAGCACTAATTATATGGGACGAAGCACCTGTCAACCATAAACACTGCTTCAAAGCGCTTGACCACACACTCAGAGATATCATGTCATCCAAAAAACAGTTTGGTGGTATAACGGTTGTCCTAAGTGGTGATTTTGGACAGACACTACCAGTTATTCCAAGAGCTAGAAAGCCACAAATTTTGGCAGCATCAATCACCCAATCTCACTTATGGTTGAATTGCAAAGTGCTTCAACTCACTGAAAACATGAGGCTAAAATGCCCCAGCCTTTCCGAAGCTAAAAGAATTCAGCTCGATAATTTTGCCTAGTGGCTTCTCTCAGTTGGTGATGACACAGCTCATGGTAACAGACCCATAGACTTACCCGACACATCATGGATTCAAATTCCAGAGAACCTCTTATTACCTCCTGAAGAAAGAAAACTCGAGAATTTAATTTCCTTTGTGTATGGGTCAATTCCAGAGGACTCCCAGTTACCTACTTATCTATGTCGACGAGCAATACTGGCACCAACAAATGAGGCCTCTGCTGCTATAAATGCATCAATAATAAGCCGTATAGCCACTCAAGAGATGTCATATTACAGCTCCGACTCTATTGATGACCATACATCCAACTATTGCACTCTAGAAGCCCTTTATCCACAAGAGTTTCTCAACACTATCACAATGGGCGGTCTTCCAGACCACCATCTGCAGCTCAAGATTGGTGTTCCCATAATGTTACTTAGAAACTTGAATCCCTCAAAAGGTTTATGCAATGGAACTTGACTCATAGTAACACAACTCACACACCGTATCATTGAAGCTCAGATAATTACTGGAAAGGCCACAGGAACTAAAACCTATATTCCAAGAGTGATCACTACTTCGTCTGATCCCAAGTGGCCATTCAAGATAAAACGCCGACAATTCCCGGTCCGGGTTTCATATGCCATGACAATTAATAAAAGACAAGGGCAAACACTTAGTGTAGTTGGCGTCTACCTGCCAACACTAGTTTTTTTTTCATGGCCAACTTTAGTTGCACTCTCACCTGTCACATCACCTGAAGGCTTACGAGTACTTATCAAAAACAACTCCAAGGAATACCAAAAACAGACACATAACGTTGTCTATTCTGAAATTTTAAATGATATATCACCCGCTACGCACTCAATTCAGGTGTTGTCACTTCCACCGAATTTCCTTACTGTTTCTTTTTGAGGTTTCTAATTGTGTGCTGAATCCGTTACAGGTCAAATAGGAAGAAACAGTTAACCATAGCCACTTCACAGCTGAGTAAGCTTCTTACTACTCAAAGATTTATCATATGATTCATATCCCTAATCTCAAAAATACACACATACCTGATAACAACTTTACTTTCTGTATATTAGGCTGCCATTTAAATCCATCGCAAAAGTAATTCCCTCCATACACTACGTCCTTACCAATTGTTATTTTTACAGCTTTACAGACTCTATTTACACCTCAATTCCAAAAGATCGCTTGACTGTTACTCATCTGCACATTGACCTGCGTTGATCACACAGACGAAATTTTGAAAAGATCTTCCTAGTTTTTCAATCGAACACTTATTCATGCAGGTAAGATTATCAACTCCTCCAAAATTTTAATCAATTAATTAATGCTACTTTGCATACATTCTAAATTAATACCTTGATCTTTATACCTGCTGCAATTAATCTTTCAAGTATTGAAGTACTGTTGTTTCTATCTTTGCACATACAAAACCTCTAAAATAAATAGCCTCATACCGATCATATCCTACACTAGTAAAAGGCGCACGTCCTCGCGCGCGTCGAGATGGTCACATGATATTTTTTAAGTAAATAATCGAGATCAAAATATTTCAGGAAATCATAACTGTTTAATACGATATCGGATAAAGATGATTTTTATATAAAAATTGTACGTCGCATTGAAGAGTTATGATTTTTTAAATTATTTGGGACTGACCAGAAGAGCCAACAAACTAAGAGAATTTTATTTTGGGATCTAAAATTTTTATATAAAAATCATCGTTATCCGATGTCGCATTAAAGAGTTATGATTTTTCAAAATACTTTGGTCTGGCCGAAAGGGTAAAGAAACTAAGCGATTTTTGTTTTAGGGTGAAATAGCAAAGCTTGATGAAAAGAGGGCAAAGAAATTAAGTAGAACTTTTTTTAGGATCAAGGAAATAATTTGCTCATATATATTTGATTTGTTAGCTTTGGAAGAGAAGCCACGCGGCAAAGAAGAAGCGGGAAAAGCTATGGAAAAGCGCGAGAAGCTGCTTTCGATAGAATCCGATTCAAATGATTTAGATTGCACTGTCAGTATTTTGGTCTATATTAATTTTTTCTAGCACCGAAACTTCCTCAAATGGAACAATTTGAAACTATAAAGTTGTAGATCTCGTCGAGATCTACAATTTTCATATAAAAATCATCTTCGTCCGACGTCGCATTAAAGAACTATGATTTTTTAAATTATTTTGCTCTGGTCGGAAGGGCCAAGACTAAGAGAATTTCGTTTTAGGCGATCTACAGTTTTCATATAGAAATCATCCTCATCCGATGTCACATTGAAGAGTTATGATTTTTTAAAATATTTTAGTCTGGCCGGAAGTGCAAAAAAACTAAGAGAATTTCGTATTAGGGCAATATATATATATTTTTTAGCACATGAACCTCCTGAAACGGAAAAAAATAAAACCATAAAGTTATAGATCTTGTCAATATCTACAATCTTCGTATGAAAATCATCTTCATCCAATGTTGTATTGAAGAGTTATGATTTTTCAAAGTATTTTAGTCTACATTAATTTTGCTGAGTACCTGAACTTCCTCAAATGGAAAAACTTTGAACTATAAAGCTGTGGATCTCGTCAAGATCTACAATTTTCATATAGAAATCATCTTCATCCGATGTCGCGTTGAAGAGCTATGATTTTTCAAATTATTTTGTTCTGACCGGAAGGGCGAAGAAGCTAAGATAATTTCGTTTTGGGCGATGTAAAATTTTTACATAAAAATCATCGTCATCCGATGTCCCATTGAAGAGTTATAATTTTTTAAAGTACTTTGGTATGACGGAAAGGGCAAAGAAACTAAGCGATTTTTGTTTTAGGGTGAAATAGCAAAGTTCAATGAAAAAAGGGCAAAGAAATTATTTTGGGCGATCTAAAATTTCCGTACAAAAATCATTGTTATCCGATGCCGCATTGAAGAGTTATGATTTTTCAATATACTTTGGTCCGGCAGAAAGAGCAAAGAAACTAAGCGGATTTCGTTTTTAGGGTTAAATAGCAAAATTCGATGGAAAAAGGGCAAAGAAATTAAGTCGAAATTTTTTACAATTTTCATATAAAAATCATCTTTATCCGAGCGAATTTCGTTTTATGATGAAATAGAAAAGTTCGATGAAAAAGAGTAAAGATATTAAGTCAAACTTTTTCAGAGTCAACGAAATAATTTACTCATATATATTTAATTTGTTAGATTCAGAAGAGAAGCCGCGAAGGAAAGAAGAAGCGGGAAGAAGCTATATAAAAGTATGGGAAGCTGCTTTCGATAGAATCAGATTTGAGAAGCTGCTTTCGATGAAATCCGTTTCGAATGATTTGGGCCGCACGATCGAAGATCCGACGTTAGATTCGGAAGAGAAGCCGTGAAGGAAAGAAGAAGCGGGAAGAATCTATATAAAAGCGTGAGAAGCTGCTTCCGATAGAATCGGATTTGAGAAGCTGCTTTCGACGGAATCCGCTTCAAATGATTTGGGCCGCACGATCGAAAATCTGACGGCTGTGGAAATTTAGGGCGACGTGGACGTCGCTCCTGGCCAAGGAGCTGACGCTTCTTTTACAGTAGGAATAATGTGCTGCTGCAACCTCACCTTTTTAAGATTAATTAAAGCTAACAAATTTTCTCAATTACAACACAATATACACTAACAAGTGCATGTAAAAGAAACTAAAACACATTTACTTTTTTACGCTTCCAAACTTTGCATCAACAGTCATTTGTGTCTCCAGCTCCATTTACTGTCACTATGAATCACATAAGTATGGATTGCATATCTAATCTTCTATTAACCATTGCTAAGCTATCAAAATTAACAGAAGTTTCTCTTCCAAGTCTGCTCACTGAAGGCGTAGCTTTACCAAATCATACCATTACTCTATGGCAGCATTAACTGGAATATGGAATGGAGACAATATTTCAAGTTGTTCACAGACATTTGAATACAAACACTGCTGGTCTCTTCCTTTCTTCATGCGACGCTGTCCACTGCCCACCTCTAAGAAGATTATTTGAAAATCCAGAAGCTTGGTACTCAGCACTAAATGACATAATCTGCATAGGTATTAATCTCCTAATACTCTGTCAGTATGCAACTAATATCTCTCAAACTAAATTCCTCATAGTCATCATGCTTTCTGGATTCCTACAAGTTAATCCTTTTTTTAAAATAATTGCAGTTTACTGACGCTGCACTTATGCTCACCAATGTTCTCATTTACAAAGGCTTGCAAGTTGCAGTGAGTCACAGTGTACACCTATACATATTACAATTTCCTAACCCGCGCAACTGCGCGGGATCTCTACTAGTATATATAAATATATAACGCAATATTCTCTGCTCTCCATTTCAAATTGCAAGTCATTTCAAGAATGTTGGAGAATCAAAGCATCTCAACTTTGACCAAGTTTATATAATAAGATAACAATATTAATAATATCAACTAAGTGTCATTAGATTTTTCGTCAAATATATTTTTATAGTACACTTATTTGGTGTCATAAATCTTTATATTTTCCTCTATAGTTTTGGTCCAAATTGAGATACGTTGACTCTTCACGATTCTTGAAATGATTTACAATGTGGGATGGAGAGAGTAGTATTTTAGTTGATTATAGCTCATAACAGTAAAAAAAAAGGTCTCTCATCATGTCGCCTAACCGGACACCCTCACATGCCACCCCACCACGAGGCCCATCATCAATGACGCCTCTCAAAGCCCCGCCCCACTTCGATATCCCGTGTCCCGATACAACATTTGAGGAATAAGGAATAATAATAGCATAACAGAGGACATAATCCCTTCGTCCCAAAATAAATGTCGTTTTTTACTTTTTAAAATCGACATTTGACTATTCGTCTTATTCAAAAATTTACGAAAATATAAAAATAAACAAATTAAGATTAAAGTACTTCTGATTATGAAACATTTCATAATAAAATAATTATTTTTTTATAAAATTTTTGAATAAGATGAATGACCAAAATGAGATAGTGTGAGGACTAAGGACTTACAAGTTATAAAGTGATTTATTGCAAATGAACTAACAAATCGATCGAATTGAAGATTTTGTGACATAGAACAACAAAGACAAGAAATGTGGAGTTAAGTTCTATAGCATTGGCCATGGATTAGATTCCTTTTACATGGAGGAATACCCAAGGTTGGAATCCTGGCTCCGCCACTGAACATGACCGCTGACCATGGCTGACTGGACTCCCAGAGATGCAACTGCGTGCTGTGTGCAATCATGGCTGGCACTGGCTTCCATTTACGGTAGGGTGGTACTATGATATTTGTCCCCATGAATTCAATGGCAGCGAAATGCAACCAATTCGACGTTGCAAACAGCAGGTAGCTCACGGTAGTGTCCCTGTCCTGGTCGCGCGCGCGGCTGGCAATGGCAGCCGTTGCGCAATTGAAGCTAACGACGGACAGGGGATGAGAATGAGATGCTGGCATGCAGCATGGTGGTTGTGTGTTCTGATTTCTGAAGAAGCCTCTTTTGAAGGAAAGAAAGAAACCAATCCAAGCCTGAACGAACGGAACGGCATAGCTGAGCTGCGCCTGCGTCGCAACGACAACGAAGGGGAACACGCGACCGATGACTGTTGCCTGTTGGTTTCGTTGGGTAGGTAGAGGGCAGAGCTGGTGGGTTCGGTTCCGTTCGGTATCGCCCCTAGTATCTTGGTAGCATCTAGCATGAATGAGGTCGCAGCTAGGAGCATGTGGCTCCGGCGCGAAGGGGAACCGAGAGTCCGAGACCGATGCCTGATGGCCTCATCCCACGTGGCAGCTCTGGTGTCCCTGCTGCTCCCCTGCCTCCTGGCGCTGCTCCTGCTCCGCCTCGCCGCCGTGCTGGACCCGGACCCCGACGCCGCCGTGCCCCGCGTCAAGGCGGCCGCGCCCCTCCCCCTCCGCTTCCGCCACGACGGCGCCTTCAAGATCCTCCAGGTGCGTGCTTCCTGTCCGCTCCCCGCGCGCGTTCGTCTCCGCCGACGCTTATGAGCTGATCTCGCTCTCTGTCGCTGCTGCTGCTGCTAGGTGGCGGATATGCACTTCGGCAACGGCGCCGCCACGCGCTGCCGGGACGTGGGCCCCGACGGCGGCGGCGCGCTGTGTTCGGACCTCAACACCACGCGGTTCCTGCGCCGGGTTATCGAAGCCGAGAGGCCCGACCTCATCGCCTTCACCGGTGCGCTTCTCTCTTCTCTTTCTACTTAATTGGATCTGCAACTCATCGCCTTCAGGCTTCAGGGAGAGGCCCAGAGGCTCGACCGTTGCCGAGCTTACTGTGGCCGGGGAAGTCGGTCTGCCTGTCGCCGGGCTCGACTGTAAGCAGGGAAGCCCGATTTGGCCGTCGCCGGGCTTCATTTTTGGCAGCCCATGCCAACCTTGCCAGCGCACGAGTGCCAAATTTGGTTCTAAATTCTTTGCCGGACAAGGCGAGATACTGTCCCTTGCTCGTAATGTGCTGTGTGCAAACCTTCTGGCTCCTGCTGAGCATAGTAGCTTTTGAGATAGATGCGGCTGTTTTGCTAGTTAACGCTGGGCAATTGAGTAGGGGAATGTTCCGTATAGTGAAATTTGCTAGCTGGGATTGTCAATGCTTTCCAGCTGCGTTCAGAGGGACGGCTGGGACTTCAGTTATGCAGTGCACTCCTCTCTTGCTGCAGTCCTATTTATTGCATGTTTGCATACATTTTGCCGGTTTTCAGCTTCTATGGATTACTGTTCTTTAGCTGTCTAGCAGTTTGTTGCTTGCTTTTGTGTGATGCGGTGGAGATCCATTTACAAAACAAATGTGGAGGCATGCTTAAACCAATAGCTATTCCGATTTCCTTTTTTTTTAAAAAAAAAAACAGCCATTGCTTATTATCTGTCCAGGTAGGGAAGTTTTAAGACTATAATCACTAGCTATAAACTTCTCCGTATACATCCTAATAAGCAAGTTTGTTAGTAAAACTCTATCATCCAAGTGTAACTACTACCTTCCATTGCTCTCTGTAAAATCTGGCAACATTTTATTTTGGTAGTGCAGTGAGCGATTACCCCTCTGAGTTCCAACATTATGCAGTTATTTCCCATTTCTTCCTTTATTATAATAAAAAAGGGGAACGTTGTAGATTACTTTAAATGCTCACGTTGTTTTAATTTTGATTAGGGGACAACATATTTGGGGGCAGTGCAACTGATGCAGCAGAATCGCTACTCAGAGCAATCAGCCCTGCTATGGAATACAAGGTGCCATGGGCTGCAATTTTAGGTAATCATGACCAGGAGTCAACAATGACCCGAGAAGAGCTGATGACCTTCATGTCTCTAATGGATTACTCGGTATCTCAAGTAAATCCACCTGGGTTTTTGGTACATGGGTTTGGGAATTATCATATTGGCATCCATGGGGCATTTGGATCCGAGTTGGTCAATACTAGCCTGCTTAACCTTTACTTCCTGGATAGCGGTGATCGTGAAGTGGTGAATGGAATTAAAACATATGGATGGATCAAAGAATCTCAACTCGCTTGGCTTCGTGCTACTTCACTTGAGCTTCAGGTACTTCTGACTATTATTGATAACCAAATCACAACATCTGAATCTGTTATTGTAATTTGAGTACACTAAAATATAAAGTGTTAGAAACTCGTGAACAAATCTGGGGCCAACAGTTAATCAAGATTGCTTAGATATCATTTGTTCATATTCAAGCACAATCCTTGAATATATACTCCGCAATCTTTATCCGGTTGGAATAAACCTTAGTTACTAATTATATGCTTTGTAGTCCACGTTTCTTAGTTTCTCCTCTTTGCATCTCACCTCCATGTGTTTAGTTGAAACCTTAGCCTGAGCTATGTGTTCATTATGGAAATCAATACAGGTATACTTGGCTGTCATAATGACGCATGTAAGTTTATTTGTCCTATATTAAAAATGACATAAAAGGGCAATTCCTGCATCATATGTAGGAGTGCTTTGGGATCCTTTCTTTTTTAATAATGCTTGAGGTACATGATTTAGATGTAGATTTAGGTGTTGCTTTGGTTTATTTTTAATAATGGCATAGGTCGGTAATTTAAATATTAACTAACTTACGGGTTACTACTTTAGATTAATTTTCATAATGATATAGGCGAGCGATCTGGATACAGATTACGCGTTACGTTAGATTATTTTTAATAATGGCAAAGCCATGTAGTATTGTGTTTATGTGTAGTACCTGAAATTTACCTATGTTCGACAGAAAAAAATACATGCCCCCGGATTATCCTTCTTCCACATCCCAATCCCAGAAGTCCGAGGACTCTGGTACTCAGGCTTCAAGGGTCAGTATCAGGAGGGAGTGGCTTGCTCATCTGTAAATTCTGGTGTCCTTGGGACCCTTGTCTCCATGGGAGATGTAAAAGCCGTCTTTCTCGGTCACGACCATCTCAATGATTTTTGTGGCAATCTCAATGGGATTTGGTTCTGTTATGGTGGTGGCTTCGGTTACCATGCCTATGGAAGACCCCATTGGCCAAGGAGAGCGCGGATAATTTTCAGTAAACTCAAGAAAGGGCAGAAGTCTTGGATGGAAGTTGAATCGATCCAGACTTGGAAGCTGCTAGATGATGAAAAGCTGTCCAAAATTGATGAACAGGTTCTCTGGAGACAACACATATGATTCTGACCACAATGTATACTTGTGAAGACCGGCCTAAGACTACTTCCTACATGTGTCATGTGTATAATGTTTGTCGCCAAGAGTCCTCCACTTCTGTAGGTTGATTGATTATTGGAAGTGTTATCTGCCACGGACCAATTTAGATTTCACATTTGGTTCAATATTGATATGCTAACCCTGTTTAGGATCGTTGACATGTTTTCAACCTTCTTGTGTAGCTGCAAATTATGGTCCTCTTGTTTTGGAAACCATCACCTTATTTTTTTTTTCACAACTGATATAAAGTACTGGATAATTATCTTTTCATTTTGAGCAAAACAATCGAGCGGTGTCATTTTGTATCATCCTCCCTCCGTCCTAAAATAAGTGTCGTTTTAGGATTTTGACTATCTCCTTTTGATCATTCGTCTTATTTAAAAATTTATGAAAAAATAAATTATTTTATTATGAAATAATTCATTATTAGAAATACTTTAATCTTGATTTGTTTATTTTATATTTTTGTAATTTGTTTAATAAGACGAATGGTCAAATGTCGGTTTTAAAAAGTAAAAAACGACACTTATTTTGAAACAGAGGGAGTAAACTATAAAGTACCGGATCCATTGAGAATCAAATATTAATAAAATAAGATTGAGTTCTAGTTCACAATTTGTTAGAATCTAATATCTAAAATAAAACCAGTATACATTATTAGGAATAAAAAATCTATTGACATTAATTCCACATAGCCAAGTTATCTTTTGTTATATTTGTAAATTGTCAAAGTTTGACCAAAACATACAGAAGGTAGGGAAAAAGGAGTATATAAAATTCATTTATTATTTTTAAACTAAAATTCATTTATCACGGAGAACACCGTCCAGGAAACAAAAAAAACCTACTGGATCCGACGGCTACAATCTGCCCACAAAACCCGGACCCACGATGCCTCCTGCGTGACTACGTCGTCCGTCGTCCCTCTCGACCCCGGAGCCATTTCCACCCTCCAACCCGAAACTGGATCGCAATCCTAGGGGCTAGGGTTACCCTCCACCACCATCCCGATCGTCCGATCCGATCCCGTCTCGCCGCCCATCCATGTCCCACCACGACGGAAGCAAGCCATACCAGCCGCGCCGGGGGCCCGAGCGGCACCCGCAGCCGGCGGATGGGATCGCCGCCCCGCCTCCCGCCGCCGTTGCCCCGACGGTGGAGCACCTCGTGGCGGCCGCCGCCGAGGCGGAGGCGCTGAACCGCTTCGGCGCGGAACAACAGCAGCAGCAGCAGCTGCAGGGGCACGAGCAGGAGGTTGGGGAGGAAGAAGAGGAGGACGAGGAGGAAGACGAGATGGAGGAGGAGGAGGACGAACAGGATGGGCAGCACGGCGGCATCGGCGGGGAGCACGTCCCCATGGACGCGGATGCTGCTGCCGCCGCGGCCGCGGCGGCCGTCGGCGCACAGATGGATCCGCACTCAGCGTTGGTGCCTGGGACCGTGCCACCCATGGCGACCAACCAGCTCACCCTCTCGTTCCAGGGCGAGGTCTATGTGTTCGACTCCGTCTCCCCTGATAAGGTCCCCTCCTCTTCTGCCCTCTGTAGACGTGCACTCGGTCTTCTCTGCGTGTAGTCAATTCAATTCAATTCACTAGACTCATGAGAGTTTTGGTTTTGTCTGCAGGTCCAAGCCGTGCTTTTGCTGCTTGGAGGGAGGGAGCTGAGCAGCCTGGGCGGAGCATCGTCCTCTGCACCTTATAGTAAGGTTAGGATAATTGTTGTTGTATCTACCCTATGTATAATGCCTATGACTCATGTCCATTGTAACTGCAAACTGGAATGGATGGTTCACATGCGTGTATTTGCTCTTCTCATCCTTTCAGAGGTTGAATTTTCCACATCGGGTGGCATCACTGATGAGATTTAGGGAAAAGCGGAAGGAGCGCAACTTTGATAAGAAGATACGATACACTGTCCGGAAGGAAGTTGCACTTAGGTTGGTGATAGCTGTTTAACTTTTGGCTGGATACACTATTTGCACTATCTGAAGTGCCATTAAGTTTATTTTGCCGGAACCCAATAAACGTAAATTGTGTGATTGGAAACCAAGGATTTGTTATATTGTATGACATTCTATTCCCCTTGAAACTCAGTACATCTCTTGTGCACATTTGTTCAAATGTAATGTAACTAATTCCAAGTGGGAAGATGCACACCCTAACTCCATGGGCATTTTCCAAGTTATTCTGATTAGAATAGATTAATTATTTGTGAGCCCTGTTTTTTATGTGTTCTTTTTTAGTAGTGCGTATGTTTGGTAGTCATTAGGAATGCTTCGGATCATGAGTGACTGTATCTACTACTTTCACCGGTTGTCATGTATGTTGCTCAAAAAGGTCATGTACTACTTTCACCGGTTGTCATGTACTCATGTATGTTGCTCAAAAAGGTTGCTCAGCTGATTAATTAGTTTTCATTATTTCTTAATCAGTCCGTTGAGTAGCAGCTTTGTCCATTTATGTTGTTTTAATGATTGTGGATACTGCTGTGGTGTTTATTGATTTAAATATAAGATATGCACTCTTGGGATTTACACAGTTTGCTTGTATTTGTAGGATGCAGCGTAATCGAGGTCAGTTTACATCTTCAAAACCAAAGCCTGATGAAATAGCTGCATCAGAAATGGCAGCTGCAGATGGCACCCCGAATTGGGCATTAGTTGAAGGCCGACCTCCATCTGCTGCCGAGTAAGTCGCAGCAGAAGTGTTTCCAGTTTGCTTCTTGTTCTTTGATTGTAGATGCCATGAACTTCAGATCCATGTTTGTTCTCTGGAACAATTACCAGAAAGAAGTGCAGATCTGAGATATTAGACAAAAAAATCCATATACCATGCTGTGGTTACTATACATCTTGCTGGCTGACACCATAGTATGATAGTACCTGAATACTTCTCATCTAGCCACACACAGAATGTTGTGGTGTTGGTAGCTGTTGATCTTTTTTTATTTTGCTTCCTAGGGTTTTGGTGGTTAGATAAGCCTGTACTGCACAGACTATGTGGTTTAAGATCAGCTACTGCTGGTTTAGGCATGATTTGGTTAATCAAACTTCAAACTGTTGTGCAACATTACAAGCAAGTTTGCTAAAAGGAAAAGAAACATTGTTGGTACCATGCTTCTTAGTTCTTCCGCAAGATTCTTGTTTTTTGGATATTATGTTTTCATGTTGCATGTGCTTGGAGTTCCTTTTATAAATATTTAAAAAGTAAAAAAAAAAAACATTTCTGAATTGTTGTGATGTCCAATTCTTTCAGGTGTCATCACTGTGGTACTAATGCAACAGCTACACCAATGATGCGTCGTGGGCCTGATGGACCAAGAACACTATGCAATGCCTGTGGCCTCATGTGGGCAAATAAGGTATTTGTGATTGCTTAGCAGTACAATTACGATCCAAGATTTTAGTGATAATTTAAACTTCAAACTTATTTAGTCATAGCTTAGATTATGTAATGGACCAATAGGCGCATGTGGATAAGAAATCCACGTGCCAGAATAATGACCTAGGCTATTGGTCACCTTTTAGCCTGCCCCAACATGCTTGTGAAGGCAGTTGCTGTTTTTTGTATACTATAAAATGGACCCAACATAACATGTAACAACTGTATTAGTATTAAGGTTTCCTCAAAAAAAAAAAAAAAAACCCTTGCTGGGTCCTTCGCCTTCGGTACTTACTTGACAATCATGATGCCACACTGAAGTTTTGCTGACAATCTTTGTTTATACTGCACCACTGTAGTCTATAATCTGTACTCAAGCACTCTTCTGGTGGTGCGGCGCTCTTTTTTTGTCTGCTTCTGTTTAATGATAAAATGCAGACCTTTCCCACTTTCTATTGAATTTGTTCTTTCTGTTCTGGTTTTATTATGGTTGCATAAGAGAAAATACATCGTAACGTGGAACCTTATTGTTTCTGATCCCATCTACTCCTTCAAAAATGAGAAACTTATGTTTCTTTTATTAGCCATGTAAGTTTAGACAAAGTATTTTGTAACTGAAAGTAAATCTAGGGTTAATCTGTTTAGACAAAGTATTATGTAACTGAAAGTAAATCTAGGGTTAATTGTCCATTCACATCTTTATAGGGTCTCCTGAGGGACCTATCAAAATCTCCTGTACCTCTCCAAGCTATACAATCAGCTCCGCTTCTAGATGGTGGTGTAAGTTTTTCTTTTCACTGTTCTTTGCACATGTTTTCTACCTAAGCTTGGTGGGGATCCTGTTTAGTTGAGACTTATCCTATAAGTTGTAAGTGAAATCCTTGACTCAGATTTGTTGATTCCTTATTGAATTATTTGACTAGCAATACACCTTACATGATCTCGGTCCTAGTGATGGTATCCAATTCTAACAACTGGATCTTAGATCTTTTTAACATTGTCAAGTACAGTAGGTGCATGCCTTTTCCATCTATCCTTTTTCTCCCTTAGACTTCAGACTGAAAAATATATATTTATTGCTCCACTAAACAAGAGTTATTGTTAATCTTCTCTTTCCATTACCATTACTACTGGTGAATTGTTATTTTCTCTTTGTTTGCACTTGAGACTAGAGCATAGTGATAGGGTTCTTCATACAGTAGTTGATAATATTTTAGGTACAGTGTAAGATGGATCATCTTATAACCCTCTTCCAATTTCTCTTCCACAGCTCCCATTATTTTCTCCTGTCTGCCTAAACTATATGCCTTCGTATTCTAAATAATTAACTGTTTGAAACTTAATTGCCGTCAACTTTTTCCAGCAGAATGGAAATGCAATGTCTGCGCCTGGCTCTGAGCTAGAGAATGCTGCAGCAGCCATGGCCAATGGCCACGAGTCATCAAGTAGTGGTGTTTAATCCAGCGATGGGGTAAAAGACACGAGCATCATCCCGGAGTGATCTCTGCGGTAGGCGGTCAGATGTTGTACTATAACTTGAGGTGGAGGCTGCTTAGATGTGGAATCCGTTTATTTATCTTGCGTCCTGTAGTTAAGAGCTGCGACAGTGTTTTATCCCGTGTAATCATGTTTGCAGCCGTTGCGGCTATAGAGAATTTGTTTCTTGAGTCGTGACTGTTAAGAACCGATGAAGTTCATTACTTGCGTGCATGTAGTTATATTTAGATCTCAAATGTTCTAACCGTGCAGCAACGTCTCCTATCAATAAGTGCTTAGCGAGAGCTTGGCACACGGAAATGTTCCGGATTCTGGCCTTGAAAGATGAAACCAAGAATCGACGCCAAGCAGCTAGACCACCGAAACGTGTCAACTTTCAAATAGAATTGGACTGGAATGATCGTCATTTTGAAATGTGTCGTCGAATTGGGAAAAGGTTGGTTGCAATGCCTCATCGAATTGGCAGAAGGTGGGTTTCGCATATGAATGATCTCAGTTTCTTTGCCTCACTTGTAAACTAGCAATTGTATTTTTTTAGTTGTATAATAGGTTAAAATGGGTTGCATTTGAATCTTCCTTCGTCCAAAAATCAGACTTTTCAAGTATATTTTCATTTATACGATTTAAAGAAAAATATAACTTTTTGTAAATCACAATCTAGCCTACCGGCCCAATGATCCCATGAAATGATTTTGATTCATTATCAAATGTTTCTTGAGAATTTACATTCATAATATTTTCTAAGAGAATCTAGATTCTATCAAATATATTCTTATCTTTGACGTATCCTCATCAGAAGTGAGAAGACACCAAGCCAAGAGAATGGCAATAAGCTGATGACGCGCGCACGTAGGGCTTCCTTCGTGTCAGTAAAATTTTTATGAAGTTGAAGCTCATACTTTCTTTTTCCTATAGGATTGAGTTGTAGCCTGTAGGCTCCTAATCATATAGAATATTTTCTTATAGTTTTCCTACGAACCAAAGGCTAGAAATTAGAAAACGAAAACTTCCTTAGAAAACCAAATCATACAAAAATCCTTTGCCTATCCTGTAATCTAAAGGACCACTTAGTGATATAACCCTAGCTTTCAAATATAACAATATTGAAGTACTACATTAATTTCATTGGTTCGTATCACCATCACTTGTATCGCCTTTGTTCTGTTCTTTTACTCTTACCTCATTATCCACTTTGCATTTTTTTTCCCTTTATTATGAATGACAAATTTATACCCTAGTTTCCATCCTTTTTCTTCTCTCTCTGTCCAAGGCTCTTTTATTACACCCTTAGTACAAGTAAAAGTAGTTGTATTCATTTTCACCACATATATGGCAATAATAACTCGCTTTATAAGAAAGTTATTAGGCGCACGTGTAGGACTGAATAACGGTTCACAATCTCTATCCTAATCCACCGTCTTCCTCCTCTCTCTTCCTTCGTATCCATCTTCCTCTTCCTTCTGATGTCTCAACTACTGCCCTCTCCATCGGCGACCTCCCCCACGTGCTACCTATCCCCCTCCCAACCATTCTACCCTTCTCTAATCCTAGTTAGACAGTTCGTCGGCAACTCCTCGCCCTCATCGCTAACTCCGGCAAACAAGATGTTTTCTTACGCCTCTCTTGCCGCCACAACTCCCATCGTCCCCAGATCCTCCTTCTAAGCTCGCCGTCCATAAATATCTCAAAAATCTAAAACCCTAACATACCGCGCCTGGTCCACGGTCCGGCCCTCGCCCACCGCTCGCCCCCTCCCTTCTTAGTTGTGCCTATGGCGCCCTTGTGTGTGTCGCTTCCTTTGGTGGCGAATTAGCCCCCTCTCTTTTGGACATCAAAATGTCAATCTCACCATTGCACAAGCGTGTTTTGTTGTCCATATAGTGATTGATCTAGAACCCTACACGTGTCCCATCCGTCAATCTCCGTCGTTCCTAACACCAGATTTCTAGACGCTTCCTTCACACCTGCGCGGCTGCGCCGGACGCCCGGACCTGCCGTCTACTATCTCCTGTACTTGCTCCCCACGGCTTCCGTCCCCAACTGTTCGAGTGCTCGACTGGACTTGGTTCGAAACCCTAGCCCCACCGCGCGAATGGCCGACGTGCTTGACCCCGCCTCCGATGCGCCGCGTGCGCGCCGCCCGCCGCCACCTCCTCCGGACAGCCCGGAGGACCGTTCGCCGCAGCTCCCACCGCCTCCACCCGGTGGCCCCCCGGCGGCCAGCCGGAAGCGGAGCCGCTCCCCGCCGCCGCCGCCTCCGCCTCCGCTCGGCTCGTCGCGGCCCCAGAGGTACCGGGACCACCGCAGCGGGCGGGGCGGGAGCAGCCCTAGCCCGCCGCCGTACCGCGGCAGCCGCCGCCACTCGCAGCCCAGGAGGTCCCCTTCGCCGCCGTTCAAGAGGTCGCGGAGGGACGACGGGTACGACCGCCGCGGGGGCCCGCCGCGTTACGGGTACGATGATAGGAGGTGAGGAGTCTGGCTGAATCGTCCTTCTGCGCTTCTTTGCGCGGCAGGTGTTTGCATGTGGGTATGTGTGCTTACCGCGTGGATTGTTCAGGCGAGGTTATGACCATGAGCGAGGTGGTGGCAGAGGGGGTTATGACGATGACAGGAACCATGGCAGATATCTGAACCGTGCTCCAGGTGAGGTCTCTTCTCCTCGTGCGAAGTTCAGTTGTAGGAATATATTAATAATCTTGGTAATAGAAGTTTTAGAGTAACAAATCTGAATATAAATTTAAAACTGAAAATGACGGAGATCTTTGTGTACTATAGTTGTTACTCCCTCCAGTCCCTTTTATAAGGCGTTCTCGTGTTTTTTCTAAAGCCCGAGCATCTCCAACAGTTTTGCAAATTTTGTTCCCCAAATATGGTGTCTTGCCAACTTCCAAATTAGTACGGGGAGGAAAAGGAGGCTATCTCTAATAGTACCCATATTTAACTCCTCAAATGTCTAAATTGTGGCCCCACAAACTAATTTCTGTGCGATTTCTGATTCCTCTCGTGACTTTGCACCTTGCCACGCCGCTGCCGCCTCCCTTGCCAAGTTGCCATTCCTGCTCGCCGCAGATTTATCCCAGCTGGCTGCCAGGACCTTGTAGCCGTCCGCCAGGCATAGGAAGCTGACCATCGTTGGCCAGACGCAATGTGTACCCACAGCAGTCATCCCAGCTTCGCCAAGCTGTGAAGAGGAACCCGCAGCCGGCCACCATCCTCCCCTGGCCGGCCACAGGCCATTCCCAGGCTCTCCCGGCCGGCTTATTACGTTCTGTACCAACAGTAGCATGCAGCAGACACATCTGCAGTTAATCGGTAGCAGCAAATCGGCAGGCGTCAGTAGGCCTCCTGACGGTAGATTTCATCTGCCCTCTGTGCACCCTAGTGAGCGAGAAAAGCGAACTGCACAAAAGACCGATGCCATAACTGGTTGCCGGTGGCGGGGATCCACTTCCCGGCGATGGCGCGAAAGAATGGCGTGTGGGAAGAAGTCCATGGCGCGGGGAAGTCCAGATGCGCTACTTTTCGAAGAGGGGAGGTTTGCCAAGTGCCAAAATTTGGGGAAGTGATATGGGGAACTGTTGGAGATGAGTTTTTTCAAAATTTTCCCAAAAAACAAGGATGGGGAAGTGATATGGGAAACTATTGGAGTTGCTCTAAGGCATGCAGTTATTCCAAGACGTCCATCCACGGGAGTCCAACAACTAGCACCGGTGATTTAACATGCACACCAGTTTTGAAGCAAGCTTGACATGCGGCCTTGAGTCCTTGAAGTATAGGAAGGTGCCAGCTAGCTGCATATTACTTTCCACTATGCATCACTGGAAACCACATGCATATTATGGCATCAGTTTTGAAGCAAGTGTGACATGCGGCCTTGAGTCCTTGACGTATAGGAAGGTGCCAGCTAGCTGCATATTACTTTTCACTATGTATCACTGGAAACCACAATACCACATGCATCGTATGGAATAAACTCCAATTAATATGGGCACCTTGGAAGGCATTAAAGGGCTGGATTAATTTTCTCCTTGGTATCTGAATCCATCTCTTCGTGCCTTAGAAGATGGACCGGAGGGAGTAGTTCGTTTCTTCTTGGTGTGACATTACAGTACAATGTTGATCACATGAACCTTCTCGACTTAAGTAGTTATATGTTCTCTGCTTCTAAATAAAAAAAGATGGTTGCTCTTTAGTTTTTATGGCCTGTGATGAATAACTTGTGAGGAATGACTTCTTTGTTATTTGCTTTATGATTTATGAGTTATGACTATCACTTGATATGCAACTTCTGTTCCCAGATTGGCCTGATTCGGGATATGGGGCGTCCAATGATGGTCCAGGGGCCACTCAAAGGTACTGATGATGTAACTAACAACTCGGAGACATTTTTTTTGTTTGTCTTTTTGACTCCTCATTATGAGCCATTTCAAAATTTTTATCTTAAGTGGGGTATTGGTTGCTATTACTGTATAAGAGCCATCAGAACTCATCACTGCTTGCGGAGAATTCAAATCAAGCCTCATACTATCAAATGCTCTATGCATTGTTAACGGATAGAGAATCTTCTCAGAAAATTCCCCATATTTGATGTTTTGAAGCAAAAGATGTGGATAGTTCAGGCAGAAGTTTCTGTCTACTTTACAACCTAATTACTCTTGTTACCCACCACAAGCAAGCCTTCTGTTCTCTTTACAGTTTGCCACTACAACAAATAGCTTCCTCCAGTATACCACTAGTGTATGTATATATTGAGATGTAGCTATATGCTCGAAAGTAGAAGCTGTCTATGTTTTGGATGCAGTCAAATGGAGAATCTGATGAGAATATTCTCTATCCGTTAACAACCAATTGACAGAGGCTTTGTTTGGAACTCACAGGTGTTTTTTCCTTCACGATGTATTACGAGACCATTCACAGTCCCCCCCCCCCCCCCCCCCCCCAAGCATATCACGTTATGCATACATTTGTATTGGCAATTCCTTAGATTAACAATTCAAAACACTTCTGAAATTTATACTTTGAACAATATTGGTTCCTGTATTACTGCAGTGAAGCTCCTAATAATTGATGAAACCTCTTTAGAAGAGGGATATGAATGATTCTTATTCCCTAGTATAGCATGGAGCAATGCATGTCCTTGTTCTCTTAAAAAATGGGCTGCCTGACAATTGTGCACACTGTTGAGCATTTATGCTTTCTATTGTCTTTCTTATTTAATTAATGTTTTGTATGTTCTTGCTCGAGCTTACTTAAAGGAAAAGCACAGATCACTACCCCTGATTAAATTTGTTTTATCCTGCCACCTATGTAATTCCATTTTTTTTCCTCCTATTTTACCTGTCTTTAATTTTAGCGACCAATGAATCATATGCAAAATGAGATGATGCCATTTTACTCATATTTTTGAAATTCTTTAGTATCAAATGAAAAATAAGGAGAATAAATAAACAAGAATACAAGATACAGAATACCATTGCGTGTATGTGTTCAATAAACCTTGGTGTCCAGTGTTGGAATTAGAAACCTATAGAATCAAGTAGATTTGATTGGGGTCCTTATCTCTCTAAACAATTCTCACTCAAAGTTTTCAAAGAAACACTCTGGTTTGAAGACCTCATATGAACTCAATGTACAAGTGGAAGCATCCCATTTGACAAGTGAATGACACTGAAAAAAATAATAGCTTTCTTATTCTGATACTCTTGGGTTTGGAGTTTGGACAGGCTTATAGCATACCCCTCAGGGAGTTCAGGAGGTATTCATTTGATGAGATGTATGAGCTAATCCAAATGAAACAAATCAATGATTCTTACTGAAGATTACAGTTGCATACCAAATTCTTATCCATAAATTTTATGAATATTTATGATCACTCGTTTTCTATAATCTTCCTATTTGTTCAAATTCCTGGAGCTATCCATTCTAACATTTCAAACAGAAGTATGAGAACATAGTTTGAGTTTGCGGCAACATGCTTGTGATCTTATATGTTATGAATCTTTCCAGGGAAGGTTTGATGACATACAAACAGTTCATGCAAGTTCTTGAGGATGATATTTCTCCAAGTGAAGCTGAACGCAGGTATGGCAATATCAAAAGAACACTTTGAGAAATATAATGCATATGCCCCATTGTGTTTCTTAACAACTTTTGTGCTGTGTTACCCAGGTACCAAGAATATAGAACTGAGTATATCACTACTCAGAAACGTGCTTATTTTGATCTCCACAAGAATGAAGATTGGTACGTTCCAAGAGATTTTATTTCGGACACTAATTGTACTCTTTTGGTATGCTGGAGTTACACATTCACTTATTTGTCATTTCTGTTTGCTTACACTTGCAGGTTGAAAGACAAGTACCACCCAACTAACTTATTATCTGTTATCGAAAGGTGGAGTTGCATTCTCTGTGGACTTTTGCCTTGTAATATCTAGGACATGATGTTTTCTAGTATAAAGGTGTCCATTGAATGGTATCCTTCCAGCTCATCATAACGATTTATTGTCTGTTGATGCAGGAGGAATGAGCGTTGCAAGGTTATAGCAAAGGATTTCTTTCTTGAATTGCAGAATGGAACTCTGGACCTGTGAGTTTATTTTTGCATTGCTTGTGTCATGATGCCTTTTTATGGATGAGATGTTTATATCTTGATATCCTGCTGAACAGAGGCCCTGGAATAACTGCGGGTGCAGCAAGTAAACCAGGTGGTAGTGATGGAAATTCTGAGGATGATATGGACAGTGACAAGAGAAGAAAGCATGGCAAAGATTCCTCAAAAGCAACTGATTCTCTTTCTGGTGCCCCCAAGGCTCATCCAGTTAGTTCTGAACCACGTCGAGTCCAAGCTGACATAGAGCAAACTCTAGCTCTAGTGCGTAAGCTTGACGCTGAGAAGGGCATTGAGGGCAATGTACTGTCAAGTGGTGATCATGACAAGTCAGATTTAGACAAATCACACATAGGATCTATGGGGCCTATAATTATAATCAGAGGTTTAACGACTGTCAAAGGCTTGGAAGGCATTGAGCTCCTAGACACTATTCTTACCTATTTATGGCGTATTCATGGTGTTGATTACTATGGTACGTCAGAGTCACATGAGGCGAAGGGACTTCGTCATGTGAGAGTAGACAGTAAGACCTCTAGCACATCTGATGTCAGTGCTGCTGATTGGGAGAAGAAGCTGGATACTTTCTGGCAGGAAAGACTGAATGGTCAGGACCCACTGGTCGTTCTTACCTCCAAGGACAAAATTGATGCAGCAGCTGCTGAAGTTTTAGAACCTCTTGTCAGGAAAATCAGGGATGAAAAGTATGGATGGAAATATGGCTGTGGGGCCAAGGGCTGCACAAAACTTTTTCATGCTCCTGAGTTTGTCCACAAGCATTTGAGGCTCAAGCATCCAGACCTTGTATTAGAGTCAACGTCAAAAGTTCGAGAGGACCTTTATTTCCAAAACTACATGAAGTATGTATATGTGATGCTCTATTTACAGCTAAAAACAGTATCATTGAAGTTTAGGAGGTGATACTTATCTAGTCCTTTCATTTTTTTTAAACAGTGATCCTAATGCACCAGGTGGAACCCCAGTGATGCAACAGTCTGCACCAGTAAGAATAATATGCTCCACATTCTTGCTTTAATAAAATTTCTAATCTACAAAGTATAGCGTTATTCTGACATATCACATATGTCTGGTCATAATGTCTAAAACTTCAATTAGAGTAGGTTGTTTGTGTAGTTGTTAACACACTTCTTCTCTGGGGGGCATTCTATACATTTATTTTTCTGCTTCACCTATAATCTTTTATGTGTCATTTTGCTTTCATGCAAATTAATCTATGTTAGGAGGGTTTTTTTTTTTCTTTTCTGTTCTTTTGGTGATGAACATTGTATTGTTTGTGCCTTTTTTGTTATACTGACCCATTTGACATTTGGACCAGAGGTCCAATGCCATAACATCGCCAACTTTTGAGGGCGAAGTTTCAAAAAAAAAGAACTTTTGAGGGCGAAGCATTATGTTCTTAGGGATGTACTAGCTGATGTGTCTCCATGTTGTGGATTTTGAATGAATGGCTGACTGCCTACTTGCTTGGATGAGGTAGTAAAGGATGGCTTAGACTTAGCCTTTAGCAGCCTGGGTGGAATTGAGGTAGTAAAGGATGGCTTAGACTTAGCCTTTAGCAGCCTGGGTGGAATTAAGATAACTCGCAAAATAACGTAGCTGATTAGTCAATTAATGAGTTCTGTCAACAATCTCTTCCTTTTCGGGATCTTCTGTTAAAACGCTGGGGAATTCAAATTTGGATCATGGTAATTTTGTATGCAAAGTGTATCAAATACAGGAGACTGCTGCCAAATTTGATGCTTATTGAAGTGTGAATTGGACCGACATCTTAATGCTTGATCCAACTTCTTATTTTTAGGACAGAGGAAGACGGAGACCTAGCATGGACAATCGGCTGAAATTTGACCGTGGCAGTAACAGAGAACATGATAAAGCTGATAGAGATGGAGGCAGATATGGTAGAGGTGATCACTCTCCAAGCCGTGATGGGCCTGATGATCAGATGTTTGATGGTTTCCGTGGACAGCCCTCTAATGCTCCTTTTGTTGCTGAATTCCCCCCTCCACCGATATTGATGCCAGTACCTGGTGCTGGGTAAGCGAAAGGGCATGCATTTCAGTATATTCTGATTGCAGTTATGGGCTGCTAAGTGCTAACCACTGTGCTTGCAATTATTTTCAGTCCCTTGGGACCATTTGTTCCTGCGCCTCCAGAGATAGCAATGCATATGCTGAGAGAGCAAGGGCCACCTCCTCCGTTTGAACCAAATGGTGCACCACATGGCAACCCGGGAATGCTTGGTCCAATGATGGGTGGCCCAGCACCGATTATAGCTATGCCTCCAAATTTCCGCCATGATCCTCGCCGTCTGAGAAGGTTTGGCCCCAGTTCCAGAATCTTGTTTTTCTCATGCTTGCTCTGATGTTCCTGTTGCAGTTTTGTTGCTGTGAAGGCTAACTATTCTTTTTTGGGATGAACTTACTTTTTAGTGAGATTTTTTTTTTTTTTTTTTTTTGGTAACGTAATGCAACTCATACCTGGCTTTGGTTGCAGTTATAATGACCTCGATGCTCCTGATGAGGAAGTTACTGTCCTTGACTACAGAAGCTTGTAGGGTCCACAGCACCCCTCCAGATACCCGTAGTCAAGTTTCCTGTTCCCCATTGGAGAATTGGGCTGTTTTCTCTTTAGGAAGGCAAAAGAGCAAGGTCCATTGGAGAATTGGGTTCTTTTCTCTTTATGAAGGCAAAAAATGGAAGGTCATGGACCAGTAAAACAATTTTTGGGTTACCTGTGTAGTCTTACAGATTATGTTGTGACTTGAATGGCCGGAACTTCAATATTTGCACTTGCGTTTGTCGAACCATGCTCCGTGAACGCACTGCGGTTGTTGGCCAACCTTTTTTTGACACAATTCTGTAATATTCATTTACAATTTTTTTTTTTCGATTCCTGATTCGAGCTAAATAAATATAGGCATCTGTATGGAACATGGGTGGAGTTTTAGTGAGCGATATGTACCTCCTTGTTGCACTGTGCCATTTTACTTCTTGACTAGTCAGAACGAAGGCGTGTACGTGGTGCTGAACACGTTAGGTCAAATTCTTACCTCTTGACTAGTCAGAACGAAGACTTGTACGTCTTTCCCGTAAAAGAAAGAAGTGTTGATATGCGGTTATGCCACAGCTTATCAACTTAGCAGGTTTTCAAACCAGAATTAGATAGCTATGTGCTGCTGACTGGTCATCGCACCCTAGGCTATCCGCACCGCGGAGCTGTAAAACGAGCGCTACGCTAGATTTACCGTTTCGACGCCCGCACTGCGCACATGTAACACGCACGCCAAAGTTCCATTCGCTACAGTCAAAAAAGTCTGGAGAGGAACGCTATCGCCAGGCCCCACGCTGCCGGAGGGAGGAACGCGGAGGAGGAGCACGGGGGAGGCCGTGCCGCGCCAGATGGTCGCCCCAGGGAGCCGCGCCACCGTCAGTGAACCGCGTCGGGGGAGGTCGAGCCGTGCCTCGCTGGGGGAGGCCACACCGCGCCCTGCCGGAGACCGTGAGGAGGACGCTGTCCGCCACTGCCATGGCCGGCGGTAGCTCCGGACGGGCCACCTCCATGAGCGGCAGGAGCGCCGCGCGGAAAGAGGGGGGGAGCTGCCGGCCGCCGCCGTCGGATGGCCGCGCCGCCCGAAGCCCACGCCGGATGGCCACGCGCGCGTCAAGTCTGCTGAACGAATGAGGAGGAGAAACAAAAAGAAATAAAAGGGGGAAAGTATGTGGACCTCACAAACAGTTGGATAAAGTATAATATAGAGTTTGTATAAGTGCGGGAGAAGGTAGTATAAATGTGATGACTAAAACAAAATATTTCTTTAGAGGTGTGTTTAAAAGGTGGAGGGTGCGAATGGGGTTATGACCCGACCAGCCCTCGTTGAGTGCGGTTCCATCTAGACGCCGCTATCGACACACAATTTGTTTTAAAAAATGTTATAGAAAAAGAAACGTGATGTTATGATCTCATAATATGGGGGAGCGGGGTATTTGGTCACATTTTTGCCGGCTTCTCCCCCCTCTGCATGATGTAAGCGAGCACGCTTTCTTTCCTCGTTCGTCCTCCCCCACCCTCGAGCTATTCTTCCGATGCTACCAACCATGGAGGCAGATAGATTATCCCTTTCCCCTCTTGCGCTTGCGGTTAGTGTTATCGACCCATAGGAGCAGCAGGAGCTTATGCTTTCTTGCACGCTGCCGTCTGTCGTGTGAGCAATTCGTCGAACACCCTATGGGCATCGAGCAACGCCAAATCCGGGGCAGTTGATCCATGACCATCCTTGTTTTCCTGATGAATTCGGTTGTTGATCTCAGCGATTGAACCTCGTTCTTTCCCTTTGTACACACTGAAACCCGAAATCACTTCTTGCTAGTCGGACTGCGCGGCGGCTGTTTTCTTGTTAGTTATTACCATCTCACAACCATTTCACGTTACCTGATCTTACTTCCGTAATTCCGTTTGGAGCAAAATCCTTGTGACGTTTCAACTATTGTGACGTTTCAACTAATCTGCTGTCTATGGATTTCAAACTGTTGCAGGGCTGTCTCTTGATCTTGCTTGGAAATATACCATACAGCAGTAAGGACAAGGCAAATGTTAGTTACCATATCATGTTACCTGATCTTACTTCCGTTTCAAGCAAAATGTGTGATGTTTCGACTAATCTGCTGTTTATGGATTTTAAACTCTTGCAGAGCTGTCTCTTTATCTTGCTCAGAAATATAGCATACAACAGTAAGGAGAAGGCAAATATGGCGGATGCGCTGTTTGTCGTTCTCAGAAAAGTTGCCCTTTCGCTGGGAGAAGGCGCACTGGCGAAGATTGGCACGGATGTGGTCGAGGCAGCGCCAATCTTGACAGATTTTGAGCATGGCATGAGACAAATCGAAGGCGAGCTCTTGATCCTGCAGGCCTTTATTGGGCAGGTCCGAGCGCAGAAAGCCGGTGACAAGGCATTTCACGCATGGCTGGACCAGGTTAGAGATGTCTCCCATGAGGTGGAAGATATCGTTGATGAGTATGCTTACCTTACCACGCAAGCTGTGGATACAAGCTTCTTCAAGAGAAAGTTCCATCAGGTGAAGAACTTTGCAGCGTGGCAGAAATTACCAGTGCGGATCAGTCAAGTGGAAGCTCGGATTCAGAGGCTATCTGAAATGAGGAATCGATATGGGATTTCTGTAGGCGAACAAGACAGGAGTAGCAAGTTGCAGCAATCCAATCAACTCTCTGTGTCAGATTCTGCTTACCTAACTGATGACTCTGAAATAGTAGGGCATGCCGAGGAAATTGGGAGGCTGACACAATGGTTACTTGATGAGAATCAGGACCGAACTCTGATAGCCATCTTTGGTATGGGAGGTTTAGGTAAAACTACCATTGCAAGCAGTGTCTACAGGAACCAAAAGATCAGGAGAACTTTTGATTGTCATGCATGGGTTACTGTATCTCAGACTTACCAAGTTGAAGAGCTTCTGAGAGAAATCATGAATCAATTAATATATCAGAGAGCAGGTTTGGCAAGTGGCTTCATGACCATGGGTCGCATGAGATTAGTTGAGATAATACAGAGCTATTTGCAGGACAAAAAATATTTCATTGTCTTGGATGATGTATGGGAGAAAGATGCTTGGTTATTTCTGAACTATGCATTTGTCAAAAACAATTGTGGAAGTAAAGTGCTGATAACAACTCGGAGAAAAGATGTGTCTTCTTTGGCAGTTCACAATCATGTAATTGAACTTAGAACTCTTAACTACGCTGAATCATGGGAACTCTTCTGCAAAAAGGCGTTTTTTGCATTGGAGGACAACATATGTCCTAAGAATCTCACGTCTTTGGCAGAGAAAATTGTTGATAAGTGTCAAGGATTGCCACTGGCTATCGTAACCATCGGAAGTATTCTTTCATACCATGCATTAGATGAATGGGAGTGGGCATTTTTCTATAAGCAACTAAATTGGCAATTAGCTAACAATTCAGAGCTCAGCTGGATATCTACTGTCTTGAATCTGAGCTTGGATGATCTCCCAAGTCATTTGAGGAGCTGCTTTTTATACTGCAGCATATTTCCTGAAGATCACTGGATTAAAAGAAAACAGATAGCCAAGTTATGGATTGCGGAAGGTCTTGTGGAAGAGAGAGGGGATGGGACAACAATGGAGGAAGTTGCTAAGCATTACCTTGCAGAGCTAACTCACCGTTCTCTTCTTCAGGTCGTAGAAAGGAATGCAAGTGGAAGGCCAAGAAAATTTCTTATGCATGATCTTGTGCGCGAAGTAACCTCAATAACTGCTGAAAAGGAAAAGTTTATGGTTATACACGGCCATGTTGGTACAACCCAAGTTCCCTATGATGCACGTCGTTTGTGCATCCAAAAAAGTGCAGATTTCCAAAAGTATTTAGCAAATTCACATCTCCGAGCATTCATTTTGTTTGACAGTCTAGTACCGTCTTCCTGGATATATGATGTCTCATCACGTTTCAGATTGCTGAGGGTCTTAAGCCTAAGATTTACCAATATTGAACAAGTGCCGCCCGTGGTCACGGAACTGTATAACTTGCGTTATCTGGATATTTCATATACAAAAGTCAAGCAGATACCAGCATCATTCAGAAAACTCGTGCACCTTCAAGTTTTAGATCTCAGGTTTAGCTATGTGGAGGAGTTGCCATTGGAAATAACTATGCTAACTAATTTACGTCATTTATATGTTGCTGTAGTCCATGATCTTCAAGAAAGATCGCTGAATTGCTTCAGTGCTACAAAAATTCCTGGCAATATTTGTGGCCTAAAGAATCTTCAATCTTTACATACCGTTTCAGCTAATAAAGATTTGGTTTCACAACTGGGAAATTTGACTCTTATGAGAAGCTTGACTGTAATGAATGTGCGGCAAAGCTACATTGCAGAGTTATGGAACTCCCTGACAAAAATGCCTAACCTGAGCGTCCTGATTATTTTTGCATCTGATATGGATGAGATTCTTAACTTGAGAATGCTGAGGCCCTTACCTAACCTTAAGTTTTTCTGGCTGGCAGGAAAGATGGAGGGAGGCATGCTCCCATTGATATTCAACAAGTTTGAGAAACTAACACAGTTAAGAGTGGACTGGTCTGGTCTGAATAAGGACCCTATAAGCTCCTTCTCTTACATGTTAACTCTAGTTGATCTGTGTCTCTCTGGGGCATATTGTGGGGAATATTTATCTTTTTGTGCAGGATGGTTCCCCAATCTCAAATGTCTGAAAATTGCTGATATGGAACAGCTGACTCGGATTGAGATAGAGGATGGAACGATGATGGGTCTACATCATCTGGAACTTGTTGGCTTAAGGAATATGAGGGTAGTACCTAAGGGTATCAAGTATATTAGAACACTTCATCAGCTGTTTTTGACTGATATGCCAAAGGAGTTAGTTGAAAGCCTGCAAGGAAGTGACAGTCACATTGTTCAGCATGTTCCGAACATTCATATTTTTGACTCCACTGATTCTGAAGCAGGTAATCTCCACATTCTTGGTATACCAATTAATAGTTTGAAAACAAATACCAGACTGTGAATGATCAATTTAAAACATAAGAAAGAACTTGTATTTAAAAAACAACTATTTGCAAAGCTTATCAACGAAGTGACGAACCAGATCCAAACATCTTATCCCATCTCGTTTCTTACCTACCAATAGGTATTTACGATGTTCATCCTTACTTTTCCTATTCAAACTCTTTGCTGTGTAGAGTACCAATTGTCTAATGGAGGTCATACATGAACTGCACTCGTGTTATGGGATGAAGTTAATATAGTTAGTACTTCTTTGGGTATGCCGTGTCCCTTTGCAATTTTTAGTTCAAATTATGTTTGCGTACATTGAATTAATTATCAGAAGGAATATACCTCGTGGATTGTTTTTTCTTATGGATCTGTTCTCATCTTTAGATTTTTTTAATGTTTTTAAGAATTTTGAATACAGGTTTTTTGATATTGCAATCTGCACTCATATTTGGATTTATAATCTGTATACAGAACTGTAACTACTACTCTGTTGATATTTCAGTAAATAACTTCATATTCTTTCCTCATCTTGCCGAGAAGTATGGCTCTGGTGCAACTAAGTATGACCCTAGAAAATGAAGATCATCTGGAACCTGGAAGATTACTGGGAGGTTTTAGCAATAAATATGTCTCAGATTTGTAGACTAACCACTTGAGCAGCGAGCAAATCATCAAAATTTACTTGTTCATCTTGGTGCCAAAACTCTAGCTTGAGAGTCTTTTGTGCAATATATGTTACTCATGGATTTCGGCCGTTTCCTACTGTCAATAAGGATTTATTCGAGCAGAATCCACCATCCAGACATGGAGAAAGAAACACGTGGAAGATAAAAGAATGTGCATTCACTTGTAAGTTATAAATGGGCATCAGGACTTCAGGAGTGAGAGGCCTTGGACTCTTAGAAGACCATTAATCTGGACATGACGCAGAAATCTCACATACTTAATGGGGCGGCAGTGCTTGAGAGTTGCAGGCAAACTAATAATGCCTGCACCCATTGCACGGAGGCCATCTGTGCTGTCTTAGATTTTGTTGTATACTACTGTATCTTAAAACAGCAAGAATTTCTTATCGTGTTTGTTGCAACCTGTGAGTGGAACCATTTAGTTGGCATTTGTCTGCTCTAGTTTTCCAGTTACTATATGTCGCTATTATCAGTGGATTATCAGTTATGATTACCAAAAAGAAAATATGCTGGTAGGTGCGGTATTGAACAATTGTCAAACACCAAAGTCAGTTACTTAGTTCAAATCAGTGGAACCCGTTCGGCTGTTGCTTGTAAGTGGGCATCTAAATACAGGAAAAAGATATTTTTATGTCGTTGTCTTAGTTCATTTCTTTTCTTTTCTTTTCTTTTTCCCCTTGAATGTAATCCGGACTATTTATTTTGATGTGGCTGAGTCGACACAACAATCCGCATTGACCGACGTGTCTGTCTCGGGCATTTTGGTCATCTTGCTCTGGGGAAGGGAAGACAAGATATTGAAGACTGAAATGCCTATCAAAATCTGCCACAGACTTGGTTGTCTCGTGGAGTCAGGACGCCCTCAGCAGCTCAGCCAGCGACGACTCATCATCGACTCCTTCGGCTTGCTCGCCGCCGAGGTAGGCGGACCTTCTTCACTTCTTGCGTCCGGCTTCGATTTAGTCACAAGTTCAGTTCACAACATGGAGACAGTGTTAGAGTATTTCTTGCGCTTGCTGGTATCCTATTCCTATCCCTACTTCTACCAATCCGTTATCCGTAGCAGAACGGTGCTTTTTAATTACTTGCCCGCTGCCGTCACTTGCGTTTCATCAAACACCATGTCAAAATCCAAATCCTGCGCTGCGTAGCTGATCCATGGCTACCTGGATACCTCATACCGGGTTCTGGGAACCAAACCCCGTTCCATTATTATTTGGGAAATTTTTTTAGTTTCATCCCTGGTGTGGCTACGCCACCTCTGGAATTTCCAAATCTGTGCAAATATCAAAATCTGCGTTCATATTTTGAATTCGTTGGTTGCCATCGGCAACTCAATTTCTTTCTTTCTTCCCCTTATTGTTTTTCGGTTAAAGTGCATTTTTCAACCTCAAGTTCTAAGCCAATCCGATCCTCAACTCCTGGACTACCAAACTGGAAGTCCAACTGTCGAAGCCGGTCAAATTTAGTCCTCTAGTTGGTTTCAAAGGTGTTTTACTATTTTCTAAAAATAATAGAAACCTGATTTGATCTCTAAAAACCATAATTAATATTTTTTTCAAGACGGGATCTTCCCATTTCCATTCATTCAAACAGAAATACAGAATTTAGAGTTTTAGATGACTAGAACAGAGAGAATCAGACCGCTGTATGCACCCAGATGCAACAGCAAAGAAAGACAGAGTACCGAACAGACTGCGTTACCTCCACGCAAAGGAAGACCAACAGCAAAATGCGTTTGACCATCACGCAAAAGGAGCCCGACCATAAAACGAAACAGAAAAGGCAGCAAGACATCAGAACAAAAAGGGCCACCAACACAATTCCTGTCAACACTTCCAGCGTCATAACTTCATCATCACAGCATACTATCTTCCACATCATTGCCTGACGACGACAGCTCCTCCTGCTTGTTGGCGAGGATGGACTTGGCCACCTGCAACGTGGTGGCGATGCCGTCTTCCAGCATCTTCTTATCTACTTCAGCAAATAGACCTGCCCAGAATTTCATTAAAGCTCTAGCATGACCAAGGATCTCAAGTGGACTTTTAATGAGTTTATCCTCGAAACAGGCCCTGTTTCTGGCTTTCTAGATTGCCCAAAGAATCGCACCCATTCCCCAAACATGAGTAATTTTTCCATTTGGGAGCCACTTATCCAACCAGTCCCAGCAATTCTCAAAACTGCCAGGAATGTCATCAGCTCCAATGCTTTTGGCAACACAAGCCCACACAATTTTTGCAACCGAACATTTAAAGAATAGATGATCAATGCTTTCGTTATTAGAGCAAAAGAAGAAATCAGGGGAGCCAACCCAATTTCTTTTAATTAAATTATCCTTGGTCAGAATTGCATTATTAGACATAAGCCAAAGAAAAAACTTGATTTTTGGAGGGACCTTCCCTTTCCAAATATTTTTGTAGCTACTGCCATCATCAGTTATTGTGAGAGCATTATACATCGATTTGACAGTGTATTTCCCTTTTTTTATCAAAATTCCAATAGATTCTATCTTTATTCTCAGACAGTCTAAAGTCAACTACATGGTTCCAAATAATGTTCTAAGTGCACTGCATGTCAGATGTAAGCCACCTTCTAAAGGTTAAATTGACTTTCCTTGATTTCACATTGGCTACAGAAACATTTTTTTGATCACAGAGAGCATATATTGCAGGAAAAAGATCCATAAGGGGATCGTTAAAGATCCACGGATCCTCCCAGAATCTAGTACATTCACCATTTTCAATCATGACTCTTCTACCCTGTAGATAAAGGCTTTTGACTTTCAAAAGATCAGTCCATATGGGGGAGTCATTTATTTTATGATGGACAGTATTAATATCATCCTTCCCAAGGTATTTAGCTTTAATAAGCTCTTGCCACAAGCCATGTTCATGCTCCAATTTCCACCACCATTTACATTGCATGCTAATGTTCATTTTTTTTCCAGATTTTTGATGCCCACACCACCTTTTTCTTACTTTTACATACATGCATCCATCTGATAAGAAAAAAAAAACCATAATTAATTTTAAGTCATAAAAAAATCTGAAACTACTTCTAGTTTTGTTCTAAAAAATGATATCTTTTTGTTGTTACCTTATTTAGAGCTATTTGGATCTTATTTATTTCAAATAAATAATGAGCACGACTACAAGTAATAAAGAAATAAGAATAGAAATAAACCAGTTCCAAATAATTACATATAGACCATAAAAAGGTACATAACATTTTTAGGAAAAAAAAAGATTGGCACTAGTTTCATACTTTTCTGATTAGAGTTAATTATTTGTGAATTTTAAGAGATCAAACCAGATTTTTCTTATTTTTAGAAAATAGAAATGCCTATGAAACTAGCCAGAGGACCAAATTTGTCCGGTTTCAAATAGTTAAAGGGTGTCTGTTACTCGGTTTCGTAATTCGAGGTTGAAAATCAGACCGACGAGCTACTTGAAGGATGAAAATTGCACTTTACCCCTTTTTTTTTATAACATTTGCTTATTAATCAAAAGGCGCAACTCTTTCCTTGTATTTTATTCACAATTGTATGATCCTATTTGACGTCACTTACAATTTTAGTAAATTGGGAAATT
The DNA here is from genome assembly GCA_038502445.1 of Eremochloa ophiuroides. Classification (NCBI taxonomy): domain Eukaryota; kingdom Viridiplantae; phylum Streptophyta; class Magnoliopsida; order Poales; family Poaceae; genus Eremochloa; species Eremochloa ophiuroides. The sequence continues at coordinate 191,883 of JAHLJS010000090.1, forward strand.
CATGCCATGTATGTCCAATACTCCAATCCAATCTGTGTATTTACTTCAAATTACTACAGGCCTGCCTGGCGATCTTGTGTAGAAGCATGGCACGATGTCCTGTTGTTCTAAGGAAAGTTGCTCATTCACTGGGGATGAAGGGTACTAGAAAAGATTAACACATAGGTTGTGGGAATGAAACCTTGTACAGTTGTAATCTTAAGGAGTCCCTGGTCGGTCTTAAGTCTTAATACATAAGCCCTGTTCATAGACTTATTCTTTGAAATCTCTGCTTGTTGATCTGATTAGCACATCTGTTTTCTTATGTTTTGGCTATTTGATGCTATTTTATGTTCCTTCCATTTTGAAGAAATCAATATGATGCTTTGGATAATCTGCCATTTATTAATTTCATATTATGACAGCTGTTGTGCTTGAATCTTTTCAGGTATATATTTGTATTATCACAAGGTGAATTCAAACATGGCGGATGCCCTATTTGTAGTTCTTAGGAAACTTGCTGATTCCCTGGGAGAACGGGCACTAGAGCGGATTAGCACAGAGCTGGTTGAAGCGCCACCAGTTTTGACAGATTTTGAGCATAGCATGAAGCAAATCGAGGCTGAGCTATTAATTCTGCAGGCTTTTATTGCTCAGGTTGGGGCAAAAGTCGGTGATAAGGCATTCGATGCCTGGCTGGATCAAGTGAGAGATGTTGCCCATGAGGTAGAAGACACCATTGATGAGTATGCTTACTTTGCGGTTCAAGCCGTGGATACTGGCAGCTTCTTTAAGAGGAAGTTCCGTCAGATAAAAAGGTTCGCAGCATGGCAGAAGTTTCATAGCCAGATCAGTCAAGTAGAAGCTCGAATTCAGAGGCTAGGCGAAATTAGGAATCGATATGGCATCTTGGCAGGTGAAGTAGACAGGAGTAACAAATTGAGGAACCCAAATCAGCTCTTTATGTCAGATTCTTCTTACTTAACTGATAGCTCTGAAATAGTGGGGTGTGCTGATGAAATTGGAAGATTGACACAATGGTTACTTGAGGATAAACAAGAGCGAACTCTCATTGCCATCTTTGGTATGGGAGGTTTAGGAAAAACTACTATTGCAAGCAGTGTGTACAAGGATCAGAATATCAAAAGAACTTTCAACTGTCACGCATGGGTTACTGTATCTCAGACTTATCAAGTTGAACAACTATTAAGAGAAATCATAAATCAGCTAATAGATCAGAGAGCAAGCATGGCAAGTGGTTTCATGACCATGAACCACATGAGACTAGTTGAGGTAATACAAAGCTATTTGCTAGATAAAAAGTATTTCATTGTCTTGGATGATGTATGGGATAAAGATGCATGGTTATTTTTAAACTACGCGTTTGTCAGAAATAACTGTGGAAGCAAAGTGCTGATAACTACTCGGAGAAAGGACGTATCTTGTTTGGCAGTAGATCACTATACAATTGAACTTAAAACTCTTCAAGATGCTGAATCCTGGGAGCTTTTCTGTAAAAAGGCATTTCGTGCATCAAAAGATAGCCAATGTCCTGAAAACCTTAGGTTTTTTGCAGAGAAAATTGTTGCTAGGTGTCAGGGATTGCCACTGGCTATTGTAACCATTGGAAGTACTCTATCATACCGTGAATTCGAGGAGCAGGTGTGGGAATCTTTCTACAGCCAACTTAGCTGGCAATTAGCTAACAATCCAGAACTGAATTGGATTTCTAATGTTCTGAATATGAGCTTGAATGATCTCCCAAGTTATCTGAGGAGCTGCTTTCTATACTGCAGTCTCTATCCTGAAGATTACAAGATTAAAAGAAAAGTGATTTCCAAGCTATGGATAGCAGAAGGTTTAGTGGAAGATAGAGAAGATGGAACAACAATGGAGGAGGTTGCCAGTTATTACCTTGTGGAACTCACTCAGCATTGCCTTCTTCGAGTCACAGAAAGTAATGCATGTGGAAGGCCTAGAACACTTGTTATGCATGATCTTGTGCGAGAAGTAACCTCCATCATTGCTAAAAAGGAGAAGTTTGGTATTGCATATGGCAATGCTAGTACAACCCAAGTTCCCCATGAAGTCCGCCGCTTATGCATACAAAGAAGTGCCCAGACCTTGAATTCTATAGCTAGTTCACGGCTCCGCTCATTTATTTTATTTGACACTGAAGTACCATGCTTTTGGATAGATGATATTTTATCAAGTTTCAGACTACTGAGGGTCCTATGCCTAAGATTTGCAAATATTGGACAAGTGCCTGACATGGTTACAGAATTGTATAACTTGCGTTATATGGATTTTTCATACACAAAAGTGAAGATAATACCAGCATCATTCAGAAAACTTGTTAACCTACAAGTTTTGGATCTCAGATTCACCTACGTAGAGGCGTTGCCACGGGAAATAACTCTGTTAACTAATTTACGGCATTTACAGGTGTTTGTAGTGCATGATCTTCTACAAAGATCATTGGATTGCTTTAGTGCTACAAAAATTCCTGGTAACATTGGCCTTCTAAAGAATCTGCAAGCTTTACATATTGTTTCAGCCAGTAAAGATTTAGTTTCACAACTGTGTAACTTGACGCTGTTGAGAAGTTTGGCTATAAAGAAAGTTCGTCAAAGCTACATTGGAGAGTTATGGAGCTCCCTGACGAAGATGCCTAACTTGAGAAGGTTGCTAATTTCCGCATTTGATATGGATGAGATTCTTGATTTGAAAATGCTCAAACCCTTTCCCAATCTGAAGTTTCTCTGGCTTGCTGGAAAGTTGGAGGCTGGTGTTCTTCCATCAATGTTTTCCAAGTTTGAGAAATTAACATGGTTAAAGATGGACTGGTCTGGTCTGAAGAAGGATCCTATTATCTCCTTCTCTCACATGTTAAACCTAGTTGATTTGAGGCTCTATGGGACATATCATGGGGAACAGCTGACGTTTTGTGCAGGGTGGTTCCCTAAGCTTATTTCTCTGCAATTAGGTGACATGGAACATCTGGATTGGATTGAGATAGAGGACGGGACAATGATAGGTCTACATCATCTGGAACTTGTTGGGTTAGTGAATGTAAAGGTAGTACCTGCAGGCATCCAGTACCTTAGGACGCTCCACCAAATGTTTCTGACGGATATGTCAAAAGGATTCATACAAAGACTTCAAGGAAGTGACAATTACATTGTCCAACACATACCTAACATCCATACTTTTTACTCCTCTGATTCTCAAGCAGGTATTTTCAATGTTCTCTGCTAGTTACTTGATGAAACAACTAGTTTAGTAGCCATAAGATATTTTTATAAATTTAGGCTAGGAAAGAACAAATTTAAATAGGTAGCTAAGAAATAGTATCTACAAAAGCAACGGTCTGGAAAGCTTACCGATGAGCCACAAAACATTCTGTTAGTATGTCTTTTATTATTTATACAGCATAGTAAAATTGTTCAGTTTGATTTTGCAGTAAATAACCTCCATCTTGTGCCGTGGCTTGTGAAGAAGTACGGTCCTGGTGCAGCTAAGAATGCCCCCACGTACTGGGACACTTGATTGTCAGGTTGCTGTGGGAAATATGTACTCTTTGGGGTACAATTATTTTGAGCGGGAAAATATGCACTTCTTCATCATTGTGTGCGCGGCACATATTATTTTCAAAATATCCTGGCTACTGTAATGATTTGGTCTTGTGGAGAAAGACAGGTTTAATAGCTGCTTAATAAGCAACCAATACGGGCTGAGCGTAGTTTTTCTGTTTCCTGATTTCTGGGCCATGGGGAGTTGGGGACTATGAACTGTTTGGTTGGAAGCGTGGGGAATTTAACTACTTGTCGAGCAAAAAGTGTTGCTTAGGAGTTGCTACAAAATTGATGATTTCTACTTGGTCAATCAAGTATCCGTTTAGTTGGAGGCCAAAATGCTAATGAGTGGATATGGTGTATGATCAACATATAAGTTGATTCACAACAATATTGATTTGAATTGATTTTACTTTTATAGTTAATTAAATTTGAAATAAAATATTTCTGCACATCAAATAAAGTGACTATTTTACACGCTAATATTACTTGAGAGAAGCGGCGTGATATCGATACACATTTTTATAGATATATATACTCCCCCGTTCCTTTTTAATTAACTTTTGCTTCCTGATAAGCCAAACGTACACAATTTTGATCAAAATATACAAGAAAATTTTTTGCTTAGGGACACTGTAATGTGTTGTTGTACACTTTCAACAGTGAACTATGCCTAGTATCATTATAAAACCGTGTACATATGCCATAACATATAACACGGATTATTTTATTGATTTATCAGATTTCAAGAGAGAAGATTGGACAAATATCTTTTGTCTTCAACGTCCAACTGCTCACTGTTCGTCTAGTTTTAAACTGCAGATTCCTAGCCCACAGATTTCTTGTTTTAAAACTAAATTTCTTGCTACAGTTTGAAAAAACACCATCCGAACATGATGACTAGTGGATTTTAGGGCTAGGCCTAAGTGACTATTTATCGCAAGCACTGTCTACAAGGATCGAAATATCCTAACATCTTTTGATTGCCACGCCTGGGTTGTTGTATCTCAAACTTATCAGGTTGAAAAACTACTAAGAGAAATTATAAATAAGCTAATAGGTGAAGGAGCAAGCATGACAAGTGGTGTCATGACCATGAGTTGCATGAGATTAGTTGAGGTAATACAAAGTTATTTGCAGGACAGGAAATATTTCAGTGTCTTAGATGATGTATGGGACAAAGATGCTTGGTTATTTTTGAACTATGCATTTGTCAGAAACAGTTGTGGAAGCAAAGTGCTTACAACAACCCAGAGAAAAGATGTGTCTTGTTTCTCATGTGACAGCTATGTCATTGAACTCAAAACCCTTAAACATGCTGAATCTTAGGAAGTATTTTGTAAAAAGGCATTTTGTGCTTCAAAACATAACATATGTCCTAAAAGTATAAGGTTTTGGGCAAATAAAATTGTTGCGAAGTGTCAAGGATTGCCACTTGCCATTGTAACTATTGGAAGTATTTTGTCATATCGTGAATTAGAGGAACAGGAGTGGGCTTTTGTCTACAACCAACTTAGCTGGCAACTAGCGAACAATCCAGAGCTCAGTTGGGTTTGTAATGTATTAGTATAAAATCAGAAGGCCTTGTGGAAGAGAGAGATGGAACAACATTGGAGGAAGCTGCTCAGTGTTACCTTACAGAGCTCGATCAACGTTCTCTTCTTCAAATCACAGAAAGGAATGCATGTGGAAGGGCTAGAACATTTGTTATGCATGATCTTGTGCGAGAGGTAACATCGATTATTGCTAAAAATGAGAAGTTCGGTATTACGTATGGAGATGTTGGTATTTCCAAAGGTTCCCATAAAGCCTGCCGCTTTATGCATCCAAAGCGGTGCCCAGACCATGAACTCTTTAGCTAGTTCACTACGCTGCAATGCAAGGTGCCTCTTTGACAATGCGCAAGGCAGCGAAGGCCACTCCCCAACTCCTCCGCCAGCGCCACGTATCATGACCTAGCAAGATGCGTCCAGGGATGTTCTTCTTTAGGCTGAAGAGGCAGCTGAGGCGCAGCTAGGCACATCTGAGCAGCTTGCGGCTTGTCCAGTTGTCCAGGCGCCTTTCCATGCTGCCCCCTCTGCGGTGGAGCGACCGGCCGCAACAGAGCAGCTCGCCCCAGATGTGGTGCCCCCACCAGCCCCACTGTAGTTGAGTTTCTCATCTCAAATCTATAAACCACTTTCAGTGTGCATGGTAAAACATCATCACTCCAGGGCATTTCCCTGTATGATTCCACCCGTTTGCAGTGGAAGAATAAAAAGTAGTTAAAAGCAGACAATAGCTTCTTGTTCTAGCAAGTCCGGTAAGAACTGCCATCTACAAGCACTAAAGGTCATAGAAAGGTAAACTCTTCAGGTCACTTGTTTCAGCGTGCATACATAAGCAGGCAGCACCTGATGGTGTCAAAAAAAAAAAAAAAAAATCTCCATTTTATTACAACCAAACACAATAATTTGTACAGGTTATATACCATTAACTGTAATATTTTCTACCAATGACCATGTTCTGATGCTAATTTACTTGTAGTTACTGAGGTCATTGCAAAATCACCAAGCCAGAGTCCACAGAAGAGAGCAGTTTCAGAAAGTATCTTATGCATCTGAAAGCTTATAAAACTCAATTTAATAACCGGCAAACTTGTTTTGTGTAATTGAGGTGTGGTTGGTTTCACATCACAAGATTATAATAAAGAAGAGCAGTGTTCATGAAATGTCCTGCACAAAAGAGCGTTGGGTTCTGTACAAATTTGCAAGATACACCCATGAGAAGAACTACACACTAAGGTTATCATGTATGAGGCAGTGGAAGTGGTGCATGGCCATCTCCACAGATGGAGCGTATCTTCCAACACTGTAAGCCGGCGATTCCAGGCCACGCTGAACCCCCTCACAGAGTGCAATGTCTTCTATCTGCATGTGAAACATATTATGTCAAGCAACAACATTAAAATGTTTTCTCTAATAAAAACAACATTGAAACGTCACACTGTACAGCTGGTGAAGATTATTGCAAACACAACTATGTCAAACACATAGACCTCTTGTTCATGCTGCTGCTGTGCTGCAGGTCAATGTGAAACGACTTCATGGTTGTGTTTGTTTCCAACATTGAGAGATATGTATCCTGTGTGGTGGATGTTACATTTTTTTTTATAAAAAAAAAGGAAATCTGTAGGACAATAGTATAAGCAATATGCTCCATAGAGAACATGATGCTATTGCCTACTGCTACCGCATCCAGAATTTCTTCCATAAGCTGACTAGAAATATCTGATAACTACTCAACCAAGGTATATATTGCTATTGTTGTTAATCATGTTAGGACTATCCTTTTTCTTGAACATGTAGGAGAGTTGTGTATGAAAAAAATGCCAATAGGACTATCCAACTTGAGCATATACGGGACTACGAACTTGACCATATGAGCTCACAAGTCACTACGAAGCATTAGTGTTATGGTTGTTTACCTGTACTTGCTCACTGTCTTTTAGGCTTTTCTTGATAAAACTCTGGTCATCCTGCAAGTTCAATGTGGGAAAATTAACTGAAGAATTTTTAGGTGGAATCTTTGATAGTCCATGTGGATACACTGGCAAAGTAAGCAAGTTTATGTAGACAAATAATTGACCAAAACATTAAGATTTTCTAACGCTAACTTTACTAGTTCACAGCTTGAAACTAGCCTAAATCACAGAGTCAAAGGATGCTGCTAGCCTGCTAGTTGCTATGAAAATGAATGAAGCTCTTCGGAAGCAGTTTCATTTCGTCAAGGACAAGCAAGATTTTTCTTTTGTAATAAAAGATGCTTGTCTTGGCAATTTAAACTACTATCATGACACGCCACCCAAAATTCATAAAATACAGCATATGGACATATGGTTGCATTGATATTATATGCAGTGCACAAGATATGCATTGCAGGATCATAAATTGGCAATAAGGTTGAGAAAATGGACTCTACCAGCAGAGACTTGTCAAGAAAATAATCAAATACCACCTTGCATCTGGTTGAATCTAATGGGACAGCTAGATTTGTGTCCATCCATGGACCGTACCTGAAAATTCAGAAGTTATCACATCTTGTGAGCAACTGAGAAACAACATAAAGTGAGAAAAGTAGATATAATAGGTTCTCAATGTGGATTACCTGTTGATCATAAAGTTCGGATAAACAAAGGCATAGAGAGCTTTTGTCCCTAAGCGATCAAAGTCATCTGGTTCTGCTGGTGCACTTTCACATCTTTGAACACTAACTCTTTCATATGTCTGCAAGAAATTCGTAGATGATACTTAATTATCCACCCTTACAGAGCACAGTAACTGAAACTGTAAGAGAAAAAAATAACACAATACTTTACTGAACTAGGGTTAGAACTATGACCATGGATAGAAGAAGACAAACTGAAAAATCTGGTACTTCTGACAAAGCACAATCCAACAATGTACCCCAAAAAAAAAAAAAAATCCAAACAACACATTTCAATATTAGCAGAGTCAGGCTCCTCAATTTGCAACAGGTCACTTCAAAATACTTTTTTAAAGCAAGGTCACTTCAAAATATGATCAATGTAATGCCTTCAGAAAAGGGATTTACGGACAATACAAGTGTTTCATAGGACTGAAGCTGCAGACCGGATGCAAGAGCCCCATGTGCGTATGGAACATGATATCCACCATCTAGGTAATTGTCGCAAAAGACCTGCATAAGAAATATAGAATAGTTATAACATGTTTAAGAGAAACTCATTGCATTTGAGACACATATGATCAAAATGTTAGCCATGAACAGATTATCAATAATGAACCTTCCAATTACAGTTGATAATATATTCTCGCCTGCAAATATGCGGCAGTGAGGTGTCAATTCCATTTGTACCCAACAGATCTGAAGCACTACCCAACCATTCATTTCCAACCGCATCATAAGCATTATCTTCAGTGGACTCATCATCAAATCTGACCAACACAAAAGGTCCCCAGGTAACCACCTTGATTGGTATGAGACCAAAATCCTGTTTGCCAAAATAAGCATTAGGTAGCGTTGTTAGGTTGATAAGCACATAGGCTGAGGAAAGAATTTGGGACATACATTCTTATTGAAGTTTTTAATTCCTGATATTCTTGTAGCCTTCAGGAGGGTGCCATCCAATCCATATGTCCATCCCTAAAAAGTTCCATGGCTCACACAAGATGATTGAAAAATAAACATAGAACCAAAGGACGAACCGTCTCTAGAAGTTTTTCATCAAGGAACTCACATGATAAGGGCACTGGAAGCAAGTCTTCTGACCACTTCCACATGCAAGGAGTGACGCATGATGTCGGCACACATTGTGGAAAGCATGAAGTTTCCCATTTGCATCTCGGCATATGACAAATTCCACATTTCCCAGTCTGTTGCTTCATCTTATTAGATGATTGAAGGTTAGCAGTCTCCAACGTAAATTATCAAATTTACAAGCATTTTGAGGTAACTAGACTGTAATTTTTTTAATGTGTTATGTATGTAACGTCCCACGAGCATTTAGGCCCTTACATGAAGTATCATGTGTTGCGCCCCAGCCACCATATTCATATCCCAGACCATGTATCAACAATCAAATATTGGGCTATGAAAAGTATTGGCCGAACTAATTCTGCCTAGAAGAAAAATAATGGATAACCTATCCTACTGCCAGTCTACAGTTCACATACATGAAATCTTTCACAAGTTAGTATTTAGATAAAATTCAGTTTGCCAGTAACGAATACAGAACAATTATGATGACTACTCTTCCACCATTATTTACTTTTAGTTTGAAATTCTACATGACTAGACGTCTAGACCTAAATCTCTATACATTAAAAAAAAAAAGAAGGCGTACAACTGTACAAGAATTCGCACTAATAGAAACTATTGAGGCATGAAAACATGATTTAAGCACCTTCCTGTGAAGAAATTATTTGGGTGCTTCACTTGCCATATGTGACCTGGAAAAGAGCATTATAGTTCAGACTTCAGATAGTAACTACGGATGCTGACAGAAACTGAAAAATGTGAACATGTAGATGTAGTGAACAAATCTACTGACGAAAGAGTATGGAATGATAAACTATGGTTCGATCGCGGAAATCAAGTCTTACTCAGCCATTGCAGTACTAAACCTGGGATTCAGTAAACGGTGTCTAAAGCAATGGCGATCGAATGCAAAATCCGACCCTCTCACTCTCATCCACCGATGGGAATGGATCACTAGCACGCCTACCAAGATACCAAAAATCACTGACAGGTCACTCTTGGCTCCATACAGACGATCCTTCTTCCGTGCAAATGGATCGTGGAAACGCCGCTCAAATCGAGACGGGGGAAATCGTGCGTACCGACAGCCTGCCACCCGTGAAGGAATACGCGATCAAGCTCGAGCTGTAGAAAGCTCGGGTCAGTGTACCACCCGCTCGGCGGCGTCACCGCGGAGTCCAGCGGTACCGCCGGGTCGAACTCCGCCACGAGCCTCCGCACGTGCTCGGCCGCGGCGGCGACGGCTCGTGGCGTCCGTACGCCGGCGCGGACATGCACGGGGCGGGCGGCTCTGGCGGAGTATACCGCCGCGAGCGATCGGCCAGTCGCCATCGCCGTCGCCGTCGCCGTCGCCGGCCGGCACACGAGTGCGACAGGGGGAGTGGGTCTAGTCAGCCGAGTGCGCTCCTAGGCTCCTTGCAGGTGGTTAGCGGCCAGTTGGCGTTTGTTTCGTGGAAGAAACGGTTAGACCCGTTCTTGCCACTTCCCCTGCCCCAGAAAAGGCGCCCATCTTACTGTCCGACACCCTGCAGGTGAGCACGTAAGTTTCTTTTTTTTTCTTTTTCATTTTTTTCCTTTCTTTTTTATTTTACTTTATGATGTTTTATTCTTTCCTTTTTAATTATTTTAATTTAATTGGATATTTTAATTTTTCTTTCATTTCATTTATTTATTTATTTTATAGCTTGTGATGTTTTATATCTTCAATGGTTATCTTCCTTTTCCTTTTTCTTTGTTTTAAAATATTTTTCTAGTATTTTTATTGTCGTTCTATTTTGTTTTTTATTTTTATTTTATTATATGTTTTTATTTTCCTTTTTTCCTTCCATTTCATTCATTTATAGTCAAATTTAGGTAAAAAAGTCAAATGACTTATGATTTGTAACGGAGGAAGTACAATCATACAATACAAATTGTAGCCGTGTCGGAGTATTGAAAAAATGGTGCCCAGATACAATGGATTTTAGGTGGTACAATACGATTTTGCTTGGAACGATAGCAAAATTTGAAGGTATTAGCTTATATTGATGATAAGGTTTGGCTAGGAAATAAAATGAGGATACATTTTTCATTGTGTTCGGTTTTAGTCTATCTTATTAAATTTTCTAAAATACGTTGTATTACGAAGAGCAATACTAATAATTAATCCTAACCGACCATGTCGTCTGGCGACCTGATCGCTGTACTTTAAAGCAAGTACATTGCTACACGTTAACAGTTTCATAACTCGTCCCATGTAATGTCATGTAGGATTTTATACTTATGTGGAGGAAAAAGAAAGGTGAGAGAATGAGGTCTTTGCCTTTCGCGAAACAATAACCTCATCACGTAAGATTTAGGACTATGAGACAACAACTATTTAACTATTTTATGAATTGTTGTTGCCATACAACTCACAATTATATTTTTATTCTATGCATAAATTAAGAAATTTTGAGTTACTATTTAATAATAATAATAATTATATATTATTGTTTGTTAAGTCGTCTTAGAATAACGTGGCATTACATGAGATAACCAACGAAACAACACCAATGAGCTTGTTCTTTTGATCAATCAGCGTTTATTTTCAGCCACGAAACAGTATTTTTCTCTCACAACAAATCAGCACGAGCCGAAATCAACGCTTATTTTTCAGCCAAAAGAACATGCTAAATATACTTATTCTTACTAGTATACTAAATATTAGCTATGGCAAGTGGATAAACAATCAGCGCACTGACAAGCCCCGAAAGGCCAAAACGGAACCTTGGAGGGCTATAAGACTATCCGTACTTATCATTCTCTAAATCCATCCTTTAAAAAGAATATTCTGTCCTAATCATCGAGATTCTCTCCTCTATTTCATTTTCTCCCGCAATCATTCATCCTTTATATCATCCTCTATCCACAGTGGAGTCCATATATTTATAAAAAATTATCTAAATATATTCATGTGATATTTTGTTTTGAAGAATTTATTGAAACAAATTTAATGGTGCAATCCAAATTTCATTTGGGTGTTTATTTGTGAGTTATAACATTTTTTTATGAGTTAAAATACGTGGGGCCCACGTTGTACTCTCTCTCCTCTCTCACACGCTCTCCCACATCTCTGCTGGCTGGCAGCTTTTCCTACGTGCGCTATCACTCCATATTTACGGGAGGTGCGGACGCCACCGTGGGGTACCGAAGCTGGATTCAGTACCCGCTCCAGCCATTTTCATCTGCTATATTGCGTACCGGACGCATATACCGTCTCCAGTGCAGACAGTCTAACACTGTCCACACCGGGTTCGCTAAAAGTGAACTGCAGGACGGGATGACGGACGGAGGCACCGCAGCGCTGTCCTCTATGCCGTCTGCGACGGGAGCGGCGCCACTATGCCCAGCGACTGACGAGCTCCTGCGTGGACGGTACGGCGCGTGCGTGTGGGGCTAGGCCAGGAGAGAGAGGAGAGAGAGAGCACGCCGGAGAGGGAGCTAGGCCGCTGCGTCCGCCCGCACGCCATGTCCTCGTGCCCGCCCGCCGCGTCCTCGTGCCCACCTGCACGCCAGATCCGGCCCCACCACGTCGCCCTCGGCCTCCCCGGCCACCTCTGCTGCCGGATCCGCCGCCGAGGGAACGCCATGGCCGAGCTCGCCGACGCCGACACCGCCGCCGAGGAGAGAGAGGGCGAGGCCCGCCGCGCCGGAGAGGGAGGAGGGTCCGCAAGGTGGGAGAGGTCGGGCTCGCCGGGGCTGCGCGCCCTCGCCGGGCCGCCGCGCTCCTCTCCAGGGCCGTGTGCGCGCTCGTCGGGGCCGCCGGCGGCGGCGCTCGGGCAGCCCGAGTAGAGAGAAGAGAGGGGAGGGAGGTGAGAGAGTAGGAAGGGAGGGAGGGTGAGTGGGGAATAAAAATTGAAAAAAGAAATACAGAGTAGGAATACAGAGGATGGATGAGTGCGGGAGAAAATGGTATTGAGGAGAGAATCTTGATGACCAGGATAGAATATTCCTTTTATAGGATAAATTTAGAGTACCAACAGTGCAGGCAGCCTAACCCCGTATAGCAGCTGGAGAGTATCCTGCAGGAGAAGACGGCAGGTAGAAATGCGATTTGCAATCATAAAAGAAGAGAAGTCAGGCACCAGGCTGTAGTATACTATAGGACTACGTACTTCATATATTCAGGGGTTATAGCTAATTTGAGCTTAACTAACCTAAAAGTATCAAACAGAAGGGATAGAGTGGGTTATTTGCAACTAGGTGGAGACCACGCTTTCTCCTCACATCTAGCCACATTATGGCCTACCTAATGTAATACCTTGGGTATTACAATTTAATTAATCTGCCATGTCATCATATTTAAACTTGAGCATTTACATATGATTGTGCTTAGGGCCTAGAGTGATTTAATTTCAGCTAGTATTGATTGTGTAATTAAGTCCTTAATCAAAAATCAAAAATAAAAAAACTAAATAGAAATCAAATTAAGTCACAGAGTTGGCCTAAAACCCCAATTCAAAATCTATCTTGAATCTAATAAAGGTGTCTTAATAAAAGCTGTAGAGTTTTTGAAATGGGACAACTTTTATTTTTGGAGATTTTGAAGTTATATTATAAAAATTCAAATTAAACTCAAATTACTATATTGAAATTTACATTTGAAACTTCAATTTCAAAAATATTAAGAACCTTCAAAAACTTCCTTAATATAAGTTGTCAACCTCACTGAGTAGAACAACTTTTATGTTTACCAATTTTCAAGTTGTTGAGAAGAATCAAAAGTAATTTTAAAAATTCAGTTTGAAATTCAAAACCTAATTCTACCCCCTTTTGTATTAATTCAAATTGGTGCAGAATTTGAACATGGTGTAAAAAGCAAAGATGTTCTAAATGAAATTTGGCACAACTTTTATTTTTGGAGCACCTACTGTAGCTGCACGGTTTGGGAGGAATTTAAAATTTCTAACTGTTGCCCCCTGTCTGCTACAGTACCGGGCCCCCCCTCCCTGTTCCGGCCGCGTGGCCGCGCGTACGCGCGCGTGCCGCGCCGTACGCCGGCGATGTCCGGCCGGGGCATGGCCCCGTCATCATCAAGCCACGACCGCCTGAGGGCCCTGGACCTATCCCGGCCTTATCCCCGAGCTCCGACGGTTTAAAGGCGACGGCCGCATCCGTTTTTCCCCTCCCACTCCCGTTCGGTCGCCGGCCGAATTGTCACCTCTCCGACCATCTCCACCTTTGCCCGCGTGCAGTAGTCCGATTAGGTTCATTACGCGTCTCCTGGGCCGTTTGTGTTGGTCGATTGTAGTCGGAGTCCGCCGCACGTTTCGTTTTCTTTCTCCGCTCCGGCCGAGCACCGCCGCGGGCGGCATCGACGCGGCTAACCCGTCTCGGTGAGTTCCCTCTCCGGTTCGGCTTACGTTTTGTGCTCCATTCAGTGTCGTGATGTTCATGTCCCCGCGGGTTCCGTGGTTGGGGCCTTAGGTACCGCGGAACAGGACCTCGCCGTGGAGTTCGCGCCGCCCCGTCAACTTTCGTCGCCGTTCTCGCCTCCCCGTACCGTCGCAGCTCAAGCCTCCTAGCCAGACCAAACCGCGGTGAGCCCCTGAAGCCTTAACACAATTAATCTCGGTCACTTCTAGCTTGAGCTCACCGGCGTGTGGCTTGCCGCCGCCGCCGAGCCGCCATTGTTCCCGACGAGCTCGTCGTCGGGCGTATTTAGTCTTCTAGGGGTCTTTGAGTAGTGTCTTAGGGCCGTTCGCGTCGTTCGGTGGTGTTTCCTTCACCAGAGGGGCCGCCGGTGGCGAGCCGCCGTGCTCGCACGCGCGTGGGCGCCGGGAGGAAGAAGGGGACGGGGGAGTGAGAGGCTGACAGGCGGGGTCACCTCGTCAGCGACACGGGAGGGCGCGGGCGCGTGGGCGCGGGCGCGCGGCCGTGGCTGGGCCGTGCTGGGCCTGCTCGTTGGATTGGGCCGAATGGCCGTTTTCTTTTCCCGGCCGATTTAGTAGACCTTTTCTCTTTTTAATTAAAATGAATAGTGTTATCTTTTAATCTTTTTGTGTGGATTAATCTACTGGACCAAAAATTATGAAAATATTTTTTGATACTCTCTGTGATGTGTAGAATTTAATAAAAATATTAAATGCAGGATTTGAGTGTTTTCTGTATTAATTAAAAATCAGCACATTAAATGATAAAAGGAACTTTGATGATTTTTAATAATTTCTGTGTTGTTCCAAAAATCATGAAATCTATTGTGCCACTGTTTGGTACTGAAATCTATCTGTTGGTGGAATTTGGCATCAAATGGAAATAGTTAAATATTTATTAAATTATATGTTAGTTTAAATGATTAATAATAGGAATAGGAAATGGAATAATTATTGGATGGTGTGATTTTTGGATTGATTGAGATTCTAGGTCAATCACCTTTATGACCTAGGGCATTGTGAATTAGAGTAATCATGGCTAGCCTATGGTAGGATCTTGATCACGTGTGTGCATTACTTATTATTTAATTTTTATCTGTCATTTCATGTGCATCACATTCATACAATCATTCATTGCAAACGTGTAGTGACCAAGAATCCGGAGGTAAAGTCTGAGGGTCCATCTGAGGAGACTGCTCAGGAAATTATGCAAGGATTTGATATTTGTGGTACTGACCCGGACCCGATACTCTACACAATCCAAGGCAAGCCCCGGTGCATTTGCCCCTCTCCTTGTTGTTTTAAAAATATCTAACATTTGAGTTAATTAATTGCATTAGGTTAATAGGAGTTGGGTGACAACCAATTGATGCATTACCATCCTTGAATATCTGTCAATACCTGAGAACCTGATTTATTAAAAGTATTAAAAAAATGCTTAGTCATGCTTAATGGTTAGTTTTGCAAAAATTCTATTTTAATTTGTGATGATACAAAGCAAAAGAATCACTTTATGGGACTGGTTATGTCCTTGTTGGTTGGTAGTGTTCCTAGCTAGTTTATTGTCACCAATGAGGAGGGGTTTTCCTGCTCGGTGATCGTGGCTTTGGGTTAGAGTCCCAACAATTGTCACCGACGGAAACGGGATTTGAAAACCAAAGGGACAGCAGTATTTGGGTTAGAGTCCCAATGCACTGTCGCCGTCGGAAAAATGTTTAGGGACCGTTCGTTGTAGGCCTGCTGGATTGAGACTTTGCAACTAGCCACATACTACGGGAAGCCTGACTCCGGTGGCTCTACTGCTGGAACCGACAACCACGCACTGGGAGTGGAGAGATGGCGAGAGTAGCGTGTACCCTCGTGGCCATCGTGCCTGGAGACGAGAGGAGTACTGTGCTCTCGGGTGGCGCAGGACCGGTTCCGGGGTATGAAAAGCCGTGGTAGGCGGGGTTGGCGTATGCAAGCTTAAGTGCTACATACGCAGTGTGGATGGGGATCACCAGCTGGGTATTAATCGATTCGAATCGTCGTTGCTCCTCGGATATGGAGACTTGATCCTTCGACCATTCAGCGAATAGTGGTTCGGAACTAGAATTGTTTTTAATGGATAACGCAGATGAAAGAATGATGATATAAGAGAAAGAACTTGGAGATATGGTTAATGATGAATTTCATTATTGAAATAAAATATTAAAATAGGACTAGTAATGTTTTTCCGCAAAACTCTTGAACTCTTGCTAAAGCCTTACCTTGACTCCCCCTCAGCCTGCATTCCTGAGTCTAATTTTACACTTTTAGTCGGGTAAGTCTTGTAGAGTACCCCATGTACTTAGGGTCTGTTAACCCCGTTGCAGGAGGGCAGCAGGAGACCGACGTTTGTCTCGCTCCGTGCTGCGTCACCATCGTCCAGGAGAGTGAAGAAGATTAAGGTTAAACCCTTGGGCAGGGTTCGTGTAATATTAATCTATCTGTCGTACTGTTGATCCAACCATTACTGCTACCCTTTTAAATTTATGGTCTGTAATAACTGCACTTAATTCTATTCGAACACTGGTCTGTAATATTAAGTACTGTTTACTCTTCCGCAAATTTTACTCTGATGTATTTTGTTATGAAATGTTGTAACTCTGTAATGGCTTCGCAATGGGATCCTGTCGGAAATAACGGGTGTTTATGTAGCCCGGCAGAACCCGCCTAGGTCAACTGGAACACGGGCCCGGCTGTCAGATGTCATTAGTGACGTTGACAGGTGCCTGTGGGCCATGTGATTTAGACAGTTCTGTTACACCTAAATAATTAGAATTTTTTTTATGTTAATCTATCTCTTACCTTCAAACAACACTTGATGTAGAGCTAGTTAAAAGCTACTTTACAGGTAGAAACTAACTCTACCTCTAGTACAGGTAGAGCATCCAAAGAGGCTCGGCTCATAGTACTTGCAGTAGCTGAGTTTGGTAGTCCAGGATCTTCTGTGCCTACGTGTATTCCTAGAGTACTTTTTAGACCCCCTTTGGAACGTGGGGGAAACAAAGCAAAAGTACAGGATAGGAATTTTGTAGGATTTTTCCCTATCCTATCCTTTGATTCACAGGAAGAGCAAAGAAAAACTTCAAGAGAATGGGATTCCTACGATCTATTCCGGAGGAAAACGAGCATGAGCTCAGAGCTCTTGGAAAGAATCCTGGCGCGAAAAGAAAACGACTCGCACGCACCTATGGAGCTGCCATGCTGTCCGGCGCCAAGCACGGGCGAGCGCCACCGCCGCGTGTGGGCCTCGCAGCTGTCGTGGCTAGCCCCTGCAGCGACAGAGGACGACGATTGGAGTCCGTAGCGGCGCGGAGGCGGAGGATGGGAGGGCTCGTGTCGCCAACCGCGTGGCCGCCAATGGCAACCGCCGGATCCATGGCCGCCGGTGGCGGATCCGCCATGGCCGGCGCGGGCGCGGACGCGGTGGCAGGTAAGGGGCGCGGGGGAGGCGGTGGGGCGTGGGGGAAGGAGAGGAGAGCACCGGGTGGCGGATCCGCCGGATCCGTGGCCGCCGGTGGCGGATCCGCCATGGCCGGCGCGGGCGCGGTGGCGGCGGAGGGGCGCGGGGGAGGCGTTGGGGCGTGGCCGCGTGGGGGAGGGAGAGGAGAGCGCCGCGTCGCCGATTCGCTGGATCAGTGGCTGCCGGTGGCAGATCCACCATGGCCGGCGCGGGCGCGGGCACGGTGGCGGCGGTGGGGCGCCGCGGTCCGCCTTCCGTGCCGAGCGAGAGAGCCGGGCGGAAAGAAAGAGCCGCGGGGGTGGGTAGGTGCTGCTGGGGACGATGAAAGTTTTTATTTTCCTTTTTTTTGAACTTGTGGGCCCGATCGAGCGAGCTAGCTACCAAAGGCACTCGAAACGCATTTTCCTACGGGATTGAAACCTTATAAATTACCCCATATACCACTTTCAACACTCTATTTTTTCTATTCCTATCCTATATTTACCCTACCATCCAAAGGGGAAGCTGGGCTGACGAGGTGGCAATTTGCTGGGCCCCACGGGAAGCGGATAAGATCGGGCAGCGCGACACGCGACGTGCATGCAGACGCAGTGGACAGTGGTGGTCCATCCTCATCCTGCCTGGCCTCGGCGACGTCTTCACGACGTGACCCCAACGAGACGGAGACGGCCGCTACCTCCTCCTTCCCCGGCCGGCCGGCAATCCGCAAAGCTTATCCTGGCACACGTCACCGCTACTAGCTGGGCAGCCTTGTACTATCGTGGTCGTCTTGGCACGCATCCATGACTAGTAGTACTACGATCATCATTATTGCATCTGTTACTGTAAATTTATTCTGTTATCATCAGCACATGCTTATTTATTTTTAGTATAAAGGAAAATACACTAGGCACCATCAAATCAAGTTTATTTACAGCTTTAGACTCTATTGGCTTGAGCTTATAAGCAATTTATTTTTGACTTCTTCTCGGTCTGCGCCGAATGAAACTGTTAAAAGTATAGTCTAGAGCACATATGTAAAAAAGAGTAGTAGTTTCTTAAAAAAATAGTAAAAAGGAGGAAGTACAAATTGCATGCATTGCTTCACCGATGATTATCCCTCTGCTCTTTGGCGAAAGGCATCATCAACCTACTGTAGTAGGTCTGTGGCGCAACTTACCGGTCAGCATTAGTCAGTTATTCAGCAGTTTTTTTCATTCACAACAACCGACCAGCCAGCTGTACAATCCAGCCAGCCGAACAAAGTGTTTTGTTAGCGACAGTGAGAGTAGGGAGTAGTACTGTATAATACTTTCCATAATCCACGCCATTGCTCAACACACACATATATACATTTCATGTCACCAGAGCATCAAATAAATGAACAGACTGATGAAACTTGCTCAATTAATCAGTGCTTCATCTGCACGCATTGTGCTGTTCAAAAAAAGGTTAGTAGCTCTAATTTGTTGTTGTTGGCTGAGCCCTGAGACCCAAGCTCTCTTGCTTGGTATCACACCTAGCGAGCTAGGCCAAGATGCAAGGATCACACCACGTATGCCTGATCTGGTGCTCATCAGGTCAATGCATGCAGTGCAAAATAAAAGTGATGAAGCTACGCGATGAGTGTTTGATTGCTAGCTAGTAAAGGAAGAAATTAACGCCTACCACTAGTATATGTATATCATGGTTGTTGGTGTTGTTGACGAAGATGAAATGGGATCCCAATGCAAACTATTTACTACAGAGGAGAAGGATCCATTCATTTCACCCGTCTTGCTTGCTTGCTGTGTGTAGTAATAGTGCTCCTTGATGTGTACCCGGCGGCCGGCCCGTTCTTCATCAGCCACTGCGGTCGCCGGCGCCGCCGTCGTCCTCCCCGGTGCTGCCGTCGTCCGTGGTGGTGGGCGGCAGGAAGAAGGGCGGCAGCGCGGTGAGGGAGGTGGAGGCGACCCTCCGGATGCAGCAGCACCGCAGCACCCGGCGGCGCTTGTTGAAGGGGTTCTCCGGCTTGGCCAGGTCACGGGCGCTGGTCACCGCCGACGCCGCGTCCTGCAGGTTCGCGAACGACCGCGACTTGCCGGAGAAGAAGTTGGACAGGCCCCTCCTGCACATCACGTCACATCTCATCCGGTCATGCATGCACATCGGCATCGTGTCGTCGAACGATCGAGAACCGGAACCGATCGATCGGCGGGCGCACGGGATTGTGTGGATCGGAGGAGGACGACGACGCGTGCGGCGGCGTGCTTACTTGATGGGGAGCGCGTCGTCGAGGGCGTCCATGTCCATGCACGCCAGCGCGGCGCCCTTCCGTCTCCCCGCCGACGACGTCCCGCCGCTGTCCACCTCCTCCCCGTCCTCCTCGTCCTCGGACACCGCGCCGATGGACGACCTCTCGGTGTCCTCGTCCGCCTCTTCCGCCACCGTCTCCAGCACGAACAGCCCGCCGGCGGCACGCCGCGACGACGGCCCCGCCGCGCGGCCGTCACTAGGCGCCCGCAGCCCCGCCGTCGGCTCCGCCTCCTGGTCCTGGACCACGCCCACGTCCTTCCTCTTCCTCGCCCCGCCGCCGCCGCCGCAGAGCGGTTGCCCGTGCCCATATGCCGCCGCGGCCGCCACAACGGACATCGCTTCCGGCCGCCGTCGCCGCCGCAACCAACGGTGCTGATGCTCTCATCAATGGCTCAGACGACGCCCATAGCCACCGAACCGATGGATCAACGCAAGATTATTTTGGGACGGAACGCGAGATAGAGAAAGAGACGGACGCTGCCGATAAAGAGAGCGGCGGGCCGGGGAAGCCGAAGAAATGGGGAGGAGGAGGGGAAGGAGAAAGCGCGAGGTGCGGGGGGGTGTTTATAGATAGCAGCGAGGTAGCAGTTAGGAGTAGCTAGCTTCGCACGCAGACTGGGCCGGGGAGAGGGAGGCAGCAAGAGAAGAGGGCGAGAGGCCGGCGGCAAGAAGACGACGTCGACGTGGCGGGCGCCGCGAGGGCGACGGGCGCACCGGACACACAGGAGGACGTGGAACACCACACCACACCACGCCCGGCACCGGGACCATGCACAGGCACAGGCACGTTTCGGTTCCTTCTTGCAATTGCAATTGCCTACCCACTAGCCAGAGAGAGTTGCGGTCCTGCTGCCTCACTATCAGCCTCTGACAGCTTCATCTTGTTTGTTATCTGCATGCAACTGCAATAATAATCACGTAGTACACGCAATAATACCCATGCTTATCTTATCTCAGGAACGACGACGGACTGCGATAACTAGAGACTGCAATCGGTAACCCCACCTCACCTGCCTGCACCTCTATTTTTAATGGCACAATAATAAATAAAATGTAATAATTAAAAATAAATGTTTAAGTAATATCTGCTAGCAAAACTTCAGGTCCAGACAGCATTTTTATCTCCTCGTCCTCATGTACATACCCTATGGCGAACTTAACCGTTCTTTTTGATGTTTCTTTGCATCAAGTATTTTGATGAATAAAAAAAGAAAAAGGTTTGCTCTGATATATTATAGATTATAGCCCGGTTTTCTTGGCAATGATCATTGTGACCGTGTTCTGTTAGTCTGCTCGTACCGCTAATTTCCACGATTGTTCCTTTTCAGTGACAGGGAATTTCATGCGGATTTGGTAGTAAGTCACGCTTGATTCGGATCAGGACAATATGAGCCAGACGTAATCAATACGTTTCTTTAAGCTGGTTTGATTTGATTCTCGCTCTCTTCCTTCTTTTTGGTACCAAAAAGTCAGCAACGACATCTTTACGGATGCGACCGAAGAGAAGAAATTCGTGTTTCTTATGTTGGCCATTCGCGATAATTAAGCTGATCTCGATAACAATTCGTGCCTCCTGTCTGTAATAACGATGTACTATTACAGTGTATCTGCAACTGCAAGTAGTGATCGAGTGTCCTCACCTTCCAGCCAACTTCTTCGTTGTCCGGCCGGATTTTACCGACACATGAATCATGGAGGAAGCATAAACAATCTCACCTTGACAGATGGTAATTATTCCTGTCGTTTTCGTGATCTTCGTGGATAGGTGACACGCCCATTTTCAGGATTTTCCTGCCACGGCTAGCCGACATGTTTCTACGTAGGACGACGGCTGTTCGTTGTCAAAAAAGTTAATGCGTCGTAAACCTGTGTTCTGACTGAATGATACTACATAGAGCCTGAACTCTGTGGTTCAGACTGCTTGCATTCCATGCGTGTACTGAACTCGTCAAATGTATGATATCCTGGAGAGAGAGAGAGAGTCATTTGCAAAAGTCATCATACAATTTCATCAGTACTACTAGTGGCATAAACATGTCAAAATAAACTGTCAGGTATATATGACCATCTCATCTTTGTTTAACAGTGTAATATAATGTGTCCATCAGTCAGCAGGCTCAAGCAAGCAAGGCAGTACCCGTAGCGTCTTGGACGTCAGGAAAATTTTTATTTATGGACGTACGTGGCGTCCTGAAACGTTATCGCGCGCTAACATGTCTGACCTGGGTATGCATGCGTCCAAGAAGCAGAGTGCGACGAAGCTTGGAACTTTGCGAGGGAAGATTTCTCGGCCCTGCAAACACCTCTCTACTGTCTTTTCTTTTCGAAAGATTCAGATATCAGCATATATATTAATAAGAAGCCGAGAGTTTTGTGTAAGATGCACCTAGTACCTAATCCTAGTCGGGTCTCTTTTCTTCCACCGCGTATCTTTCATGAGATCCCATCAACGAGGCCTTATCCTGACGGCGAAGAGATTAGCGTAGATTTGAGCTTATTATAGACTACTCCCTGCACTTTAGTCATGCAAAAGAATGGCTGCGTGAAGACTTTTTCTTCTTGGTAAGTCTGACTCAGTGACCAAGTCCAGTCATGTAGGCTGCATGCCTTGCAAGGCAGGGGTATCAATTAGTAGGAGCTTTGTAGTACTAGAAAATCCAGAGTGCAGAACAGAGTTGATCTTTGGCCTTTGCAGTTTTCAAAACTCTGAACACAAATTGTAACCAAACCTTGTCTCATCAGTTTCTTGCATTGCATAACAGCGCTTAGTTGTATGCACTCCTACGTATTATCCAAGAAAACGACCTTCTAATTAAAGATCAAAGATCAAGAAAACGAACCAAATTTGAATACCCTCTTAAAAAAACAAATGATTCTTTTTTTTAATATTGTTGTTAGTCAAAACATGGATATCAGGTCTGGCCATCCATCATCTCTCTCAGCAGCTACCATGCTGCTCAGATTCAGATGAGGTCATTCATACCATGCTCCTCAGATTCAGAAGAGGTCATTCAGCACCCTTTCATTGCGGTCGCCGAGACCGAGTCACCGCACCATCCTCTCACCCCCTGCCTTCTGCAGCCTGTGGTGATAATACAAGTGATAAACCAAGTTTGGCTACCAACAGTTTTGCTGGTGCTGCTGCTTTATCCAAGTTTCAAAGCAACCGAGTAGTAGCACTAGTACGTAGTGAAAAGGACGCGGCGGAAATGGCCTCGAATTCGCGAAGAGCTGTCCTGTCGGGCCATGCGATGCCGATGCGCGACGGCGCCGCAACCCTTTTCGGAACAGGGATGAAAGGATCCACGGGAACTACTGTGCACGGTTCTCAGTATGCAGACGACACAAACGGATGATATCCATCGAAGCAAAGCAGATGGAGATAGACGACTGACCATCATGTTATCCTCTTCTTATCCGGCCGGCCGGTCTGAATTCTTCCTTCTTCCTCTTCCTCTTGTTCTTGTTCTTTTTTCCTTTTTTATACACTTCGCGTCTCCTTTTTCCTGACAAGAAACAAAAGGACCGGTTTGAATTCTGAAAACCTTGCCGCATATTCTCGTCTCCTTTTTCCTCTTTATTCTTCTCCTGTACTAGAAGGTGTACACGTGCACCACACCGAGCTTTCAGACTGCATGTAGATTAGCAGTTAGCACCGTACCGCGATGGATACTTTTTTTTTCTTTGTTAAGCTTGGCGACGGATGGAGATTTGGATAGAAGCATGACTAGATATAGATAGATAGATAAGATACTCCGTATTAGATAGAGAGATAGAGAGATAGACACACTGCATATCCGCAGTGCGTGGATGCAATGCAATGCATCGTCCCAGCTGGACTGCACGGTGATGCTCATCTTGTTCGGTGCACAAAGCCACGAGGGCACAGTGTGTGTCAGTCTATCTCGCTCGTAGGGCATGCTCGGATGCATGCGTATATATGCGCGCGCCGCGCCGCTTGTCGTCAGCGTCGGCGGCGCGGCGCCACTCGCCGCCGCTTGGATCGGACATCGGTGGAGTTTTCATCATATTCACCCATATTGCTCGGTCGGCGGCGGCAAGCTAGAGCGGCGGGTTCGGGTCCAGCTGGAATGGCGGATGCATGCGTCATGCGTGCGGGACGAGAGAGAGCAGAAAAAAGAACCCACGCTATGAGAAGGGGGGTACTCACATATTGTCCCATGTTTCCAAGTGAACCACTGACTAGGTTAAGTATACTATACAAAAACAAACATAAACATCAGGTGGATCAATTGAACTGAATAGATTTCTTTGCGCCACTAAAAAAGAATGACCCAAATGTTAAAAAAAAAAGGTGACCATGGTACAACAATTTGGAATGGGCCAACGCCTATTCTGTTACCTAGCTCGAGCGAAAAAAGAAAACACATTGCTTCTCTGCATGCACCATGATCGAAGGTGCTCCTAACGAACCGAAGGTTGTGGGTCTCGGGTGCAAACAGCTCTGTTAAAAGGGTGTGGGACTGTGGTCTACTAATCTTGAGGTCCATCCCAAGGAAATTACAAGTTAGTTCCTCACTTCCACTTACATTCACGTCAATCGTTCCTAAGGATGCCGAAATCCCCTGAAGATTGCCACATCATATATTCCTCTTCCTCATCAAGAAAAGCAGGCGCTCATCATTGACGGTATAGGGCAATAATCCTTCGTCAATCCTACCCAATATCTTATTCATCAATATCAACTTCAGTATCTGGTTGCTAGGTTGGTCTGGCCTACGGCTGTAAGTAGACCTCCTAAGGCGCTCGCTAAAAGCGCGTTGTTTGTATCAAACTCTTCTTTTTAATACAAAGGATGCGCAAATCTTTTGCGTATTCGAGAAAAAATATTACTTTTGTGCCCTCTCTTTTGTCTGGGTTGAGCCCTGTCTTTTGTGGAACCACAGTTTCCTTGTGTTCTCAGCTATGAAAATTGTATCACGGGGTCTTGACACTCTGCATCCACTCTGACTTCAATTTGACATAGATTGAGCCCTCTATCTTGTCGTGCCATGGTGTCCTTAGAGCTATGCTCCATGGTGATGTTTGCATCTTTATGTTGAGACTATGTTTCTATTTCATTATTTGTCCAGTTATTATTCCATCCCTTTTATATGTCTTGCCACATAATGCTTTGTCTTATTTTTGGCGGGTTGTAGACACACCATATTTTTTTTTGAATGGACTGGACTCAAGTTGAAACTAAAGGTCTTCCATAGAAATTATTTTTGTTAGAGTAGAATGGAGATGCCTTGTAAAACTTCAAGATCTTGCCATCGAAGTTCCCTGACACTTTATTTCCACCCTTAGATTCCATATACCCATAAAATAAGCCAATGTTTTTAGGATGCAACAACATCACAACTACAAAAACGATTTTCTGAGACGGTGCCAAAGCACCGCCTCGAAAAATACCAAAGAATTAACCAATGCGGTTGGAATAGCCTGCCTCCGAAAATTAATTTGCGGAGGCGGTCGTCTTAAGACGTCCGCCTCTATAAATCGATTTTTGGAAGCGAGCACACTATAAGTGCAGTCACCAAAAAGGTTGAGGCCCAATAGGCCAAGGCGAGCCCGATAGCCGGCTTCGTGTATAAATACAACACTTCCTTAGGGTTTCCAATCATTCTTATGGTTGCTTCTCTCCCTCCCTCTCTCTCTAACCCAGCGGCGGCACCCATCTCTCTAACCCAGTGCTCCCTCCCCCTCCCTCCGGTGCCCCACCCTCTCCTCCTCTCTCTCCTCACTGTGGCGCATGGATCTTGGCCGGATCTGGGCGGCGCAAAGGGCCACGGCGGAGGCGCCCTCGCGCGCAGCGTTGCAGGTGCACGGGCTGTGGTGATGCTCGCGGGCCAGGAGGCGTTGCAGGCCAGCGCACTACCTTCGTCCCCTCCACTCCAACGACGGTAACAACACCACTGGATCCGCCTCCGCCTCGCTAGAATTAGCTTCCCCTTCCTCTCCCCCCCACCCCCTACCCCTTTCTAGATTGATGCTCCCTTAACTTTAGCGCCGCGACTCTGTCCACGGTACGTAGCACACACCGAATCCACTGCCACCACTAATAACTACGAATTTGATCTTTAATTGCCTTCGCTTCACTGGAATTACTTCTACGAATTTGATCTTTTGTTGCCTCCGCTTCGCTGGAATTACTTCTCCCTATCCTCCCCCACCCTACCCTTTCTAGATCGACGCTGGCCCACCTCCATCGTCGCCACTCCATCCAATGATACAAACACTGCTAGGTCCGTCGGCACCACTATTTCACCTATAGACCTCACTACTGCAAGTCCGTCTAACACCCAAATTGTTCCTTTTAAATCATGTGGCCACATATTCCTTCTAAAGCACCATCCTAATCCTGACCCCCGCTAACCCTAACTTGAGTCTGATATCTCCAGAGTTGGAGAAGGTCGCTGAAGAAAGAGGCGATATTTACACTAGTTGTTGGACTTCCTTGGTTGGATTGTGTATCTTCCTTCTTTCCTTTTTTCCTTGATTCCAAAAGTGACGTGAATACCCAAAAAAAGGGGCTCCTAGTTCATGCTTAAATTAGAAAGCCTCTCTAGATATCATCTAGGCTTGTTTTGTTAGGCTCAGATGTCCTCCATATGCACATACAGGAATCATTGAATTTTAGAGAATTATGGTCAGGCTAAAATGAGGTTATTCGAGATCTGACAACCATCGACTCCATGACCTGAAAAAGAAACCAAAGGTCCAATTCTTCCGTGTTAGGTAAACAATCGATCACTTAAACATCTTATTGGTATTTTTTTTGGAGATTTTTAGAGTGTTGTGATAGTTTTCACTATTGAGTAGTAGGTTCTTGGACATTAATGTTGAATGCATTCATGTTAGTTTTGTATTCCGTTTTTTGTTACGAAAGAACATTTCAAAACATGTTTACGTATCAATTAGAATATTTTGTAAATTTTCTAGATTTTTTTGTAAATTTTTCACTCACCTAAAACTAAATCTACCTCTAGTTACCTAGAGATATTTTTATTGGCTCTAAATATTTTATTCGGATTTTTTGTATCCCAAACTATCTCTATAGATTTCTTGGATTTTTAAGAGGTTAAAGAGTATTTTCTCTGGTTTAAAACCTTATCAAGTACTTATTGGGTTTTTAATTAAAAAAAGATAATTCCACATTCAAAGGCACTCTAAGCCACGTCGGGGAGGTAATTTGAATGGTTCTGAGAGTTCAAGAGGCAAGATGTCTGATTGTAGGATTCGATGAGGAAAATCAGACTAGGGCCATACATAGAATGGACATTCCTTTTTTTTTTTTTTTTTGGAGGGGATAGAATGTATACTGGTATTCGTTTTTGTCGTGGGTTACCTAGGCTTATCATTTTCGTGGGCTCAAGGAAACCGTGTCAATCGGACCCAGCCCAATAGAGAGAAAGGCCCACCTGTGAGGCCCAAGGAAAATGTCACTCGGTGGCCATAGGAAGGAGCCGAGCCAAGGAGTTGGGCAGGACTACGGTAGGACTCATGGTTCATGAAGTGCACCCTCGCCTCCCTATTTGTGACAGCGCGGCTACCAGGGGTGGTTGGGCGCATGGTTGATACTGATGGAATGATTACAGACTATAGACCTACTGCAATATAGTTGCCAGAATTGCAATGCAATGCACTGATTAAGCATGCAATCCTATCCAGCTCTATGATACAAGATGAAAAAGAGACTGAAATTTCACAACCCCTTCGGCCTTCCCTAAATACAGTCAAAATGTGCATATCAGAGCTCAAACTTTAGCCAAAATATGCACATCAGAGTTCAGACTTTATATGATCTTTCACATCTTCTAGAACAAAAATGTGCATATCGGAGCTCAAACTTTAGTCAAAATGTGCATATCAGACTATATATGATGAAAATATTATCAAGCTTTGGACGATACAAATTGTACAAACCAACAAGATTGGGCGAGCAGAAATCCATGATGAAATGGAAAAGCAATGAATAGCTCTGACCACTGACCCCTTCAGTAGATAGTATCTGGTATAGGGTTATGCATATAGGCTAATCCATGAGCATAAAAGGTAGTAAGCCTATATACGACTGCATGCTTCTGCACATTACAACATAAAAAAGTAAACCATTCCATAAAAAAGGAAGATGTAACAGTGCGGAAATAGAAATTCAGAAAGGAAAAAAAAAACAGTATGCCATCCCATATAATTAACTGCTGTAATTCCCATTCGCCGCCAATTATAATGTACTCCATATAATTCACAGCATGTTCATAAGATTTAAAACATAGTATACCATAACCATATGAAACAACTTAACACCTCCTATAATACAACCAATCTTCTAACATGTACCAGATAACTGATTACACATCCTCTGCTCCCACACAAGTTCCTAAAATGAATTGAGTATACTTGCTACAGATAAGAATGCAATCGAAGGTGAAAAGATGATCGACAGGAAGGAGACCCTCTGAGGAATCACTCCTGTCATCTTCTCCCCCACAATGTCAGTTCTGGAAGAGTTTTATGTTTTTCTTATGTTCCAGCTGTTCTAATCATCGGACCATTATTGCATCCCCCACATAAGTGGGGATCTTGACTTACTGGCCCGAATCATCCTTGCCTACCAAATTATTGGCTTATTGCACAGATGGTACATTTCAGTCTTTCCCAACTCCCACTGAAGCTACTTCAGAGTAGAAGCACTCCGATACAACCCTGTCATTGCACTGGTAATCTTGTCATTTGAATTTTTGATCTGGAAACTTCCAGCTCTCCTTGGCCTGCCTGGCTTGGCTAGGAAGAGTGTGCTGAGCATCTTATTCAGATCTTCGGCGCTGTACTTCACATACCTGCTCGCACTGACATCCTGCTCAACAAGCGGCCCATAATTCTGCATGAAGCTCCGGTAAACAGGCACTATAGCCTGCACCACGAGGTGGCATGTCTTCTGCTGCAAATCCCTATCCGATATTACCCATTTGGACTGCTTCTGAAACATCTCATCGAAGCTAGCATTGAATGATTTGAGCCTCTGTTTCACTAAATCTCTTGCGGTAGCACGGCCCTTGGAGAACATGATGAGGCCCTCCCTGCTCAACAGGGGTGCAAGTGTTCCCCAGCTCTCCCTCAGAAACATTGCCGAGTAGTAATCCTTGTACTGTTCATGCTCCCGGAGCCATGGATCGCCTAACAGCTCACCCAGCTTAGTGCCCTTGAGGTGTTTGAAGAAGTGCCAGTGTATGTTCATCATCAAGAGAGACGACTGTGTCGTATCTTCGTAAGCCTTTGACCACGTATCAAAGTTGACCTCAAGTGTCTTAACGATATCAAGCACTGCCTCAACAAGCATCTTGTCATTGAACACTTCTTTGCGCCAGCTGCGGTGGATGCTGACCACCTGTGTGAGCACAGATCGATACTGCTCCCCAAGAAGCTGATTGCAGTAGGTGGCGACAAAGCTCACTAGGCGTGGCACTCCACCGTCAACGGGTGGCGGCAAATTGCGCTGCAGCTCAACCTGAACACGCAATTCCTCAAAGATCTCAACAGCACCATCGACGACCCTCTTGACAAGCTCCCTAGTCCTGCTTTGGATCTCTACACAAGCCTTCCCACCGAACAAACGGTTGAAGTCCAGCCTCAGCTTGTTCAGACAATCAAACACATCAAGCAGCCGCAATAGCTTGATGGGGTCCTTCTTCGCATCAGCCAGGGCACGGCCGAAATTCATGAAGTCAAGAATGCCAGCACGAGCTGCAATCTCAGCAAAGCACAAGGGCGCGGCCTCAGGCCGGCGTTCAAAGACGGCAACACAGAGCCTTCTCTCGGCTTCAAGGAGGTGGTGCACCGCAAACTCCAGATGCCGGGCCCAGCGCTCGACGCCCGGGCTGAGCGCCTGCGCGTCCCCGGATGTCTCCTTCAGGTAATCGAGGCCAAGCGCGCGGAGGCTGGCGCTGACGGTATCCCCCCGCGCGTCCGCGTAGGCCGACGAGAGGTGGTCAAGCCGGCCGTTGGCAGCGAGGCGGTCCAGGATGAGGCTGAGCTTGTGCACGACGGCGGCAGGGATCCGCGAGGGCACGACGGGCGGCGGGTCGGAGCCGTCGGGGTCCTTCATGGCAAGCGGCGCGGAGTGGTCCCTGAGGAGGCGGCGAAACTCGGACTCGAGCAGGTCGAGCGCGGCGGAGAGCAGCCCTGCGTCGAGGTCGGCGGGGGAGGCGTCCCTGAGTCGGTCGAGCGCCTTGGAGAGGCCGTCGAGGAAGCGGGCGTCGGCGAGGCTGCGGTCCCCGAGGTAGGCGACGATGTCGGAGAGCCACTGCGTGGCGAGGCCGCAGTTGTCGGCGAGGAGGCGGAGCGCGGCCTGGAGCTGCGCGAGGACGGCGAGGTAGCCCGGGAGGTCGGCGGCGGCGGCGGCGCGGTCGAGGAGCGGCGCCTCGAGGCCGTGCACGGCGTCGAACACCTTGAGCACGGCGGCGGCGGGGCCGACGGCGCGGTCGATGTTGGTCCCCGCCGTGGCGAGCGCGTCCCGCGGCGCGCGGATCGGGCGCACCGACGCCTCCATGGCGGGCAGCCGCGCCTGGATCCCCTCCAGCCTGGGCGCCAGCGCGCGGCGCAGCGCGCGCGACCTGTCGAGCCCCGCCCGCAGCGCGCGCCGCGCCGCCAGCAGGCTCGCCATCCGCCGCGCCTCCTGGTCCACCTCCTCGTCGTGGGACGCCCCCATCAGCCTCGTGACCGAGCACCAGGCCCCGGCGCAGGCACGAGCGCACGCCCCGCCTCCCCCTGTAATGCGGGAACGGCGGCCGCGGCGGTGAGGCGGAACCCGCGAGCGAGGTTGGCAGCGGGAATCGAAATAGAGAGGCGCGCGGGGCAGCAGGAGGTGTTGGTGGTGGGTGTTGTGAGGCGGCGCTCCCACGGTACGGGTGCGGCGACTAGTAGTTATCGGAGGGGGCGAGGCGTGGGATGGGGACGGGCGGCAGCGGCACGGTAGGTGACTGGCGCTGGGAACAGGAGGCCATGCCGGCGTGGAGGAGAGGAGTCTAGAGGTAGTAGTGTGATGATAGGAGGAAGGGGAGAGAGAGAGGGGGGGTTTAGGTTGGAAAAGGGGAGCGAGAAAGGAGGGGAAAGAGACGGGAGCCTTTTGGCTCGATGGGACGCGGACGCGCTCGCGGCGTGGCGTGGCGCCCGCGGCCGAGGAGAGGGAGGGGGCGACGGCCGCGTGCGCTCGTTTCCTTCTTTTGTTGCTGTTGGGCCGCGGGCGGAAAGGCGGACGCGGGCACAGGTGGACGTGGGGCTCGGCAGGCGGCGGCGGCGGGCGTGGCTGGAACCTGGCTGGCTGTGGTTTTGGGGCAGAAACGGTGTGATTTCGTGGGTGCGGTTGCGTGTTTCTTTCCTTCTGCAGAACGGATTGGTTTGTGTGGGGTTTGAACGTGGTGCTGGTGCGGCTGCGGCGCGGTGGTGTGTAGCAACGGGTGGTTTTTCCGTGATCCTCTGGGCGCTGGCTGCACCTGGCCGGCCGCGAAAGCTGTGCAGTGCACCCGTTGTTGTTCCTGGTCAACGATTGATTCCCCGCGCGGCGCGCGGTGTCGTCAGGGGATCCGAGGTCGTCATCTGTTCGGGTTTCTGTAACACCCGGTTTTCCGAAGAATACCAAGCATTAATTATATGTGTGCCCAGGATGTCCACACAACACATATAGCGACAAATATGGTAAATATCATAAGCAATGCTTTATTACATTGCGAAACATAATTACATTAAGACTTACAAATATTTCATAGCACAGCGGAAACTATTCTTCGTCTTCTATCTTCGGGTCACCATACTCCACAGGGACGGTTGACTGGGGGAGCACTCGCCTAGTACTTTTGCAATAGCTCATGAAAACACCTTGCTTGAACCACCATCTGGTACCCATCCGGGATTTTTATTGGTGACAACCACAAGCGTCAGCTCACCATGCTCAGTAAGTATAATTATGGGGGATGCAAGGCTCAAAAGGTTGACACAGGCTTACAGCAGTTGCTTTTAGTTGGTTAGGTTTTATTTAAAGTCTACTTTACTATTTTAATGAATAACCCATCTCCCAAGTAAAACAAGTTTATCTCTGAGCATCTTCTTTTAACAAAATCCATCAACACTTCCACAGGTATCAACTGATACAAAAAGGATTCCAGGCTGCTCGTGACCGTGAGCACGGCTGATATATCAGATTGGAAGAATTCTGCAGAATTTGTACAGCTTTAACCCCGAGTCGTGTATACCCATATGCTCGGGGCCCGTCGACCCCATAACACTGCCGAGGTGAGTAAGCAGGGTAACACTGCAAAGCTTTTCACTAATCACCCTAACAAGTTAGTAGCCGCCAGGTTTCAAGCAGCAAGGCGAATGGAGGCCCCCTTCAAGAATGGCACACCATATGACCGCAGCCCAGCACACATCTTGACAGGCTCGGAACCCATTCTAAAACCCAGGCTCCCCCTCTTGCGCCTTTCGGTAACCACTAACAAGATAGAGAAAATCTAGTTACTTGGCTAAGATCAGAGCCCATTGATTCTCGTGGATGTACGGGTTTCCTGGGAGGTCAACTTTCAATGGAAGTCCTGACGGAGGGCAACTAGAGTACAAAAACCCATACTCCAGTGCCCTTCGAGCTTTGTTGATAAAAACATATTTTATCCAACATTTCATAATTCTTAAGTCAAGATTCCATAATAGCATTGTTGAGCATAGCAGCTAGTAACTCTAATATGCATAAAAACCCCTCCATAGGTAACAAGGTGATTGATCAATAAACCTACTCGGGTATATATATATATATAGCTAGGGTTTACAAGATTAGACACATGCATATGAATGTATTGTTTAATAGTTGCTAGGTAACAAGGAAAACCATAGGTTATACTTGCCTCTAAATGCTTGCTATCCAAACCTTCCGACTTCTCTTCTGTATCTTCCTCGTATAGCTTCTTTTCTATCGATCGCAACAACCAACACAAGCTTCACATTCAAACCTAGAAACAATACACCAAGCATTATAAAAATAAAAAGGTTTTGAAAACATATGGCTTGTTTTATAATCATGTGAGCGCGAAAACTAAACAAAACAAGAACCAAAATTAAAAGATGCGAGAGTTGAAGTATTTGTGGCAAGGTTTGGATTAGATGACTAAGTTGGAATTTGGACTAGAACATATCTAACATAACAAAAAGGATTGTATATGTATTATGGTGTGTGGTAGAGAAACTGGAATAGACAGCATTGGAGAATAATATTGAATTGATATACATCATGTGGCATTCTCCTAGGAATATATGATAATTAGTGATATGATGTTTCCATCACTAAGCTGGAGTGACATATCAAGGTGGATAGTAAGGATAGACGTTTATTTGTGGCGAGGATATAGTTTATGAGAGTTGATAAGGCATGACTTGAATAGGACAAGTATGTTTAGCGGTCACAAGCTCATGATTTTGTTTGGATGATGTAAACGATTACCAAAAGATGGAAAATATGCGTGCAACATGTGAGGGCATTGAACGTATGGCACATGCTTTGGTTATACCTTGAGGATATGAGTTTGGTATCTTGGGTGTGTAGGATATGTATGATGACACTCCATGATCAACTAGTGCATATTGACACATGATCAATGGGGGATGTAGTTTTAGCGACTAGTGCATGTGAGACATATATGTAGGCGGACAGCGAGGGTTTCGATCATCATAGGCATGGTATTTATAGCACTAATTGGTGATATATTTTGTGGAAATGTAATGGAAAGTATGAAGTATGTTATAGTAAAATAGCATGATGTTTTGATGGTCGGTCAGTAGGAGAATGCAATTGCAAAACATGTTACATGGCTGTTTCAGGACAGCAAGAGTAGCAGTTAGTGAAACCTTCATATCTCGGCCATGATAGCATGTATGAGCAAACCAATTTTTGTAGGCATGTGCCATGATATGAAACACATTTTGGTTGAAGGGCTTGATCACCGGAGCGATGAACCATCGGGAACACGCATGCCAACCGGCATCAGCGCGGCTGCAGGGCAGCAGGACAGCGGGCACACAAAAGATTATATCTCCTTCATCATGGGTCCTATAGACATGAAAATTTGCAGAGGCATGTGCAACTATATGAAAGATATTCTATCCAAAGTATGCATCATTTTCTTCAATGGATCAACGGGAACGCCACTGCCAAAAACAGTGTGTCTGCTGTTTGGACAGCAGGGGTGCAAGGCATGTTGGTGCCGATATCTCGGCCATCATGAATTGTATAACCAAACCAATTTGTGGGATCATGTGTAGGGATGCAATGAACAAGTTTATTAAAGGGATTGGTGGTTTGAACAGAGGATTAGCGGGGAACGCCAAAACCACTTAGAGATGCCAATCTGTCCAGACAGCAGGGACAGTGGCACGGTGATGACCATATCTCAGGTTTCTCAACTCCTATGAGGAAACCATTTTACAGGGACATGTTCAAGGATATAAAATACAATTCCACCAAAGGGTTTGATGATTTGATCAAAGGAACAGCGAGGAACGCCGTTTCTACAAACAGCAGCGCTGCTGGCCGCCAGGACAGCAACACATACACCGGGTAAAATTCAACGGGGATCAACCATATCTCATCAAAGGTACTTTATATTCATAGGACAATATGAGAACATGTTGGGAGAGATGATTTAGGGTTCTCACCATGGGGATTGGTGGGGTGGAGCGGGGAATCACATCAACGACGGCCGGTGATGACAACGCGGTTCAACGGCGTATCCTTCTCGCGATGCGGTTGATCGGGGTGACATCCATGGTGGTAGAGGCCATCACCACGACTTGAACAGCAGGGAGGGTGATGATGATGTCCTCCAAATCCTTGTTGGGTGCTTGAAAAGGGAATCAAGGTGGCAAGATGGGTTGCAATCACCGATTTGCTTCGTTTCCATGGTGCGGAAGGGGAAGAAGGTTGGGGAATGGTTGGGGCAGCCATGGGGGAGGATGAGGAGGAGCAGGGGCGTCTCCCCTCTGTTCTTGACATGAGAAATGAAGGGGGAGGCGTGAGGGGGCTGTGGGGGAGGTGTATGTGAAGGGGAAAGGTTGGGAGGCCAAAGGGTTGGAAGGCAAAGGGTCTTGTCTTGATATTTCCATGCCTTGGTTGATATTTTTGTCCAAAATAGAGAGGGAACCAGGGGTTGACGTGGGAGAGGTGAGAGGAAGTCCTAGAGGGCTGGTTGGACTCTATGTTGAACCACAAATGAAAGGAGGATGGTTGGGTTTTGATCCGCGGCGAGAGATAACTCAAACTTTGTACCCGATTCGGCTCGGAGCGATGTCGGAGGACGAAATGAGTTGGGTCGATCCATTAGCAAAAGAAAGAGAGATGGGGAACATGTTTTACTAATGGGATAGACTAGGTGCTTGTATAAAAATAAGAATACAATATGGAATGATGGTGTTGAGCTCAGCCCGCAAAATTCCCAGCGACACGATAAGGCTTTTCGGAAAATTTAGCGTTCCAAAATGGTGAGACCAAGACCATATGGTTTTCAAGAATGGTTCAAAAATATGTTTTCCTTTGATCAAGAGGAGAATGAGTGGAGGAGAAAGAGTCCATGTGTATGTTGCCCAAAGGTCGGGGAAGGAGAAGAAAGTTGGAATTGAGATTAACATGGGTACACAACATGTGATTGTTTTGACTTGAACAAAGTGATGGTAGAGTTGCATGAGAGGAATGGGATACAATGATTGATCATTAAGCATATGTTTTGAGATTTGGATAAGACTCAGTCAAAGAGGATTGGAAGCTCAAATATAAGGAAGAAAGGATAAAAGAGAGAACAAGTTAGGATATGAAAAGTTAGGGATTTTGAAAACATGAGCTTGCGTGTTCAGCAAGATGAATGTTTGGAGATCCATCAAGTATTTTTAGAACAAGGATCAAGGTATATTGTTCCAAGTATTTAATTATAGATGGAAACTTGATCAAAGATCTTAGGATATTTGATTCCAATAAAACCCTATGCGCATTTGAAAACATTTAAAAATCATTTTTCATACAAAACACTATGGAAAGGCATGAATGAAACAAACCATTAAATTCAGTTCCAAAAATTTTGGAAACTCACATTTTTAATATCTAAATTGTAAATAACTTAAGCTAAGTTGGTATTTTTAGAAAAGGGTAAAAATCTTTTGTTTTGTTTTTAATGTTTTCTAGTCACATCCCAAAATAGAAATTTTGGGGTGTGACAACACTACCCCCCTTAACAGGAATCTCGTCCCGAGATTCGCTGAAGCTACACTCACAGCAAAGAGCGAAATCACACAAGAACACAATAACAAAACAATCAACCATGCCAAGACACACTTAACATAATAGGGTCCTTATATCATCAAACTATCAGTTTCCTAAGCATCGTTACTAACGTAAAAAGCGCTCGGGGATAGCAACTTCCTAAAGGCTTAGGGTAAACGAGCTTGAACTCTTCAGTCTTTGGGGCGATGCTCTTCTTATCATTGTAGAAACTTGATCATCCCGCAAATCTTCATGAATCTTGGAGAAACGATAGTTTTCGTTAAAGAGCATTTTTGTTTTTCACAAAGAAACAAAGGGAAGAAAGTCAAGACTAGGTTTTATCAAAATAACTTTATGAAAACGACCATGTCTAACTAGGCTGAGCGTCCTACAGTCAACACTGCTTTGATACCACTTTGTAACACCCGGTTTTCCGAAGAATACCAAGCATTAACTATATGTGTGCCCAGGATGTCCACACAACACATATAGCGACAAATATGGTAAATATCATAAGCAATGCTTTATTACATTGCGAAACATAATTACATTAAGACTTACAAATATTTCATAGCACAGCGGAAACTATTCTTCGTCTTCTATCTTCGGGTCACCATACTCCACAGGGACGGTTGACTGGGGGAGCACTCGCCTAGTACTTTTGCAATAGCTCATGAAAACACCTTGCTTGAACCACCATCTGGTACCCATCCGGGATTTTTATTGGTGACAACCACAAGCGTCAGCTCACCATGCTCAGCAAGTATAATTATGGGGGATGCAAGGCTCAAAAGGTTGACACAGGCTTACAGCAGTTGCTTTTAGTTGGTTAGGTTTTATTTAAAGTCTACTTTACTATTTTAATGAATAACCCATCTCCCAAGTAAAACAAGTTTATCTCTGAGCATCTTCTTTTAACAAAATCCATCAACACTTCCACAGGTATCAACTGATACAAAAAGGATTCCAGGCTGCTCGTGACCGTGAGCACGGCTGATATATCAGATTGGAAGAATTCTGCAGAATTTGTACAGCTTTAACCCCGAGTCGTGTATACCCATATGCTCGGGGCCCGTCGACCCCATAACACTGCCGAGGTGAGTAAGCAGGGTAACACTGCAAAGCTTTTCACTAATCACCCTAACAAGTTAGTAGCCGCCAGGTTTCAAGCAGCAAGGCGAATGGAGGCCCCCTTCAAGAATGGCACACCATGTGACCGCAGCCCAGCACACATCTTGACAGGCTCGGAACCCATTCTAAAACCCAGGCTCCCCCTCTTGCGCCTTTCGGTAACCACTAACAAGATAGAGAAAATCTAGTTACTTGGCTAAGATCAGAGCCCATTGATTCTCGTGGATGTACGGGTTTCCTGGGAGGTCAACTTTCAATGGAAGTCCTGACGGAGGGCAACTAGAGTACAAAAACCCATACTCCAGTGCCCTTCGAGCTTTGTTGATAAAAACATATTTTATCCAACATTTCATAATTCTTAAGTCAAGATTCCATAATAGCATTGTTGAGCATAGCAGCTAGTAACTCTAATATGCATAAAAACCCCTCCATAGGTAACAAGGTGATTGATCAATAAACCTACTCGGGTATATATATATATATAGCTAGGGTTTACAAGATTAGACACATGCATATGAATGTATTGTTTAATAGTTGCTAGGTAACAAGGAAAACCATAGGTTATACTTGCCTCTAAATGCTTGCTATCCAAACCTTCCGACTTCTCTTCTATATCTTCCTCGTATAGCTTCTTTTCTATCGATCGCAACAACCAACACAAGCTTCACATTCAAACCTAGAAACAATACACCAAGCATTATAAAAATAAAAAGGTTTTGAAAACATATGGCTTGTTTTATAATCATGTGAGCGCGAAAACTAAACAAAACAAGAACCAAAATTAAAAGATGCGAGAGTTGAAGTATTTGTGGCAAGGTTTGGATTAGATGACTAAGTTGGAATTTGGACTAGAACATATCTAACATAACAAAAAGGATTGTATATGTATTATGGTGTGTGGTAGAGAAACTGGAATAGACAGCATTGGAGAATAATATTGAATTGATATACATCATGTGGCATTCTCCTAGGAATATATGATAATTAGTGATATGATGTTTCCATCACTAAGCTGGAGTGACATATCAAGGTGGATAGTAAGGATAGACGTTTATTTGTGGCGAGGATATAGTTTATGAGAGTTGATAAGGCATGACTTGAATAGGACAAGTATGTTTAGCGGTCACAAGCTCATGATTTTGTTTGGATGATGTAAACGATTACCAAAAGATGGAAAATATGCGTGCAACATGTGAGGGCATTGAACGTATGGCACATGCTTTGGTTATACCTTGAGGATATGAGTTTGGTATCTTGGGTGTGTAGGATATGTATGATGACACTCCATGATCAACTAGTGCATATTGACACATGATCAATGGGGGATGTAGTTTTAGCGACTAGTGCATGTGAGACATATATGTAGGCGGACAGCGAGGGTTTCGATCATCATAGGCATGGTATTTATAGCACTAATTGGTGATATATTTTGTGGAAATGTAATGGAAAGTATGAAGTATGTTATAGTAAAATAGCATGATGTTTTGATGGTCGGTCAGTAGGAGAATGCAATTGCAAAACATGTTACATGGCTGTTTCAGGACAGCAAGAGTAGCAGTTAGTGAAACCTTCATATCTCGGCCATGATAGCATGTATGAGCAAACCAATTTTTGTAGGCATGTGCCATGATATGAAACACATTTTGGTTGAAGGGCTTGATCACCGGAGCGATGAACCATCGGGAACACGCATGCCAACCGGCATCAGCGCGGCTGCAGGGCAGCAGGACAGCGGGCACACAAAAGATTATATCTCCTTCATCATGGGTCCTATAGACATGAAAATTTGCAGAGGCATGTGCAACTATATGAAAGATATTCTATCCAAAGTATGCATCATTTTCTTCAATGGATCAACGGGAACGCCACTGCCAAAAACAGTGTGTCTGCTGTTTGGACAGCAGGGGTGCAAGGCATGTTGGTGCCGATATCTCGGCCATCATGAATTGTATAACCAAACCAATTTGTGGGATCATGTGTAGGGATGCAATGAACAAGTTTATTAAAGGGATTGGTGGTTTGAACAGAGGATTAGCGGGGAACGCCAAAACCACTTAGAGATGCCAATCTGTCCAGACAGCAGGGACAGTGGCACGGTGATGACCATATCTCAGGTTTCTCAACTCCTATGAGGAAACCATTTTACAGGGACATGTTCAAGGATATAAAATACAATTCCACCAAAGGGTTTGATGATTTGATCAAAGGAACAGCGAGGAACGCCGTTTCTACAAACAGCAGCGCTGCTGGCCGCCAGGACAGCAACACATACACCGGGTAAAATTCAACGGGGATCAACCATATCTCATCAAAGGTACTTTATATTCATAGGACAATATGAGAACATGTTGGGAGAGATGATTTAGGGTTCTCACCATGGGGATTGGTGGGGTGGAGCGGGAAATCACATCAACGACGGCCGGTGATGACAACGCGGTTCAACGGCGTATCCTTCTCGCGATGCGGTTGATCGGGGTGACATCCATGGTGGTAGAGGCCATCACCACGACTTGAACAGCAGGGAGGGTGATGATGATGTCCTCCAAATCCTTGTTGGGTGCTTGAAAAGGGAATCAAGGTGGCAAGATGGGTTGCAATCACCGATTTGCTTCGTTTCCATGGTGCGGAAGGGGAAGAAGGTTGGGGAATGGTTGGGGCAGCCATGGGGGAGGATGAGGAGGAGCAGGGGCGTCTCCCCTCTGTTCTTGACATGAGAAATGAAGGGGGAGGCGTGAGGGGGCTGTGGGGGAGGTGTATGTGAAGGGGAAAGGTTGGGAGGCCAAAGGGTTGGAAGGCAAAGGGTCTTGTCTTGATATTTCCATGCCTTGGTTGATATTTTTGTCCAAAATAGAGAGGGAACCAGGGGTTGACGTGGGAGAGGTGAGAGGAAGTCCTAGAGGGCTGGTTGGACTCTATGTTGAACCACAAATGAAAGGAGGATGGTTGGGTTTTGATCCGCGGCGAGAGATAACTCAAACTTTGTACCCGATTCGGCTCGGAGCGATGTCGGAGGACGAAATGAGTTGGGTCGATCCATTAGCAAAAGAAAGAGAGATGGGGAACATGTTTTACTAATGGGATAGACTAGGTGCTTGTATAAAAATAAGAATACAATATGGAATGATGGTGTTGAGCTCAGCCCGCAAAATTCCCAGCGACACGATAAGGCTTTTCGGAAAATTTAGCGTTCCAAAATGGTGAGACCAAGACCATATGGTTTTCAAGAATGGTTCAAAAATATGTTTTCCTTTGATCAAGAGGAGAATGAGTGGAGGAGAAAGAGTCCATGTGTATGTTGCCCAAAGGTCGGGGAAGGAGAAGAAAGTTGGAATTGAGATTAACATGGGTACACAACATGTGATTGTTTTGACTTGAACAAAGTGATGGTAGAGTTGCATGAGAGGAATGGGATACAATGATTGATCATTAAGCATATGTTTTGAGATTTGGATAAGACTCAGTCAAAGAGGATTGGAAGCTCAAATATAAGGAAGAAAGGATAAAAGAGAGAACAAGTTAGGATATGAAAAGTTAGGGATTTTGAAAACATGAGCTTGCGTGTTCAGCAAGATGAATGTTTGGAGATCCATCAAGTATTTTTAGAACAATGATCAAGGTATATTGTTCCAAGTATTTAATTATAGATGGAAACTTGATCAAAGATCTTAGGATATTTGATTCCAATAAAACCCTATGCGCATTTGAAAACATTTAAAAATCATTTTTCATACAAAACACTATGGAAAGGCATGAATGAAACAAACCATTAAATTCAGTTCCAAAAATTTTGGAAACTCACATTTTTAATATCTAAATTGTAAATAACTTAAGCTAAGTTGGTATTTTTAGAAAAGGGTAAAAATCTTTTGTTTTGTTTTTAATGTTTTCTAGTCACATCCCAAAATAGAAATTTTGGGGTGTGACAGTTTTGTTTCGGAATCGGGGAGGCCTGCGAGTGCCAGGTTACGCTGCATTAACGATCGTTTGGCTCGGCTCGTTATGGCTCGTTAGGATAACGAGCCAGCTCGGCTCGGCTTGTTATACTAACGAGCCAAAAGGTCTGCTCGGCTCGGCTCGGCTCGTTAATGAGCTAGAGCTGGCTCCTTAGCTCGTGAGCCAAAGATAATAAAAGACTCTAGTATTTAATCAGTACAATTATACATGCAATATGTAACTTATACCTACAGTACTAATGCAAAACAACCCATCCGACCATCCATATGACATACGTCCAGGTCCATACCATAGGTCCATTCAGTTCAGCCATGCATCAACGATTCAAGGGCTGACCATTAAGCCAAGCATACATCAAACTGATCAAAGTTCCAGCTACAAACTTGGAACGATACAGAAGTTCAAGGCTTCAAGGACATATTCTAATATTATTATTATACTAAAAGACAGCAGCAAGTGTAGCTTCATCGTTGGTCTTTCAAGGCCCTGTGTCTATGTGCCTATGTGCATGTGCGGCTGTGCCTCCATCCTTGTGCAAATGGTCAAAAGAGCAAAACAGATCTGAAAAAAAACTTAGCTGTTATGTTATATGGAAAACACATGAAAATAACTGTGCATATAGTAATATATTAGTCTAAAATAGAGACCAGATCATACATGCATTCTTGATTATTTAATTGCTTGCTACCATGCAATTTGGAAACTCCACGGACTGACGTCATGATCATCATCTTCCCCCTGAAATTACAGTAAAAAATAACACAGAAAATCTTAGCATGAACAAAGTAGTTTGAAAACAGTCATAAATACCAAATGTCAATGACATATTAACATACCAGTTGTATAGGTGAGCTGTGATTACCACGTATCCAACTAGATGCACAAATTAATGCTTGGACTGTTGCCGGCTTCAAAGAACTTCTGTAGTCATCAAGAACTCTACCCGCAGTGCTAAAGGTAGACTCTGAAGATACACTGCTAGCTGGAACAACCAAAAATCTCTTTGCCATGCTTGAGAGGACAGGAAACCTGTGCGCATTCACCTTCCAAAAATGAAGCAAGTTGAAATTTTTTTCTTATACCGACATATTTGCTTCATCTAGATAGATCAGTAACTCTGACTTTGAACTTTCTCCAGCACTCGATGCCAAGAAGGATTGGAATTCATTAGGAATAATAGAAGCCAAGGAGCTGTTTGAATCCATTGAAGATGAGGCTGGCTGAGAATTGTTTGGGCTGTTTTCATCACCCACTTTGCGACGATACATCGTCTCAAACTTCTTGTACAGACCTTCTAACTCCTTTTCAATGTCATTCAACTCCCTCTGACACCTTAAGGGCTCATAAATATTTGAAAAGGCATATTCAATGTATCTCATTTTGAACCTAGGATCTAGGATTATAGCAATTACCATGACATTGTTTCTCTCCTCCCAATATTTATCAAATTTATC
This sequence comes from Eremochloa ophiuroides, assembly GCA_038502445.1. Lineage (NCBI taxonomy): Eukaryota > Viridiplantae > Streptophyta > Magnoliopsida > Poales > Poaceae > Eremochloa > Eremochloa ophiuroides. The sequence goes on from JAHLJS010000090.1 coordinate 234,701, forward strand.
CAACATTGCTGTAGCCATACTTTTCAAATATACATCACTAGACATTGCAGTCTTTCTCAATGAAATCTTTACTGTCGTAATATAAGGATAAAATACATTAGCAGTGGGGTATGTTGATGCTGAAAATGCAGTGGTTGCTGCAGCCATTGTTCCCAGAATGGGCTTCAATTTCTCATATAACTTCCATTCAGACTCTGTAGGGTTCCACTCATAGTTGGTGTCTACTTCACTATAGTAACCAAATGCATCCTTATAATCAAGGCAACAGTCTAGCATTTTATATGTTGAACTTCACCTTGTTTTGACATCAAGAGACAAGCCTTTTCCTACTTTTACAGAATATTGGTTGCAAACTTCAACAAATTTATACATACGAGTTGGAGACTTTTTGAAGTATTTCACTGTGTCCCTCAGATCACTTATCAAAGATTCTAATGGCTGCATACCATCACTAACAACCAAATTGACTATATGGGCAGCACAACGAACATGAAAATAAGTAGGGTCAAACTGTGTGTTCTTCCTAGCTTGAAGCTTGGCCTTCAAATTTGTCACAGCAGTATCATTGTTTGAAGCATTATCTAGAGTGAGTGACATGACCTTATCTTCTATTCTCCATTCAACCATGCACTCAAAAACAGCCTGAGCTATCACAATACCTTTATGGGGAGGATCTAACTCAACAAAGTTAAGAACACGACATTGCATAACCCAATTCTCATCTACATAATGAGCCACCAAGCACATGTATTGAACATTTTGATTGGATGTCCAAAGATCAGTTGTCAAACTAATTGATTCAGCATTTCTACGGCTCTTCTTTAAGAGTTCCCTTTCAGATTCATAAACCTTCACACACTCATTTCTTATAACCTTCCTACCAATACTTTCATAGTTACTATTCATCCACTTCATTAATATATTAAACCATTTGTGCTCTACCATCCTAAATGAATACTCATGGACAATTATCATCTTTGCAATTAATTGTCGAGTGTGCTCATGATCATATTCAGTAGGATTAACAACAAGAGAACCATCAGCTGGGTCAAAGTTGATTGTACCTTGAGCAAGATCAGCTCTAGCCTTAGCCAACTTATTCAAATATGGAGTGCACTTCTTGAGATGTCGGTTCAGCTGTGATGTTGCCCCCCCGGATGGTACACATAACTTCGTCCACAAAACCTGCACTTAGCCTTTGTTACCGTAACACCAAACTCCTTCTTAGATGGCACACTAATCACCTTAAAGTACTTCCAACAGCCAGCCCGCTTTCCTCTCTGTATCTTGCACTTGGAAGGAGACAATTGAACACCAGACTTCGATCTCTTTCCTCCTTTCTTTTCTATCTGATCCACCTCAGCTCCATCCCCCCCTGACTTCCACCTTCTTCATTAGCTGTAGGTATGCTTACAGATAATTCATCATCCATGTCAAAGCTGTTATCTTCCTTTTCTTCCTCCTCTTCCTCCGACAAGGGATCCATTTGCTGCACAAATTGATACATGTCAACATAGGCAGATTGATTTCTCTCAAATATCATAGTAGATCTTTGCCATTCAGTGAACCTAAGCATGTCAATATTCTGATTAACTGTCGATCAAAATTATACACAGTCAACAAATGTATCTTTTGACTAACTTGACGTACTCTTTTCTTTCAACAAATCACAGTCAAGACTCGACAATGCACACACGAGGCATCCTATATATATCAAGCTATTTAACAAAATCAAGCCCAAAGAAATATTTGAATTTGTGGTACAGTACTACACACCTTGTCTATGAATATGGAGGCCACGTCAGTAGCTTGGGAAGCCGATGGAGTCATGGCAGGAGAACCTCCACCACGAGAGCCTCGGCCGCGGCCACCGCGCTCGCGCTTGTTTGACGAGGATGGCCTCTTCTCGATCCGGCTCCGACATCTCGATTCATTGCTTGCTGGCACCGTAGGTGTTGGATCTTCCTGTCCCTCGACCTCGGCCTCCATGTCCGACATGGACGCCGCGGCCAGGGGGCACTGGCAGTCTGCGCTGCTGCTAGATCGGGGCCGGCTTCGCGGTCGCTACTCGCCTCGCTTCCAATCGTCACTACGAGAGCCTGAGACCCCGTGCTGCCGTGCCAGTGCAGGCGTGCGGCCGTGCTCTCGCCGACGTCGCGACCTCGCGTGTGAGAGAGATGGGGATTGGGGAGCAAGTGACTGAGTGAGAGAGAGCGGCGGCTCAGCGGCTGGGACCTGGGAGGCTGAGAGTTGGTGTTAGGGTTACGTTATACTTACGTTTGCACTTGTATGGTGGCTTGGTGGGCTTGCTGCTTGCATTAGCGTTACTAATTGGGCTGGCAACCTGAGATGCCCACTTTGGTTGCTGCTGGCCCGTGTGGCATTGTGAACGATGATTTGTTTCTTAAATAGTTAAATAAAAAAAAACATGCCTTGGCTCGTTTGGCTCGCGAGCTGGCTCGAAAAATCACGAGCTAGAATACGAGTTCAGATCGTTAAAAAAAATAAACGAGCCAAGCCGAGCCGAGCCACTAATAAGCCGAGTCGAGCGAGCTACCGAGCTGCGAGCTTTTCGTCCAGCCCTACTGCCAGGTGCCAGCATTCCTGGCCTCATCACATCTGTCGCGTAGTGGAACTGACTGACGGCCGCCAGCGCCACCCGTGTCTGGCTGCTCCCTTGTCCATCTGCCAGTTGGAATGCACAGTGCGACACGGCAGCACCGCCGGTGCTTGTACTCCAACGGTCGCCGGACAAGGAAAAGGTGAAACTGGCCGGCGGCAGGGAATGGCGTGCAAGAAAACCCAAGCGCTGCCGCGCTATGGGACCGCCCCTCGCCGATGATGCATTTGCATTGCATTGGCATTCATTCAAGGGCTGCAGTGGTTGCCATGCTGGCGTGCGTGGTCAAGCCAAGGCGCGGCAGCAAATGCGAGTTTGTGTTTGGCAGTGGACAGTTACCGGTCCCCCGGGTATTATTGATGGCCTACTCGCTGGTGGTGGGTGGATGGTGGCCTGCCGGTGCCAGCAGTTCATGTGAAGTAGGGGCAGTTCTTGACCAAGCCAGATGCCTTCGGTTGGTGGTACTGTCATTGGTTGCTTGCTTGTTGGTTAGGATTAAAAGCCAGCTATAAGCTTTGTCTCCGTTGGTGAAGAGAGTACCAAGAAGCCATCAAGCCCTGCCAGCATGGATTAGGGCATATAGGAGCTCTCTTCCTATGTATTGTACCATCTAGGTTCCCAATTTTCTGAAATGCACGTCCCTAAACTTAGTATTATACTGATATCTAAGATGTCGTTTGATTATCTAAAAATAAGTGTTAATTTCAACTGATGCCGATTTATTCTGAGAGCAAAATATCGTTTCATTACTGAAAAAAACTAAAATCTTAACTGATTGGAGCAGCAGAACAACACCTAAACCACTATAATTAAGATGGTCTATGCGGCACAATATGCGAATGACACCAACAAATGGAACCCACATTCAGAAAGGGAAGAGGAGAGGGGACTAGTATGTGGGTCTCACATGTCGGCTAAATCATTGTGCAATCAGCGTTCCACACAAGTTGATTAGTACTAGTCATGATAATTTGGACCTCACCTGACAGGTTTAGTAAGGCCCGGTTTAGATTCACCACAAAATACCAAAAGTTTCGTCATATCAATGTTCAGACACATGTATGGAGCATTAAATGTTGATGAAAACTGAAACTGATTTGACAGCTTCGTAAAATATTGTGAGACGAATTTTTTAAGCCTACTTAAATCATCATTGGACACTTATTACAAAATTAGCAAATTGATACAGTATTTTTTTTACAAATAAGAATCTAAATACCCCCTAAGTCTAGGCCTCTAGCACCATGACACAAGTTCGAAGACATACACAGTGAATTTTGCTGTTAAACTCTTTCCTTGGTATAGTTGTGTACATTTTTTTCCAAAACGGAAAGGGACTACGGTAAGGAAATGATGAAGGCCGCTTGGTATAGTTGTGACGCTATTTTTTTCTTTTTCTTTCCCCCAAAACGTAGCTAATCAATGGGAAAGATTACTTGCATGCGAAGCTTTTTACCTACAGTACAGATCAGCTACGTTTTGACCGTACCTTAAGTTGCTTTCGAAGTACATTCCGAATACTGCTGGTTGCTGGCTAAACAAATCTAGTAGGTGGTCACTTGCAAGACCAGAACACAAACGTGACTCGGAGCACGGTTGTTGACACGCCAGAGTAAACAAATGTTAGTAGATGGATTACTAGTACTCCAGCTACATACATGCTGAAGATGAGGTGAGTGTGATAAAAAGATTACTGCATGTCTTTTTTTTTTCTTAAATACGTAAAATACATACGTATCAATATATTAAGAAGATGAGTTTAAAAGAACATATAACACACTTCTATAAAGCGGCAGAGAGGGTCATCTAATACAATCATGGCTGGACCAACCAATCAAAGGATCTCATGCTTCGATATTACTAAAAGGAAACAACCTAAAACGATGCAACAATGCGACCTATGAGGTGATCTACGTCTTCGCGGCTGTCTGGACGGGCCCTTTCCAACGGCTAGGAGGAGCATGTCCGGCGCTTCAGCGTCGGACGTAGTCAGGTTGCCATCGAAGAGCTTATCGACCATCTTCGATGTGGATGGCGCTGATGGACCCTTGGAATATATGCATGATCAACACCTCACCTCGCTTGGAAGGACGTACGCGGACAGGCTCTGAACTGCAACCCGCCTGCTCTGCCGCGACAGCACCGACTTAGCAGGAGGCTGCTTGGGAGGCTCACGAATCCGCGAAGAGCTCCTCTTGCGTGTCACTTTGTTGATGGAACTATCAAAGAGGCGTTTAGCTAAATCATCGTTGCCCACAGTCTGATGGGCATCCCCCAGCAGCGAACTGGAAAGCCCAGCATCCACCGTGATGTCGACTGCTTCGAAGGCTGCCATGTGGCTGAGCTCTAAGTGTGTCTTTGGCATTCCACTACCCACCGAATGGGATACGGTGGAGGTGTTCGCATCTCATAGGAGACCAATATTGGTTCCTCAACTTCTAGCTATTCGTTTGAACTTAAAACCGCTTATTTTTTAGCCCTTCTACAGTATTTTTTCTCATAAAAAATCAATATCCACGCTTATTTTGAGCGGTGCGCTCCCGGTCAGTTGTTGTAATTATTCCAGAGTTTTTCGCAGGAGGAGAGTACAAACCTTTTTGCCGCCGATAATCCTGTCTGTCTTGTCTTGTCGTCGTCGTCCTTGTCGAAGGAGCTGTCACTCATTCGAATCGGCACGGCCTGTGGTCCCGGGCTGTACTGTACTTGCCATTCGGTGGCAGGATCAAAGAAAGTAGTGCTTGTGCCGTTGTGCGTGCCCCTAGCCAACGTTTGTTCCACCAAATAGGCTGACCCTAGTGCTACCACACTTGTTAGCATTACTGCATAAAGAGATTCTATAAGAAATAATTCTGCCCATTTCACAATATTCAGAGAATCCACAAAAATACTCTACTATTGTCTCCGTTTGACTTTTTTACTCCAAGTTTAACCACTCATCTTATTCAAAATTTTGTCTACTATATCATTTTTTTTGTTATTACATGCTTTATTAATATAAAAGTTTTTCAAAAGTAAGTTAAATTTAACTCTTTTTGTGCAATTGTTTTGAAATAAGATGAGTGGTCAAACTTAGGGTTAAAAAAGTTAAACGACTTATAATTTAGGATGAATTAAGTAGTAGGAAACAAAACCTCTCGATAATAGTTATTCAGTACGATCATGATTATCGCCACACTAGATTGACTAGAATCTATTATCTAATCACAAAATATAAGTGTAGTGTTGGTATATCTTTCTTACCAGATAGGAGTAGTAGATATATACATCCCACACTTAATTTCCACGTCTCTCTTGATATGTCCATTCCATCTATTCTAAAATTACACGTGTCGTTCTTGGATAAGTTGCTTTCCCCCTTAAATTTAACTAATTTTATATTCTCTCTGAACTAAAATAAATGTAGAGCAATACCAAACATACTGTGAAGTTACACATACGACACCAATATGTACTTTGAAATGAGAAAATATAGCATAGAGGTGGTCCATAAGCTAAAAGGCGTTTTTGTTATGGGACAAATTTTGAATCCTACAAATACATTTTTTTTAAAAGGTATACAAAGTACAAAATAGTATAAATATTAGCATTTTTAAAAGTTTATTATAAAACATATGTCATGATTAATCTAATGATTTTTTTTTTGCCATGCATCAAACAATAATATTTTTGCTATATATTTGGTTAACCTAGAAAATAACTTTTAGAAAAAAGATATGTGCATTATTTTAAGACAGATGAGTACATTCTTGGAACAGATGGAGGGCTCTGCAAGTAAATATTGCGATATGATGGAACAGCTTCTTTGAATTCTTCAATTGCGGCCACCGTTCACAAGATATAATGAAGGAAAAAAAAATTGTCAGGTTAGTATGACCTAAAAGGTGAAACAACCAAAAGGAGAGAAGTGAATCATCGTGCCTAAAAGGTAGTTCATCATATACTACGCGTTCGACTCGCAAGGCAAAGACGAAAAGGTGGATGAGGTTTTGAGCAGACAAGAACAAAATGCATACGCCGATACGCGGTGGTATAGGCATGGTAATTAATAGCTACTGTACGTACGTATATTCATGGGTGAGTGTGTGTACATTATGAACATCTGTGTTTGTACTATGTAATTCGAAAAAAAATAATTATGCCGTCAAAAGGGAAATACTATTTTCTAAAAACGATTTTTTAGAAGAAGATAACTAATATATATAGGCATTGTTTCTGCGTCAGAAATTCTATATATGTTGCAAAACTGAGCATCTACCAACACGATAACAAAGAAATGTGATTATATTATTGTGCCTTGCCTTGCATATAGCACTAGTATAGTAGTGCATGCTGCCACTTTGGTTGACTACATTTTTTTATATAAACAAGGGTCGAAAGCAAGAGACAAGAAAGAAAGCAGGGGGTGTATGATTGAGCTTGCGGACCACACATGGGCTACCTCAATATGGGAGGCAAAAGATTCGATGACCCATCCACATGCCTTGTCACCAGCACAGCACAGGCCAAATACAATTCGGTGGGGGACACGTTGCAAACTAAGCCATGGTGGCATGGTACTGATGACTGTACTTAGGCTGTGTTTAGATCCCAGTTGTAATTATAATTCTGCACTGTAGCACGTTCGTTTGTATTTGACAACTTTTGTCCAATCATGGCTCAAGTAGACTTAAAAGATTCGTCTCGTGATGTACATGCAAAAAGTACAAACATGCAAATATTTCGTCTACATTTAATACTCCATGCATGTATCGCAACATTGATGTGACTAGTTGCAATTGCAATTTGCAGTAGATCAGGGCCTTACTCATCACTAAGCAACAGTGTTCCTCACTTCGCCTAAATTAATTACACATCTAGTGTATTGAGGAAGTTTTTCTTTTAAAAAAACTAGATTTACAGAAAATACAATAAGAATCTGTATTTTATATTATGTTTATTATCAAAATATATTTCACAAATAGTGGATTGATTCTGATTACACATATTATATAAAAAAAGTTCGACTTCAGTATGTACAAATATTTTCATAAGACGAATTACACACACACAAAAAAAAAAACATTTTCATTGCTGCCACCGGCCATTCCTCACCACCATACCTTGCCGGGTGGAGAGATGGGCGTTGGGCTTTTTATATCCCTTTTATATTTGCTCATGGGAGAAAACATTAAAAATGTTGGAAGGCCGGTAAGTAGAACAAAGAAGGAAATCCAAGTGAGCGACATACAGGGTTATTGCTATATGAGTATTATTATATAGGGCCCTGTTTAGTTTCCAATATTTGACACTATTCACCCATCACATCGATTGTATTTTCTGCCTGCATAGAGCGCTAAATGAAATAGCAGCTGTTGCATGTTTATACTTTTTACCTGACTAGGTTGAGATGAATCTTTTGAGTCTACTTAAACCATAATTAGACAAAAGTTATTAAATATAAATAAAAATGCTACAACACTTTTCACCCTTTTTCACCGTCTAAACGGCGCCAGCTCACCTGAAGCCTTGGATCGAGAATGTACCGTTGAATCCAATACAATAGTTTCTCTCTCTCTCTCTTTTTTCAAAAGAAAAAAAAAATCCTGACCCTGAATCCTGATGGCCTGATTGCACACTGTGCCACCAGGTGGGCCCAGTGTTTTCTGTCTTTTTATGGCATAGACAATGCACGGGCCTCGGGCCCCACGGAATGACACAATGTTGTTAACGTACGGCACCACCGTTGTCCGTTGAGTTCACTCCACAACCACAAGATGGATGGATTCATTTCGTGTTGTAACAGTGAAGAGAATAGTCTACCATGTTGATAGTGAAATGTTACTTTCCAAATGCTGTGGCGGAAGCAGATGTTTTCAGTACACTGTGACTGCGATGGATACTTATTATTCCAGTTATTAACAACTGAATTTTACTTTTACTCGTACCTAGAATGTACTACTACAAAGCAAACCTATTATCCAGGATTTAAGAGTGAAGGTAGATTTCCTGTAATCACAACCTCGTGCGAGCGGTAGGCGTTGGATCACCGTAAAGTCTAACAAAACTATCTACTCCTGCTTAATAAATACATGGCGCGGCATGTTCGGAAAAAAAAAAAGTTTCAGGGCGTCAGGTCATGGTCAACAGTGGACGTGTCGGTACCAGGAACGGGAAACCCTGTTGCATCGCATCAGTCGCCGCGATTTGGACATCCTGAGTTTTGCCATCCAAACCACCGGTTTGGAACCTCTTGGAGTCCTGACAAAAAACCCTTCAAGTTCGAGACAGGGAGACGGATGAACAGCAGCCTCACACGAACACATCAGCCCCCCGTCAGTTCGCACTTCACACTTCTCAGCGACGACACAGCATGCAGAATTGCAGATGACATACCAATAATGTGTCCACGAGAAAAAAAAAAAAGACTCGTGGAAAGCTCTGAATTCAATCGCCTTTCTCCCCCGAACCTCATGTTAAAACGGGCTAGCAGTTCTTGTGAAATTGTCGTGTTCCTTGGTTCCAAAAGGAGGTCGAAAACTGCTCCTTTTTCTTTTGGCAACTGATGAAAACTGCTCTTTGATTTGAGCAATGCAGTACGCATGGGCATCAGAGACGAAAAAGATATAGGCTACGATCATGCGGATGGGATATTGGAATGGAAGGTCGTGTATCGCTGTTGTGCATTAGCACGAGGCACAAAGCATAATATACGTCTTGGTAGTACGTCGCTCGTACTGCGACGGCATCACAGAAAGGAACACAGCAACGCCCTTCACTACCCATACCAGTGTCTCAGCTCTTCACATGATCACACTGCATGTGCTGGACCGCTGGACATGCGGAGATCAGAAATCCATGCGAAGCAGAACCCTGCTCGGCGAAGAGCCGCCGATAATCTGCAGATCATGCCATAATAATATGCCTGAAGTTTCAGGTTTTCAGCACAGGGGATGGTGCATATATGCTGATGCAGAGCAAACCTGTTTGTAAACAAAAAAAATGCGGAACTGGACGCGTCCTTTTCTCTGATTCCTCCAAACCACGCACGCGCCTGATTCCTGAGGAATTGAAGAATGGCATGCACCGCAGTCTACACCACACCGTTTTCCCAACCACTTGTGCGGCCTTGTTTGAAATGCTGTGACCAGGGCTAGCAACCGTTCACCTGTCGGAAGAACAGAGGGAGCTGGGAGCAGATTTGCATGGGATTCAATCCAAGTGCGTGCCATCAGCATCAGTCATCAGATCAGCTAGGATACAGCAATGTGATGTGCACTCCGTCGCTCCTAACAACACTTGTTGGGCGACGAAAATGGCGGCCATCTCCATTGACGGACGGACGGACGGACGGACTCCTGCCTTGCTGACCAGAGAGAATAGGATGTGGCCGGTTGGTCAGCTACCTGGACCTGAGTGGATGCATGCACGGACGTGAGGGACAGAGAGGCCTTTTTCAAGTAGTACAAAACTCTCCACTTTGCTTCAGCTGATCTGATTTGGTCCGTTTCCTGCGTTTCTTGCTGTATTCAGAAATGGGCCAGAGTACTTGTTTGTGTGACTATGGGCCCAGGGTACTACTCTGGTCATCTGGAAATTATAAGCAGCTGCTAATCTGCCTGCAAACCGCTGTTAAACATGGCCTGCAAACTGCTGGAATGTAGGAAGTGATGGGCTCAAATGGGCCGTGCATCTAAGGGACCACGGACGAGTAAGGTGAACGCGGGCCTTTTGGTATATTGTTGGAGCTGTGTCACTTGTTATCCCTTGTTGGGCCTGGGCTTGGGCTTCATGTCTTTCTGTAATTGTAAGATGGATTGTTTTTTTTCTTTTCTTTTAATTTCTGAAAGAGCAGGACATAGCAAAATATATTATATCTTTACGAAATTCAGAAAGTTCCCGTCTGTTTCGATGCTAAACTTTAGATTTCTTGTTCTGGACTTGAAAAAAAACGCTAGGGTGACGGACAACCAAAACTACCAGTATTTGTTAGCTTCACTACTGGAACTACTGGTGCCTTACGCTTAGAACTTGGAGCTTCACTTTCTAGACACTACTCGTAACAATTGCACATCCCTTCACTCCTAGCCTTGCACGGTAGCACCACACACACCATCCTTGTTTTATCTCACACTCATCCTGGTTTTTGAGATCGATAGGATTTGTTTGCAGGACGGAAGGCGTGGGCGGATACTGGGGTCCGGAGATCTGAATCCAAATCTTGTCGGTGCCGCGTCGGCGTCGCATCCCCACACGTGTAGCCTCTACACTACACACCCCGCCTTGGCGATGGCGCTGGAGCTGGACGCTTCCACAACCACGGCTCCACAGTCTCGGTTTCGTTTTGGCCGGCCGGGCGCAGGTTTCCTTCATGTTACAACAAACACTAATTTCTACGGCCATGGCTCCACAGTCTCGGTTTCGTTTTGGCCGGCCGGGCGCAGGTTTCCTTCTTCTTGAAAACATGTTACAACAAACAATAATTTCTACGGCCACGGCTCCACAGTCTCGGTTTCGTTTTGGCCGGCCGAGCGCAGGTTTCGATGCCTTGAAAACAAGTAGACAGCAAGTCTTCATTTTGCAGGGACTGCTTTTCCTAAACTTCCCACAGCCTGGAATATCATGTAAAAATGACAGAGACCAACACATGTTACAACAAACAATAATTTCGACTAGGAACAGAAGGAAACCTCCCGAAATACTACATGTAAACACTTACGGCTCTAGCTTTCTTCCACCATTCGTCGTCCATGTCAATAGTGTCGTTGTTCTACCCGATTCCTGTTTGTCTCATCCTAAGTTTTTTTTCATGCCTTGAAATCTTCCTTTAATTTGTCCCACTTGTTCTTGATCTGCAGCTTGGTGATATCTAAACCTGTCCTATCTTTGAAACCTTTTTCGACCGCAGCATAGCCAACTGCATTCAAGAATGTATTTGGCCGATTTCCTTTCTCAACTTGTTCGGCCATCAAACCACATAGGATCCTAGTGTTCTCCGTGTGCCACTCAATTTCCGGCATCTATATGAACTCATAATATGCATTTAGATCATAATACAGTAATGAAAATCCACTAATCTAGCACTGGACAAGCAAAACAGTAGAAAACAGGAGATCATAGAGTTGCAAAATTGACATGCACAACAAACAAATCCACAAGCACAGAAAACTAATCCACAAGCAGGTCATGACATTCTTCTTTCAAAAAAGAAAAAAAACAGAGAACATATCGTGACGGGCGCTAGATGGCGTGTCCGTCTCTTTGGAGGGCGCCTGCTTGTCCTTGGAGGGCGGCTAATCCCTGGAAGGCCGAGGCTTCTCCTTCGAAGCTACACGGCAGCTGGATTAGGGCTCTTCCCGGCTGCTAGGGTTTGGAGTTAGGGGTTGTTGGTATTTATTAAGTGCAAATAGAATATGAAAGATTCCGCAAGCGCACAGAATACCATTGTAGCTTTTACCCGGAAGTATTTCAGAGTATCGTTATTTATATTTTACCACAGGGAAGCAATGGTTAAAGAATCTGATAGCTACCATCATGCATCCACTAACTTAGTACACCAACTAGACTATAGTAGGGGTAAGTGATAAATGATAGGAGTTATGCATAGTAATCACTTATAAGATAAATGAGTAGTCTAGCTAAATTGAGAGGACAACGGGAGAGTTCAAGGTTCCTAAATACTTCCCTATTACTTGGGGTTCTAAGATAATTGAAAGATAGTTAGGTGACGTAATCACACAATAGCACTTTGGAGCAACAGTACCTTTCCGATTGTCAAATAAACTGGGAAGGAGTAATCGGGAGAAGGCTGCCAAAAAGCTCTACGAAACACCAACTCCGACGTGGTGGAATATGAAGACCGATAGAGCTATCACTTTTGGGGTTACCACAACTAACCGTAAGAATTGGACACAAACTTATGTAAACACTAGCGTAGACACCACGACTACACCAATGAATACTACTCTAATCATGCGCTATAACTAGAGCACTCAACACGAGCGAAAATCCCATGCCAAAGTATAACAACTATACTAATCAATCACATAATAAAGCATATAAGTAAATAGAGAAAATAAATATATAAAAGCATAAGTCTTACAGTGATAAGATACAAGTCATATCAGACCTCAGAAGAACTCTGCAGAACCCGAGCATGGCTCCGCTCTCCCTAACTCTCAACTAGAACTAATCTACTATATTGGAGAGATGTTATTCTTCAATGGGACACCTCTCTATTCAAACCCTAACTAGAGAATATGAGTTATAATAATGAAAGGGATGCCTCAGGGAGGGGGTCTGCCTCTTTATTTATAGCCCGGTGGGATGACCGTGCGCCGCAGGATCAAACCGACTTAACCAAGGGCCGAGATGACTCCTCATAGGCGGTGGAGGAAGACTCCGGAAGGCGGCGGAGGAAACCCTAGGAGTGGGGCCAGCTGGCCCCACCCTGGCGCCGGCCGGTGCCCAAGTGTGGGCTTTTGGGCCCATCTTCGTCGTGGTGTTTTCTTGGGCCTCCTGTAGTCCAATGGTGCATGTGTTGCCGCAGATTTTGATTTCGAACTCCGAATATAGCAAATGATAGATCCGTTTTGATCGTTTCGACGAGCCCATAGCAATGGTGCAGTCCAATTCCTTATTTGAGATACTTTTATTGATGAAAATTGCATATTCCTACAATACAAGTGAGAACACCAAAACTCGTGGAACTCGTTAGAATCAAACCCTAGAACTATGCTGTGAATTGTTTTATGCCCTTAATTCATGTTTAGTTGATGGATAAAAATGGTATATAACTACTGTCAACAAGTTCCCCCAAGCTTACCCTTTGCTAGTCCTTTAGGAAAGCCAAACTTAGCAATAGATGTAGCCACCTCTTTAGAAATACCCATGTGTTCAAACACAAATTACCCTAGGATTAGAGTGAACCATTCTGACTTTCAAACTTACCGTTATTACCTTTAACTATGGAGCTTGTAGCCTTTCTCTTGGGTCTTGGGTAATTGAAGGACAGAATGTTTAAGTTAAGCACTATTGCTCAAGCTCTTTTACTCAACTCTTATCCTGGAGTTTTTGCAAGTTTTCAAAATAAAGCTCCGAGATTCCTTTGTATGACTCTCTCAAGTCTCTTATTATGTGGTATTTGTGGATCCTCACCAAGGCAATAGTGATGTATGCCTTCTCTTCTCTCACCCTATAACTAATGGCTTATGAAGATCTCATGGGTAAGGAGACAGCTCATACATACTTGCAATGAATATATTGTAAAGTCAAACAATGGATCCAAAGGAACAAGTCATACAATCAAATCAAAATGTGCATGTGTGTGGATGTGAGGTGGTAGGTGGATATATATATGGTGGATAATTCTAATTCTACTCTTTTGCTCCTTAAAATATTTCTCTCTCTTTTCAAATACTAGGGAATTGTGCTGCAGGACAACATGGGGTATTTTCTTCTTTTTCTTTCTTTTAGGCGGGCATCAGAGTACCCATTGTTTTGATAATTTTGGACACTTGTTCATTTTTTCCTCTCAGGCGGGCATCTTTGTTCCCATTGTTTTCTCTCATCTCACACTTTTGCATAGCCACATGCCTCTTCTCTGCAACAGTACTTCCCTTTTTCTTTTTCTTTTGAGAGATAGCAACAAGAACTTGGAGCATTTATCTGGGGTAACCAATGAGGTATATTTTTGGGTGGAATAGATGGAATGGGTGGAATGTGGATGCGCCTACTCTGATATGAGTAGTGCATTATGGGTGGAGTGCAAGTGATCTTGATTGCAAAAGCAAGACAAGTTCCTAAGGTATCAACAAAGCTTGACAAAACTCAAAATAAAGCAAGTAGCATATAATGTATATGTTGTTTTTTTCTATTCTAGCATGTATGGCCTGTGATGGGAATTTAAGCTTTATCATACAGGAACTCATCGTGTAGTTTTAAGGATTTTCAAAATAAATCTCCAAGACTCAAGTATTAGTAGGAATAAGATAAATAGCAGCTCAAACTTTCCAAATCATATCCTTCAATCACCTAGACTTAAATCAAGCATTTGCTAGCCACAAGTTTCAGGTTCAAAGTAAATCTTCATATCAAAACAGTTGTGTCTAAAACTTGGGATAATTCAGATTTGAAGTCTAGGCACTCAAAAAGCGATTCTAGTGAATGTGCTAATTATCTATTCTATGCATGGGTTCCATCTATCTGAGCTCATTTTATCTGGCAAAATTCTCTGTAATCACTATCTCTTTATTTTATTTCAAAACTAAGCAACTCACTAAACAAAACTAAGCAACTCTTTATTTGGTTTTCAAATTTTATTTTATTAGCTAACTCACGCGAAAAGCAATATGGTACAGTAATAAGATAGAAAACTTATACTTAGCTGGATTTAAGTGGAGGATACCCTCCCCCAAGCTGGATGTTGACATGGTATTTGATGTTGCAAGTTGAGTGATCCTTCTGGGAGCAGGTGTACCGGCACCGTAAGCGCGCCTGGTTGTCTAGCTCTTTGATCATTTATTGTCCTGTAAAACTCAATTGCCAATAAGAATATCAAATCTCATGGAGAGGGGTTAGGTTTAATGCCGCTCCATGATTAGCAATTGATGTTGGTTTATAATTCCAGCAGAAAGCTCCCTAAGTGGGTGGACCTTTATGTGCCCATATTTTTTAGATTTTTCATAAAGGTGTGGACCTTCATGTTCCTACATATTTTTGGTGTTTTCTAAGAAGTGTGGACATTCATGTGCCCACATATTTTTGGTATTTTAAAGTTTATGAATGCAAAAAGTAAATATGATGCAGTAGTCTATCTAGATGCATGCAAATTATTTTTGTGCCACCACAGTGAATAGTCTTTATGAACTATGCCACAAGATTAGTCACATGTGACTTTTAAATTTTATTATGCAAAGTAATAAATATTTTTATTTTCTTTTCAATACAGAAAAATAAATATGCAACTATTAAGATACTAATGCAATCGTGAAAAGTAAATATGGATAGGTACCAAGTTTACGTTTTGGCGAAGACTCGGTGGTTTATAGTCCTCCGAACAGGACTTCTTGTCTATTCACTCCTTATTGGGTGCATTGTCGGGTTATGATGGTGACCCTGGTTGCACCTCTGATGATGATGATGAACTTGAAGGTGACTCCTTCCTCTATTCCTTTCTGGTTAGCAAAGTTGATGTTGACACTGAGGTTGGAGTCTCATCCTTGACAGTTTCTTCTTTCTCACTCTTCTGATGTAGGAGTCTCATCACTCCATCCTTATGTGGCTGGTTCTTCTGGCGTTGGGATGAATGACATCTCCTCCTTGATCTTAAGATGTTACATTCATTATTGGAGCGTGATGGCACCGTAACACCTTGAAGAAGTTTTTCTTACTCGGTTAGTTGTAAATCTTGTCCATGAGCTTGACTCCTACATTGCACTCCTCCTTTCTCATTCTTTCATTATGCCATCATTCTCTTCTTCTTTATACTTTTTTTTCTTCATTTATTTACTCCTGAGAGATTGAGGCTTGAGAGAAGGAAGGGCGCTGTTGGACCATTTTTAGAGGAATTAGTCTTCTTTCCTTGTGCTTCAACCGATCGGCAAGGGCGAGTAGAGCCACTTCTACGAAATGTTGCATTGGTTCTCTTAAGTGAGAAGTGCTCCTCCTAAGCTTGCTTTTTTCTCTCCTTTTTCTGTACCCTTGTGTTGCGATGATTACTGGGGAGAGAGAGCTTTCTTGTCTCATTAATGGGGAAAGTAAACCTCCCCCAAGCTTGCTCTTAGAAGTACCCTTCCATCATGATGGTGCTTGCTTGAATTTCACAATGTCCTTACTTCATGTCAAATTATGCTTTGATGCGCTTCTACTCAGCACCTTCTTGGATAGCTTCTTAAGATTATTTTGATCTGAATTATTTGTCAGAAGGGGCTTCTTTGTGCTTGAGCAGGACCTTTCATTCTTCTGTACCATCTGATCCAGGAGATGTTGATGTGGATAGTAACATTATTCTTCATTGACTCTTGGTTGATGGGTTGATGATCATTGGAGATGCATACTCTAGTTCATTTTTTATTGTCCTTATTTGTGTGAGTGCTTCATCTCCAATGACTTAGGGATGTCATCCTGCAACCATAGTTGTTCATGGCTTGACGAGACACCACCGACAGACCACCTTTGATGAATGAGGTATGTGGAAGATGCACACTATGATGTAGTGGTATCCTATTTTTCTGGTCTCTGTTATCTGTATACGAGTTGCCTTCTTTGAGAATGACGAGAGCAGGCAATAGTTGATCATTCCATAGGAATTGCATCCTGCTTGCAATCATCATCCTACCTTAAACCTTGGGAATGCTCAAGGTTAGGCTGTCTTTGATGACGCTCATGATCCATCAAGTTCATCCACTTCTTGTACTGGTGCCTTTGGTTTCGGTAGGTTCATCCCAAATCATTGACAGGAATAGCTTATATGCATTCCTGCAAAATGTTAGTGGACACATACCCGAAGGATTGCAACAAATTTGAAATATGGGTTGTTGTCCACAAATTATTATTATTTTTATTATTATTTTTATCTATGCTAACAAAAGATGATTAAAGGATTATTTTAGGATAGGTTTCTTTTTGTATTTTTTTATTTGTTTGCCACATTCTAACATGGTTCAAGGTAAAGGTAACTTGCAACCAAAGACAAAGTGAATAAACTTTTGATACTTACAGTTCTTTTCTCGATGAAGGATGAGCTGATGTGTCTTTTTCGTGTAAAGTTGTTGGAGTTCATCACATGCCTTGATTCATCTCTTATGTGAGATCATCTCAGGACTTTTCCAGATTGAATTTAAAAGTTTCTGCAGGGGTTAGTCCGACAAAATAACCAATGTCTACAAAAACAATTTTTAGTTCAATAATCAAACTAGACTCCATGTCTAATTTTGACTAAGGTAGGCAATTTAACCTAAACACCACGCTTAATTGAAAAGCCTATGGAAGTATATACAGTACTTCCAAACCAAAGCATACTATAGCAAATAAAGGTAGCATGAAAGCATTATAGAGATTTACTCAAAACTAGAGACGAAAGAGTATGATCATAGTGAGGGATATTTTTTTCTTTTTAATATGCAAGTGATATGGATGTATGCGAGAACCAAACATGTTGTGGATTTGATATGAGGGAACATAAACTAAATGGAGTGGCTGTATTGATTAAAGTAAATATGCAATGAGATGCAAGACTTAAAAGATAACTAGTCAAAAGTTTAAAGTCCATGAGAAAGACTTTCTCACCTTCTTGATCATACTTACCATGATTTATACGTAGCGCAGTTTCTTATGTTCGTCACTTGATATGTGATTTAAATTGTTGTGACAACAACCTCCTTCTTCAATCTACAATGGGTTAGAAATATATATATGTGTGCAAGCCTGTGAGATGGCAGGGTTCCATTGTTAATGAATCTTGAATGTTCGGACACTCTGGGCTCATCAATGTTTCTTCTTATCTTGTGAAAACTTGCCGAAAGGTTAAAACGGCTTCTGCTGTCCTGTCTTATTCCACAACTCAACAGAATAGGGATAATCCTACTGAAGCTAGTGGTACATTAAATTAGCAGACATCAAGATCACTATCAAAATCCTTATGCTAATTGCTTTCCCGGTAACGGCGCCAAAAAGCTTGTTGGTATTTATTAAGTACAAATAGAATATGAAAGATTCTGCAAGCGTACAGAATACCATTGTACCTTTTACCCGGGAGTATTGCAGAGTATCGTTATTTATATTTTACTACAGGGAAGCAATGGTTAAAGAATCTGATAGCTGCCATCATGCATCTACTAACTTAGTACACCAACTAGATTATAGTCGGGATAAGTGATAAATGATAGGAGTTATGCATAGTAATCACTTATAAGATAAATGAGTAGTCTACCTAAGTTGAGAGGACAACGGGAGAGTTCAAGGTTCCTAAATACTTCTCTATTACTTGGGGTTCTAAGATAACTGAAAGATAGTTAAGTGAAGCAATCACACAATAGCACTTCGGAGCAACAATACCTTTCTGATTCTCGAATAGACTGGGAAGGGGTAATCGGGAGAAGGCTGCCAAAAAGCTCTACGAAACACCAACTCCGACGTGGTGGAATACGAAGACCGACAGAGCTGTCACCTCTGAGGCTTACCACAATTAACCATAAGAATTGGGCGCAAAATCAGATAAACACTAGCCTAGACATCATGTCTACACCAATGAATACTACTCTAATCGTGCGCTATAACTAGAGCACTCAATACGAGCGAAGATCTAATGCCAAAGTATAACAACTATACTAACCAATCACATAATAAAGCATATAAGTAAATAGAGAAGATAAATATATAAAAGCATAAGTCTTACAGTGATAGGATACAAGTCACACCAGACCTCAGAAGAACTCTCCAGAACCCGAGCATGGCTCCGCTCTCCTTAACTCTCAACTAGAACTAATCTACCACATTGGAGAGAGGTTGTCCTTCAATGGGACACCTCTCTATCTAAACCCTAACTAGAGAATATGAGTTATAATAATGAAAGGGATGCCTCAGGGAGGGGTCTGCCTCTTTATTTATAGCCCGGTGGGATGAACGTGCGCCGCAGGATCAAACGGACCTAACCAAGTGCCGAGATGACTATTCATAGGCGGTGGAGGAAGACTCCAGAAGGCGGTGAAGGAAACCCTAGGAGTGGGGCCGGCCGGCCCCACCCTGGCGCCGGCCGGCGCCCAAGTGTGGGCTTTCGGGCCCATCTTCGTCGTGGTGTCTTCTTGGGCCTGCTGTAGTCTAATGGTGCATGTGTTGCCGTAGATTTTGATTCCGAACTCCGAATATAGCAAATGATAGGTCAATTTCGATCGTCTCGACAAGCCTGGAGCAATGGTGCTGTCCAATTCCTTATTTAAGATACTTTTATTGATGAAAAATGTATATTCCTAAAATATAAGTGAGAACAATAAAACTCATGGAACTTGTTAGAATCAAACCCTACAACTATGCTGTGGATTGTTTTATGCCCTTGATTCATGTTTAGTTAATGGATAAAAATGGTATATAACTACCGTCAATAGGGACGGCGGCCTACCTCAGATTGGGGGCGCTGGAACGACGACTGCAGCCGGCGAGGAGGGGCGCCGCCCGATTTGAAGCAGTGGGAAGAGCGTTGGGGGCGCGGCCTTGCTCGCCTGGAGGGGCGCCGCCGGGAGAGCCGCCCAGGAAGACCACCGGGGAGGGGGGGCGGCAACAGGCGCGGGCGAGGTGCGCCTTTTTTTTTTTTTGCAATTGCGGGCGAGCGGCGCTGATACGCGAAGGGGTCGGGAGAATAGAAAAAATAACAATTCGCTGTGTAATGGATGGCAAAAGCGGCTAATTTTCCTACAACTCTATGCCCATGTCTATTTATGAGGGTTCTGGAGTTGAGAAAGAGGTGCTCCACCAAAATAAACTAGAGCTCCACAAATTCTATGGAGTTGGACTGCTCTAGAGTTAGGGTGTTTGGCTAGCTCTAGCCTGGAGTTTACTGGAGTTTGGCTCTGGAGCCATGCTAAACACCCCCTTAATATGCCACAACTCGATGACCTTGTCCCACTTTTGTATGCCTTTTCTTCTTTCCTTCTTCGTGCGTATGTAGGACGTTGACAACGCTGGCACCTGGCAGGATCTGAGTACTCGTAAACTATTAGGTATTTCGGTGGGTAACACAGACACACAGTATTTGACTTTGTTCCCGTCATCCTACTCCTGAGCTCCTGGCGCATGACACGGCATGGGCTGGGGCCTGAGATAGGCCGGTGGCCGGTTGCCATGCTGCCGTACGACGACTTCAACATACCCGGCTGCCTCTAGAACATGTTCCATCCATTATCAAAAGGCCCTTTCTCTTCTTGATATACAAACTGTAACTATATTTTATGATTCATACCAGAAATCGGACGTCCGGACCAACGCGTCCGTCCGGACGCCCGTCCGCCCGCGCCTATTCTGCTCCGTAGCGTGCGTCAGCTGACCCATGTTGCGCTGCTGCTTCTGCTCCTGCACTGTCCAGCCGTATGCCGTTGCATGCTTGGGGTTGAGGCATGTGGTGGCTACGTAGCACATGCTGCATAGCTGGGTCTACTCCTGCTAGTATAGGAGCTTGTACTCGTACCGTGCATGTGTACAATTCATTTCATGATTTTAAAACAGATAGAACTCGTAAATCAAGTAGCATAATTAAAATCCGATTGCATCATCGTGTTTCTTACGATTAATTTTTTAAAATAAGATCTCACATAGATATATTTGGATAAAAATTTCAACATATACAACATCTCGATATACTTTTACAACATTTATATGAAACATCTGCAACATACCTCTAAAACCACTGAAACACTGGATACATACTTTTACAACATGCGTGTTTCACCCTCGCTATGAAGCAAGGAAGAAGATAAGGATGATAAGCACGTGGACAGAGGGACGATGACGGTTGCTGGAAGGATCGAGGTCGCGCTGGCTAGGGTACACCGCCGGTAATGGACCTCCCAATCCGACCATTGGGCATGAAACATGCATTCGAAACATTGGCTACAATACTAGATCTACTTTTGAAACATTCATATAAAACACTTGCAATATATGTATAAAACTACTGAAACAATCGAAACATAAGTATAAACCATTTTGAGAAAACACCTCAAACACTTGGAACCCATTTTCAACAACATTTAGATAAACCAGTTGTAACATTACATATGCAATAATGTAACATCTAAATGAAACACTTTTAAACATTCATTTAGAAAAATAAGATGAAATATTACAAACGTACGCTCAAGACATACGTTAAAAAAGACAAAATATTTTGAACAACACTTGTAACATACATATAAAAATAATTACAAGATATACAATATCTTCGATCTACTTTGCGACGAATATATATAAGAATAAAAAAAATATAAATATTAAAAAAACAGAAAGATAAGAAAAATGGAAGCAACAAAAAAAAGGAAAAACAAAAAAGAACAAAAAAACAAAAAAGAAAAAAAACGACGCGAGGGCAGGCACCCGGGCGGCACGCGCGGACCTTGGACTTAACGCTCGATAGGGATCATTACCGATATTTTATTCAAGTTTCATGATATACGTGGATGATCTCTCTAGATATACGTTCATCGATACAATAGTGCTAGTGTTAGTGTGTTAAGAGAGAATTAAATATATTGTTCTAAGATGGAGAAAAGTATAACTAGATAAGGAACAAACCAACCATTGTACCGAGCCATACATGATGCCAAATAGTCATAACATTCCGTTCAAATAACGGGTGTGCCAAATACCCATAACATTCCGTTCAAATAACCGGTGGATCAGCCAAAAGATTTGAACTCTGTACATATTAAGGGCAGAGTGGATACACGAGAGAGGATCGATCCGTTTCTCATGCGAAAGTGAAACCATGTCTCGATTGATTAGTCGGCGTAGGCTAAAAACAAGAATCGTTTCTTGCTGTTTCTAAAGCGAAACCCTTCCTAGCTTTTTCGCTTGGTAGTGATTCTTGGTTCCAGTTGAGAATCGAAACCGTTTTCACTTGCCAAACGCATCCCAAATAAGGGACGAATGACACCAATTGCTTCACCTTAGAGGTGTATCGTATACATATATCATTAGTTGTGTCCGGATAAGATATGAGTGGACAAATATCGTCATCATGTATTGCGATCTAGGTATTTAGATCAGTGTTCTTCTCGATTGTCACCCGTGCTAAAGCAAAAGTAGCATAAAAAAATCGATAGTTGTGCTCTCTTTTATTCCCAAGTCTATTATATCGATTGGACACTCTAACGTTTATGTTTAGGGCGTCCGTAACAAGGGGCTAGGAGCTAGGTAGGAGCCTTAGGTGGAGGAGAGAGAGTGAAAAAAACTAGTGGCTAGCGACTCCCATCTCGCTAGCTCGCACAGGTCCGGTGAGCTGCATTGTGTCTGACTAGTTATCCCACCCCTGCTTATATATATTTTTTTATTTCGGTGCTACGCCAGCTAAGCTAGCGATTTCTGCTGCTTGTTGTGGACGCCCTTAGGCTCCATCACACCGCATCATGTGACACCATCCAACGTGCTACCTACTACCTAAATAGTGCACCCCATGAAAACTTTCTAGGCAAAAAAAAGGAAGAAAAAGAAAATGAACACTGGTGAACAGTAAAAGATGACGTCAGCAACAGCGGTGGCTAACGTCATCATGAACAGTACTGTCGATGTCATGAACAGTAACGCTACAATACCTTGAGGGCTGAGTGTGCGCGAAATCATGCGCGGTTAAACAATCTTATTATTATGGCCCTATCCTAACATTTAGTCCACGATCCTAATATCTAATTGATTTTTACTGTGGCAGGGACAGAGAGATGTCATCCAATATTCCAATGGAGCCATGGAGGCATATGGTCACAGTCACGGAGCACCAGAAGCTCGACTTGGAACATCGGCAACCACGTCATATTGCGCTATGAGCATGTTGAGCATATTGGACAAGCTCATGAGCTACTGTATTTTAATCTCCTTACTATGTGATTCTTGTCAAATCTAGGTTCAAAATTTAGGTGACGTGTATTTGCAAGATGTAGATCACCATATTTCATATTTTCACAAATATATTACAGAAAGATAATGTTGAGAAACATCTGAAAATTACATAATATGAGTAAAAGGGAAACCAATGCGCTCTCTTGATCCGTATCAATTCTTATTTTGTGGAAACCGTTGGGAAAATGTCGAAGACATCAATCCATATTATTTTCTATTCCACCTAGAAACCTTTTCCAAACTATACAGATGCTAAAAACCACACATGCACACTCACTCCGCTCATAATAAGGATAGCAGCGGGTCGGGTTCGGGGCGGGTATCCGCGGGTTTCGGGTCCGGCGGGTTCGGGTTTGGGGCTAGTTTTTTACCCACGGTTTTCGGGTTCGGGTACCCGAAACCTATCGGGTTTGGGTTCGGATTCGGTTTTTCACCCGTGGATATCCAATAGATATCCGAAATATGTATGTATATATATATATATATATATATATATATATATATATATATATATATATATATATATATATGTGTGTGTGTGTGTGTGTGTGTGTGTGTGTGTGTGTGTGTGTGTGTGTGTGTGTGTGTGTGTGTGTGTGTGTGTGTGTATATATGTGAATACATGTATACATACATGTGAATATGTGTGTATATTCATATATATATATATATATATATATATATATATATGTGAAATATATATATATATGAATATGTGAATATGTGTATATATTTCCGCGGGTTTTGGGTATTTATTCGGGTTTTGGGTATCCGCGGGTTTGGTTTTAGTTATGAAATTCCACCCGAATCGGTTTCGGGTTCGGGTTTGGGTTTTGACTTCGGGTTTTGGGTTCGGGTACACGGAGACTCCACCCGATCCGAACCCTGACCCGTTGCCATCCTTAGCTCATAATCACACATACGTATCTTCTAACACAAACACTCATTTTTTAAGGACGGTCGAAGTTTTGCTGCAATTTTATTAGACGAAAAAAGAAAAAAAATTACAAACTTGATTTTACAAGACCTAACACTGCCACATTAGCCCGGATCAAAAGAACCCCAAGAACAAGAAAACAAAACCCTAATAGCTCCTAGGCTAATGCCAAAACGACTAGAAAACGCCCCACTTAATCAACAACAAAACAACTACAAACAAAGAAAAAAAGGAAAAAAAACAAGAAATTACTACGTTGGGGGCAGAGGTCCTGGTTGCATTACCATGTTGTACTGTGATATGTCATCTTTACACAACGTAGCGACTTACATCGAACACTTAGATATTCTATCCAAAATAAATTATTATTTCATCAAAGACCTTCTTTAGCGACTTGAGTTGTCAAACGTGGCTCTATGTATCCAGCAATAGTTGTAAATGGACCTGCTTTTATCAACACTCGGAATGTGGGAATATCACACCGGTTCTATACATGGATACCATTGCTCACGTATCCTTTGTGAAGTTGCGGTCTATGTCTCTGCATTGATGTTGTGACGTCCTCGTTCCAGTCCACAATACATATAGGGTCGTTTGGACATTAACTCTGTTCGCTTAAACTTATCCGCAAGTATCAGTTATCCTCATAATAATCAGCCAGTCAGCCGTACAATTTCGATTTCGTCTTGATCAAGTTGGTTGCGGTCAAGACTTTCGGTGCAACAAAGTCCTAACATAATAATCTGCATTTCTATTCGGTCCATGCAAAGAACCTTCGTCTCTTTAAGATGCTTTCTTAAAGGGCAAAATATTAGATAGGATATTTGGTGTTGATAGTTCGAGGTGTTTTGAACTTTTGAACTTTTTATTTACAGACTCAGCATTGGATTGTCATATTTCCTCAGCGTATGAGATGTGGAGAGCGGATGTGCTTAAAAGCAAAGGCACCGCGTGACAGTAAGGCCCGTTTAGAAGAGTCCGTTCCTGTATTCTTCAGCTCCGTTTCTTCGATTTTACGATGGGAGTAATTTCATTACATTTTTAGTAGGGAGCAGGCTAGGAATTAGCCTAGAAAAATAAGTTTTTTTCGGCTTTCAGCTTCCTAGTTTAAATGGAGTAATTCTCTGCTAATCCATACCTAAATATCAAAAAAGTTGAAGTTAGAGCTCTCTCACACGGGGCCTAAATCAGCCTTTATGGTGATTTTATTTCATTAATTATTGTTTGTTTGCTTCGAGAAGACCTTGGCAATCCCATCGCCATCCGTCCATGCCCACACTGTTTTATAGGCAGCTCCTCCGAAGCCAAGTCCAGCGCCCCCCGCTCCCCCATTCGCGCAAAGACGCCAAGCCCACCCAAATAAATCTCTCCCCAAACTACCCCTCGCCGGCTCCCGGCGATGTGCCCGACGAAGCCCGATCGCCCTGCCCAGGCGGCCGCCGGCTCCGGCGAGAAGAGCTGGCGGGAGGAGGCCGTGGCCGCCGGCTCGCTGCGGCTCGTCGACCTGGACCGCGGCACCAACGGCTGGGCCTCGCCGCCGGGGGACCTCTTCCACCTGCGCGCGCGCGGCTACTTCTCCTGCGGCGGCGGCAAGCGCGGCAAGGCGCCGTCCGGCGCGGAGTGGCTGCTCCGCCCCGCCGGCGTCGACTGGCTCCGCTCCCACGCGCGCCTCGACCACGTGCTCGCCCGCGACGACAACCGCGTCGCCGCCGCCTTCCGCCGCGCCCGCCTCAGGAAGGACCCCACCGCGCACTTCCTCCTCGCCGTCAATCTCCAGGTGCACCCCCACCGCCCGGCCCCGATCGCATCGCATCTACTAGATTTTGTTCTACCGGGGAGGCGCGTGATGTGATGCCCGTGAGGAGCAGAGGCAGGAGAAAAAAAGATTCGATTTTTCTTTGTTTGGTGACGCGTCCGGCGCTTCTGATTCCGCAGGTGCCCGGGCGGCCGGACGCGTACAGCGCCGTGTTCTACTTCGCGGCGGAGGCACCCATCCCGCCGGACTCGCTGCTCGGCCGCTTCATCCACGGCGACGACGCGTACCGCAACGCGCGCTTCAAGATCGCCAACCGCATCGTCAAGGGCCCCTGGCTCGTCCGCGCCACCGTCGGCAACTACGCGGCCTGCCTGCTCGGCCGCGCGCTCACGTGCCGCTACCACAAGGGCGACGACTACCTCGAGATCGACGTCGACATCGGCAGCTCCGCGATCGCCAGCGCCATCCTGCATCTCGCGCTCGGCGCCGTCACGTCGGTGACCATCGACATGGGGTTCCTCGTCGAGTCCCAGTCCGAGGAGGAGCTGCCTGAGAGGCTCTTCGGCGCCGTGCGCATCGCGCAGATGGAGATGGGCACGGCCAAGTACGTGGAGCTGCCCCCTGATGAGGCCATGTCTGAGACGGCCGGCAGGGCCGGGGCGGGGTTCAGGGTAAGCTCGGCGAAGGTGGTCAATCATAGCCGCCAACAAGACCATACCAGCGGCAAGGTCGGCAGGTCGATGAGTTGCCCGGAGCGAGAAAACGGAGGTGAGCGCTAAATTCCCCATGGCATTATCTCCAGATTATTATTGTTAAATGCAGTAATGCATTATTAGCTTTATCTCAACTCTCCTGTGACCACGGATGTTAATTGTGATGTTGAATTAGAATCTAAAAGATGCAAGAATTCTGTTCAAGCATATGCCAATTGCCAGCTCCTGATGACAAGTTCTTGTTTATGTAGCACATGGTCACATGCTCATCTTTTAGTTAGGTATATCATCACTAACTGATGTCTCAGGGTGGACTGGATTGTTTAGTGGAGCAGTTGAGTCTCACTACAAGGCATGAGAAATAATGGCAATGGTTTAGGGCCGTTTTCAGTCTTCCACAGTTCCACACATCATTGGTAGCTTGAGATTTGAGAGTTGTTTATTCAGTGAACAGGCTTGGTATGCGAGCAATTTTTTATTTGATTATTTCGTCTGATACTGGGATGACAAGGACCATTGCTGCTGTCATTGCTTATGTGAGTGTGCTCTAGGGATCTGATGCTTTGAGCTAATTAGTACGGTCATTGGCAAAAAGAAAGGATTTTTTTAGTGAGGTCTAAGATTGGGAAATCGGATGACAATGCCAATATCTGTCAAGATAATCTCATGTTTCTTCTTGGTGGTAGGATAGGGAACTGTATCCACTTTGTTCAATTAGCTTCAGGATATGCAAAGTTCTGCAAATTGGGGTTCTTTTCACCAGTATTCAACAACAGTACCCCTTTACAAGTTCTTCTCTAGGTTAGCCTGTGGTATCTGCACTGCACATAAGCATACCCTGTAGTAGGTGAAAATGTGGAATGTAGGTAGGAGTCTCTTCACTGGGATAGAAAGAGAAGATAGAAATGGTAAACAGTGAAGTTTAGGCAATATTTGCCGCATTGGGCACTGCTGCCAGGGTGGATGGGAGTAATTAGGAAGGTGTGCGTTTGCCGTTTTGCTGTCCCTCCATTATGCTTCCAATAATGTCTGTTAAATTTTACCTGTTTATTCTGTACCGCAAAGATCGATGTGGTATTGTGGTCCATGTTTGCCATGATCTGGGCTGGAAAAGCATGTTGCTTTCGTTGAGGACGGGTAGGTTGGTGCTGTGTTTAAAAGCTTTTCGAACACATGATTTTCTTCATTGTTCCTTTGCTTGCATGTGTAGTTGTTTAGTTGTTTGAGGGAGACATGCACATGTGCCCCAATATGTGGCTGATAATCAACCTTCTGCCCTGTCTTGATAGTTTCATGTAGTTACAAATGGGTCAGGTATTATTCTAGAGAAGCAACAGTGGCACAAGAAGGTTGATACTTTGGACAAGAGAACATGATTTCTGGTATTGCCCTAGGGTGGTCTAGGGCATCTGAAAACACTGTCATATGCAAAACAATTCAGTATAATCTTTGGGCACGTCATTTGGAAACTTAATAATTTTAGCAGTTTGAAACTTACAACTGAACATTTGAAATCTGGATGAATTATGCAATTGTACTCGCCAGTTAGAAATGTTGTGGGTTTCTCAGTTATGGGGTACCCTTATTATGTTGATGTCATTGTGAGGGTGTACATCTTATCTTATCACTTTAGTTTTGTCTCTTCACCATAGTTTTCACACTTCACTCTGCGTTTTCACGTCTAAGCTAAGATTTTAGCCTTCTTTTTTTGTTAACCTTGTCTAAAGATGAATACATGCATGCAGCAGTATGCCGTATCATAAAGGCCAATGGTAAACCAAATTTGGTCTTCTTTTTTCCAGGAAAATAGGTGCAAAGTATGCGGGTGCATTGCAGAAAGAAGAAGCCATCCATCGGTGGGAGAGCGATGGCGAGAACCGGAAGACGAAGGCCGGGTAACCCAACACATAAACGCGGAAGCTGGTGCCATGACCACGACCTCGACCTCGAATGGCCCCTTCATCATTCATAAAATCCTTACTTATTTGGCTGTGGTGATGAGAACTTGAAAACCTGATGGATGCGAAATCAATTAATAGCAGCATGTTAATCTATCTATGGCCGAGTTCCATGACATATGTCGGCCTCCCTCTCTCCTTGTTGGAAAATATCTCTGGCCTTTCTGAATGCCTGATCTCTTTGCTCAACCGTGATCTACTCCTGAACTACTGAACTGTGAATGCTTCACTAGCCTGTGATGCTGCAATGGGCAATCTCCACTGTACAGAATTGAGGCATGGCAACGTACTTGAGTGTCTAGGACAGTAGTAGTATGATGATAATGGAAAGTCGACAATGCAGAAAAGGATCTTGGTGGATGGTGGCCGACCATGAGACCATGAGTCAGGATGGCGACCTTGGCTGCCATGGCCGGCCGGAAGCCCGGAAAGTCTGTGCAGGAAGCCTGTTGCAGCAAGGAAGGCATATTCTGACTGACTTGGCAACGAGCTCGGCCGCCAATGGTGCGATGTGCGATGTGACGCCTCCTTGTGCCTTTTGCAGGCACGCCGTCTCGTCAGGATCTACAAAAGCAGATCGCAGTGGATGGTGGAAGAAGGAAAGCACGAAGCAGAGCACGCAGTGTCGTGTACT
Source organism: Eremochloa ophiuroides (assembly GCA_038502445.1). Taxonomy (NCBI): domain Eukaryota; kingdom Viridiplantae; phylum Streptophyta; class Magnoliopsida; order Poales; family Poaceae; genus Eremochloa; species Eremochloa ophiuroides. Next base: position 263,896 of record JAHLJS010000090.1, read on the forward strand.
CGTGTGGGCGCCTGCATGCTCGTGTCAATTCATTCGCCCGTCCGCTAGCGCTAGCCCTTTTACGACGATGGGTTCAGACTTCACTGGGAGAAACAAGACAGCAAGCAAAGCACAGAGAAGGCAGAACCACGCCTAGGACACGCTGGAGTTTCCAACACCTAGACCTCAAAGTAAAGCAAGAGCTAATCTCGCACCAGCAGAAGGCCAGCACAAGCAAGCAAAAGGACTAAACGAGTTAAGGACGCAGAAACAGACTTGCAAACAGAGGGCCTTCAGCCAAAAAGAAAATTACACCCGCACAAGCTGACCACAAAGTCGCACAACAGAAGGAAAACGCAGGAAGCGACCGTCTTCTTATGCTCCATCCTGATGGATACCCCCGCTTCCTTCACCACGCGCCTGCAGGATGTTCTTGGCGATCTTCAGCATCACAATGACACCTTCCTCCATGGTCTTCTTGTTGGCCTCCGGATAAAGAGCTATCCAATGTTTCATTAGAGCAGCATGGCAAATAATCTCAAGAGGACTTTTAATCAATTTTTTCTCAAAGCACGCTTTGTTCCTAGCTTTCCAAATTGCCTGGCATATGGCGGATACCCCCCCCCAGACATGAAACTGTCTCCCCACAGGACACCACTTGTTAAGCCAATCCCAACAAGATTTTATACTATTTGGAATATTATTGGCTCCAAAACAGCAAGCAATGCAAATCCAGATTATTTTAGGCAGTAGAACATTCGAAAAACAAGTGATTGATCGATTCAATATTTTCACAAAAATAACATATGGGGCTGCCATTCCATCTTCTTCTAATAAGGTTGTCCTTAGTCAACACAGCCTCATTTGAAAATAACCACATGAAGAATTTGATTTTGGCAGGGATTTTCCCTTTCCAAATTATCTTGTGATCTAGACCCTCCTCATCTTGGGTAAGTGCATTATACATTGACTTAACAGAGAAACTGTTCCTTTTGCCAAATTTCCAGGTGATGTTATCAGATTCATCAGATAGAGTAAAGCTTGTCACCTTGGACCAGATATCATTCCACCTTTTTCGTAAATCCTCATGTAACCATCTCCTAAAGGATATTGTGATTGAACCATTTTTGACATCAGCAACCATAATGTTTTTTTTGCTCACATAAGGAGTACAGCTCAGGGTCAGAAAAGGAAAGGGGTTCATCAAGAATCCAAGCATCTTCCCAAAATCTGATGTTTTTTCCATTTCTAATTCCAACCACTCTTCCATGCATGTATAGGTTTTTGATCTTCAAAAGGTCAGACCACATAGGGGAGTCATTTAATCTATGGATGACATTGTAAATTGATTTGTTATTAAGGTATTTGGCCTTAATCAAAGATTGCCAGAGCCCATCTTCTTTCTCAAGCTTCCACCACCATTTGGTGAGCAAACTGATATTGACTTTAGCAATATTTTTGATGCCTACACCCCCTTTCTTTTTGCTCTTACAAATTTTAGACCACTTGATAAGATGGTATTTCTTTTTCATATTTTCTCCTTGCCAGAAGAAGTTTCTTCTGATTTTATCTAAACTTTTGATGATAGACTTAGGCAACAAATAAACTGACATATGATAGATAGGAGTATTATTCAGACTAGAACAAATCAAAGTAAACCGACCAGCCATACTCAACAGGACCCCCTTTCCAGATGTCCAGCTTTTTTTTTTTGCTTTTTTCCACCAAAGGCATCCAATCTTTAACATGAAGCCTACTAGGGCTAATGGGCACCCCCCAGATATTTAATAGGGAAGGTCCCAATTTGACAATTAAAAATTTCAGCATATTTTGCACTCCATTCACCATCATCATTAATTATTACGATTTCACTCTTATTGAAATTGATTTTCAAACCAGCAATTATTTCAAACCAGTACAAGTAAGAGTTTCATATTAACTGCACCCTCAAAATCATTTTTAAGGCAGAGAATTGTGTCATCCATATATTGAAGGATAGCAACACCATTTGGGATGATATGAGAGACTAACCCAGTGAAGAGATTATTCTCTTGACCTTTCAACACCATTCTAGTCAAGCAATCAGCAACAAAATTAAAGAGAATAGGGGATAAGGGGTCACCTGTCTAACACCTTTGAAGCTTTTAATATGAAGGCCCAGGGTGCCGGTGCTAGTTTTGGCGGGCGCTAGCACCGGCTAGTAACTTGTGCTTTGCGGTTGAGCTTTCGGATGGTGTGCAAGGAGGAACACGGGAGATTTATACTGGTTCGGGCCAAGAGGGCCCTACGTCCAGTGGAGAGGCGAGTCGTGTTACCTTGCACCAAAGTGCTTGTAGTAGGGGGTTACAAGCTGAGTCGAGAGAGGGAGAGTATCTCAAGTCTCTTGTGCGCGGAAGAGGATGCTTTCGTATGCGTATAGTTATGTTGTGTGTATGTTGGTGTCGTGAACTTGGTCTCCCTCTCTGTGACTGGCCTCTGCCCTCCCTTTTATAGTTATAAGGGAGAAACTAGAGTTACATGTGGTGACCTATGATGACCATACCCGGCATAGTGGGATCAGAGGTGATTAGTGGCTATCGTCAGCCACGCCATCAGTCTTGGCGCTTTGGTGATATGGCTTCAGGTCATTCGACTGATCTTACACTGTTCGATCGTTGAGTTTCAAGGTAGCACAGTGTTCGGGACGTGGCTTGCTGCGTGGCGGTGCGTCACGGCGTCGCGTCCGGTTCTGCACAGTGCAACGAGAAGACTGGTTGACTTTCAAAGATTGACTCCCGAGGCTCGGGAGCCTTCCTTGCCGTCGGGAGCGTGACGGGACGGGACATTAGTGGTGTCCTCCCTCGGGCGCGTTTTCCTCTCATGCGTGGTACTTTCTCGAGGGGCGAACGGTCCTGTTGCTACACTGCCCATACTCTCGGGTCGGCGGGACAGCCGTCACCTCTCTTGTCCCTGCGAGACTCGTGCGTTATGGGCAGGAGCTGTCGCTGTCGTAGTTGGAGAATCTCTCTGTCAGCAAGGGGCGTCATCCGGTTGACTGTCCTTGGGACGGAGTGGAAAGAGTGAACCGTCGTATCGGTCACCGGAGGAGGTATGACAGTTTGTATGGAGGACGTGCACGAGCGGTGTGCCGTCGCCTCGCGGCGTCCAGTCAGTGGGGCCTGCGCCTATAAAGTGGTCAGAGAGGTCCCTTGCGGTCCAAGATTGCCCTGCTGACGTCGACTGTGCATTGGATGCCTTAGAGAGACCGTGCTCAAGGAGGATGAGGAGGCTCGGGCGAATCGGAGATTTAGCGCCCGAGGGTGCCGCTGTCCCGAGCCCTCTCGTGGAGGCTCGGGCGAATCGGAGACTTGGCACCCGAGGGTGCCGCTGTCCCAAGCCCTCTTGTGGAGACTCGGACGAATCGGAGATTTTGGCGCCCGAGGGTGCCGCTGTCCCGAGCCGTGCCGCCGGGCCTTACGGGAGGCCACTTTGGGCCTTCACGTGCGTAGCCTTTGTGGGCTTCGGCTGGCCTTATTTGGGCCAGGTTGCGCTGAGGTTGCTTGTTTTTGCGTTGAAGTTAGGTACCCCGTACTTTGGTACCCGACACTGGGAGTCATTAATTTTAATGTTAACTGTCCCCCCAGTCACCACTTGTTTTATCCAATTACACCAAGTATCAGAGAAGCCTCTCTTATGATGACATCTGAACAGAAGGGACCAGCTTACTTTATCATAGGCCTTTTCAAAATCGATCTTGAAAAGAACACCCACTTCTTTCCTTCTTTTAGTTTCATGAATGATCTCATGGAGGCACATAATACCATAGGTAATGTTTCTCCCTTTCATAAAGGCAATTTGAATAGGATGGATCACTTTTTCAGCATATTTTTCAATTCTGAGAGTGAGCACTTTGGTAATTAGTTTATATAGACAGTTAAGCAAACATATGGGTCTATATTGCTGGATCTTGGAAGCATCTTTGACTTTGGGCAGCAGAGTGATTGTTCCATAGTTGATTCTACTGATGTCAACTTTTCCTTGATGGAAGTCATTGAAAAGTTCCATAATGTCATCTTTTAGTATAGGCCAACAGCTTTGGAAAAACTCAATAGGCATTTTGTCAGGGTTAGGAGCCTTATTTTTTTTCCATCATAAACAGGGCTTCCCTAATTTCCTGATCAGAAAAAGGTCTACAGAGGTGTGCATTATCATCATCAGTAAGGGTATAACAATGCTCCCATAAGCTGTCGTCCAAATTGATATTGTGTGGAGTAGAAGGACCAAAAAGGGTTTTATAATATTCAGTAGCATGCTTGAGGATATTTTCATCACCAACAATCACAGCCCCATTGTCCTCCATATTGACAATTTTATTTTTTTCTCTTTTTGCCATTAGCACAACTGTGAAAATATTTTTGTATTCAAGTCACCATGAAGTAACTACTCCTCATGACTACGGTTGTACCAATATAATTCTTCTTGGCATAAAAGATCAAGGTTCTGGGCAATTACATCAACTTTCCTATCAGTTTGTTGTGAATTTAGCCCAACAGTTTCTTCAATTTCTTCTAGCATTGCCAATTCATCATGTAATTCAACTCTTTTTTTTTTTCTAATTTCACCTTGGAGGTTGTTGGCGGTCCTTAGCAACATAAATATAACATCATTTTAATACTAAAACAAATAGAGAATAGGGCTTTATCTAACCTTTCCACGAGTTTTGTTGTGCACCTAACTTACAGAGATAGCACGTGGAAATATATCAAAATATCAAGGAAAGCGCACTTCCAGGAAACGCATTTAGAAAAGCGCAAATCAAGAATAAAAGAGAAAAAGCCCATCAAAGCATCAAATGGGATCCATCCGCAACCGCGGGGGAGGCCCAGGCCCAGAGAGCAACCGACCACCCGAAGGCGGTGCCGCCTGCTAGGGACCGACCGCCCCCAGGGGCGGCCGCCCCCCCAGATGGCACTTCCCGGGCCCAGTTTTCAGCCAGAGTGCTCAAGGCGGTTCCCTGATGGCGGTTTCGCCTCCTACCATACTTAGAACGCCCAAACCGCCCTTGATCAACTATAAATAGATGTGCTTCACCCCCTCCAACACACACACCAACATTTGGAGCACTACACCTCATATTTCTTACTTGTTCTCTAGTTTAGTAGTAGTAGTAGAGCAAGGCAAAGCTATCAAGGAGAGCTTATCTCCTTGGAGGAATCAAGAACATCTTGGTATGAATACACATCGATTTTCCTCTATGAGCAAGTTCTTATCTTATTTATATAGCAATGCATCTGAATTAGAGTATAGTCTTGTCCATATTATGATCATAACATGTAAACTAGTTCATAGTCTATGTGTTATGTTCTTGATATGTTCATCAAAGTTCTTCATCGTTCATCAAATTAGTATGAATAGAGGAAGAACTAAGGATAGGATAATAGTTCGTTGTGCTGTCATGGTTGCTCCTAGCCGAGCCTGTCAATCCGAAGGCTTGGGGTCCCGGGGGGTTAGGAGTTGTTTCCAATTACACGGGCGTGGTGCTCGGGTATGCGGGAATCAGCGGATATGTTGGTACCCCATGGGCAGAGGGGTAGGTGGGCAGGTGGTGACAGTCCTGTCCATCCCTAGCATTCCCCCACGTTCGGGTATTGAGTAGGAGTTCGTAAAGTCTCTATCGGCTGGCAGACCAGCTGCGGGGATCTCCCTATAATCCGAGACTTAGTCCTGATCCTAGTCTTATTAATTCGATGTAATTACTATTCGTTGCATAGCTGTATATGACCAATGCCTGCTCTCGCAGTTTTTCTTTATTCTTTATTTTATTTTTTATCCTTGAGGTTGCTTCGATGTGTGTGTCCACTATCTTACAAACATGTTTTAACCCCTGCCTATGCTATGCCTACCTACGCATCCAATAAGTGATCATGTTTATACCAAAAGCTAGATGGAATACATCATGCCCTCCTACGGGAAATTATAAATACGACATCCTTAAATACTCACGGGTTGAAATGCTACAATGATAGTTTTGTGCGCTTGCAGAGTAATCTTATTCCTTAATGAGCTATCGATTGGACATACCTAAGTACCATTACTTAAGGATTGTAATTCTTGTGCACCCCACGGCGCCGTGTCACAGTTTTGCATATCGTAAGTAATGACGGTTAAAAAGGCCAATCCGGCACTTCTAACTGCTAGTACCAGACTGCATTACCTAGGCTGGCGCCACTTAAGGGCCAAGGATTACCTTTCTGAAGTAATGGTGGTTGGGAATGCCAACAAGCATTTCTAACGCCGTTGCCGGGGATGGACTTTTAGTCTATCTTTTGTAATGACGTTAAGAAATGCCAACAAGCATTTCTGACGCCATTGCCGGGGAGGGCAAAAAGAAAATATAAACTTCTAGCTTTGGCATAAACTTTGATTACAAAATAAGCATCGGTAGCCATAGCTTATGCAGGCTAACTTTGCTGTTTTCTTCCTCTTTTTATTGGAATGAAAACAGGATAGTATATGAGCAGGTTTCGATCTGCCGGAAAACTTCGTTAAAAATCCAGAGGCACTCCTAAGGAAGAGAATGCCTCGTACCATCTCTTCTTCTGCTACTCAGCCGGCAGACGAACCGGTCACTTCCGCATCATCCGCTACTAACACCATGGCCAAGTCACTCCGTGAGTATTCCACCCCCGTTATTGCCAACGTGCCTGTTGGGCCCGCTGCCAATATCGGGAACGGAAACTTTGAACTCCACACTGGCCTACTCACGATGGTGCAGGCAAACCAGTTTAGTGGTTTGCCAAGTGAGGACGCAAACGCGCACCTGCAAAACTTCCTTGAGCTGTGCGAGACCATCATCATCAAAGATGTCGCACAGGACACCATCAAACTCCGGTTGTTTCCCTTCTCCCTTTCGGGGAAGGCGAAGCAATGGTTTTACCAAAGCAAGGAAGCAGTCAACACGTGGGACAAATGTTCCGCGGCGTTGAAAGCCCATGTTTGGTTTTGGGTAATTGATGAAACCGAGTTTACTAACGATTGCTCTAAGTGTTTCATGAGAACAATTAGCAAACAAGATGGAGCAAAGGACCGGGTCGGTGGAGGCCACAAGTGAAGGGCAATGACGGCATCCATGCAAATGGTATAAGTCCATCATCAAAGGTGTCCACAAGGTCCATCAAGAGATGAGAAGGAAGATTGATAAGAAACCGGGAGCTCAAGGCAAAGGTATAACCAATAGGAGCTCTTTTGGTTTTGGTGATTAAGACTCCATAGAGGGAGTGATCACATTTTTGATAGATAGCCGTACTATCAAGAGGGGTGAAATCGTTGATGAAATACGGTTATCAAGTGCCACTAGGTGTTTATGATCATTGCATTGCATATAGATGCTAGTGACACTAACAAACCCTTGGAAAAACTCTTTGAAAAATCTAACACACGTGAACAAAGTGTAGAACACTTGGTGTTAGCACTTAGGAATAAAGGGTGGAAGGTTTGAGTGGAAATCCTTAGAAAACAGAGCGTCGGACTGTGCTAACTCGCAGGCGTCGGACCTTTGCTTGCAGTCTGACGGCTAACACTTCTGAGAGCGTCGGAGGCTCAGTTTCGGAGCGTCGGACTATTGTCCGAAGCGTCCGAAGGTGCAAAACGACGAAGAGGTGACACGTGGAGAGCAGAGGAGCATCAGACTCTCGACGTTGAGCGTCGGACTAACGTCCGACGGTTTTCAGCGCTCGGGGAGCTCTCTGGAAACGTCGGACGCTGGCGAGTTTTAGTCCGACGGCCTGCTGTTTTAGAGTCCGACGGTGGATACGTGTAGTGCGTCGGACCGAGGTTTGGTCCGACGGCCTACCGTCCGACGGTTCGTTTAGCGTGGGAAGTTAGCCGTTGTGATCCAACGTTCGACTTCAAACGGCTAGTGACACGTGGCGTTCATCCGGGGCATCGGACCGTGCCGATTAGTTCGACGGTCTGGCCGTCGGACAGTCCGACGGTACGCAGTGAAGTCTAAACGGCTATTTCTTTGTATGTGGCTTATAAATAGTCACTTGGCTGGTTTGGGAAGTAGCTCTTGGCACTCCTAAACATCATAGCATACTTGTGAGCCTTCCCACTCCACTCTCACTCATCCTACTTGATTGTGATCATCATTTGGTGAGTTTGGAGAGCATCAAGTGCATTGCATTGATAGAGATCATCTAGAGGCACTTGGTAGCGGTGATTCGCAGCGGTTTCTCTCATTACTCTTGGAGTTTGCCGACTCCTAGACGGCTTGGAGCTACGAGGATCGTTGAGGGGAGTTAGTGATTGTCTCCGCCTCCGATCAAGGTATTGTGAGGGGTTCTTGAGCCTATCCCCGCGGGAGATCGCGAAAGGTATCTTTAGTGGATTGCTCGTAGCTTGGTGGATCCCCATCTTGTGTTGGTTGTGCGGCACCCTTGAGAAGGGTTTGGCGTGTGATGCCAATTAGCGCGTGAACCTCCAAGTGGATATATCGCTACAACGAGGACTAGCTTGCCGGCAAGCAAGTGAACCTCGGTAAAAATCTTGTGTCATCTCTCAATTGAGGATTTCCCTTGTATTTGATTGATTGGTTATATTGGACTTCATATCATCTCTACACCGGGGGTATTGAAATCACCTTTACTCTTTACATTTGTGTACTTACTCTCTTGTGTAGCTTGTTAGTTAGTTGCTCACTTAGGAGTAGTGTATAGTAGTGACATAGCCTTTGAGTGTGAAACTAGTAATCATAGTGTAGTATACTTGTCTAGGTGGCTTGCATAGTGTAGTTTAGAGCTAGCGCTTTGTAAAGCTTGCTATTGTTACTAATCGGCTTGTTAAGTGTTGTTTGTAGATTTTATAAGCTATTCACCCCCCTCTAGCCATTTAGGACCTTTCAGGCGTTCCTCGCTAAATTCTTCCCCATAAGCAAAACAAATGCTCTAGGGGAAAAAATATCAAACTTCCAGCAAACTACACTCGAGTCTATTCCTGAGGCTTGGGATAGGCTTCAAGAATACATCCAGGCCAGCCCCCACCACGGGATGGAAGACTGGCTTGTGCTCCAAAATTTCTATGAAGGCCTCATGGCCATGTCTAAGGGGCACATAGATGCCGCTACTGGAGGCACATTCCTCTCCCTCACCATCGAGAATACCACGGCGTTAATCGAGAAGATGGTGGCCAACCAAAGCTGGGGAGAGGGATGCAAAACACAAAAGGCATGCACACCGTGAAGGAGACGGATCTGCTTGCCGTAAAAATAGAATTAATAATGAAGAAACTTGAAGGACGTGCCACCGATCCTACCACCGGCACTGTCCAAGCCATGGACTCGCTCATGACGTGTGAGGTCTGTGGAGATGTTGGCCATTCGGGGAACAACTGTCCCGAAACCCATGAAGAAGCTTACTATGTTAACAACGGGTTTCGCCAACATCAACAAACAGGTAATGGGTGGAACTACCAGAATCGCCCCCAAGGTAATTCTTCCAATTTTAATTCAAATTTCAACTCCTCCCAACCTTCATTAAAAGATCTTATTATAGGACAAGCTAAAATAAATAAAAATCTTACAAATAAGCTTTCTCGTAATGATAAAATATTTGAAACTATAAATACTAAGCTTAATAGCCTGTCCTCATCTGTTAAAAATCAAGTAAATTTTAATAAAAAAATTAAAATTCAAATCGCCCAACTTGCCTCTGCTGCAAAATCTACCATACAAATTTCTAATTCTATTGAGAATATAAATTCGATGACCACGAGAGGGGGTAAGACCACTCGTGATCCTCCACATCCTAACCAAAGAACAGGCAAAACACCAAGACAGCAAGAGGAAGTACTAGTTGACTCGGCACAACCACATAAAGAATCGATGGAAGAAGAGCCGACACCGGAGGGCTATGAGGACATGACGATGTTGCCTTTTTCCCACAAGGATGAGAAGAAAGAAGAAGGCCGGAGATGAACAGTTTCTCCGATTCGTGGAGATGGTCGAGAAGACACACGTCAACATTCCACTGATGGATGTCTTGCACATACCATCATACGCTAAGTTCATCAAAGATATCATCAACAACAAGCGACCATTACCGTCCTCAGAAATTGTCAAGCTGACAGAAGAGTGTAGCGCAACTATACTCAATCATCTATCTGAGAAGAAACAAGACCCTGGGTGCCCCACAATCACATGCTCTATAGGCACCCAGCAATTTGACCACGCCTTATGCGATCTTGGGGCGAGTGTGAGCGTAATGCCAAAATCAGTCTTTGATAGACTGAATTTCACCAACTTTGAGCCTACCAACATGACACTTCAGTTGGCCGACTCCTCAATTCGGTACCCAGCAGGGATTGCACAAGACATCCCTATAAAAATTAGAGGGTATTATGTTCCGGTGGATTTTGTGGTGCTCAACATGGAACTCACCAAAGAAACACCGCTTATCCTCGGAAGGCCATTCTTGAGCACGGCAGGAGCACAAATTGATGTTGGAGCTGGAGAAATCCGCTTCAATATCAATGTACAAGAAGGGAAGTTCGAATTCAGGCCTCGCCGTCGAGAAGAATGTAACATGATACGCATTCGATATGGGCCGAATCCCCAAGGCATCAAGGAGGTAGAGATTCAGCCTCAGCTTTTGAAAAATATATTAAAAATCTCAAAAGAATCAAAGAAAAAGCCGGAGCCAAAAGAAAAGGCGACTCCCAAACAAAATATAAAGGAGCAGAAAAACAAAATGGCTCCTAAAAAGAGGAAAGAAATCCCCAAGCCTTCACCAAAGAAGACGGTGTGGAAACCTAAGATAAAAATTAAAAATACTACCACACCACCCAAAACTACTCGCAAAGTATGGAGGCCCAAGCAAGCGCAGCCGTCTACCTCTCCGAAGACGGATGCACCATCATCAAGAAAACAATGGAGGGAGAAAAGTCCTTCTCAACGGACTTAAAAAGCTGAGCCCTTGCCGAATGTAAATCGGTAAGTTATCCGTAATATTTATTTATTTCCAAATTTCTTTTCAATAAATGCTTAATTGATTCCTCTAATAAAATAAAATTAATAATAAAAAAATATATATAAAATAATATTTTAAATTAGATATATGTATGCTTGATGATAATGTTGCATTTATGTTTTGACTAAAATAACCCTATGTTTTAACATAAATCTTTGAGATCATAGGGATATTCCTTCATAAATGCATGATAGTGTGATCTTAAACAAATTTTCACAAATTTCAATCAAATCCATACACATGATCACACTAATCTACTTCGCATCAAGCCTGATCGTAACTGGGATAAGATTCTACATAGTCAGCTTAACACGTGGCCAAAAGACAGAGGCTGGCAGGTAGGCCCAGGGGACCGACCGCCCCCAGGACCGACCGCCCCCCCTGTCCAGGCCAATTCGTTCCAATCTTTTTCGTACCTCACTTTGATCACCTCAGCATCGCGTCCCTGGTTACGATCAAGTTGTTTCCTTGCCAAAGACCTTGATAGCACCTATTTAAACCTCTAAAGGTCTCTCTTTTCCTTACACCAACCTTGTTCTTCTCCCTCTAGCAAAGCTTGCTTAGCTATCTCATCTTTTAGTGTTAACCATGTCTAGCTATGCTCTCTCGCTGCCCAACGCTCCAAAGGCCATAGCAAACCTAGACATAGCACCCTATCAAGAGAGTTCTTTATCAAGGGAAGAAGCCCGTGTTGTGAAGGAAAAGCCTTTAGCGATCTTGCCAGCACGCTCTCATGCACCCGAAGGTGGCGCCAAGAAGAAAACCGCTGCTGCCCATCCTACCAGCACTCTAGGCCTCAAGGGAAAAACACCTAGCGGTAGTAGGCCTAGCAAGCGCGTTGAAGAAAAGTCTGCTAGCAAGCCCGCGTTTTCGGCAAAGGAAGCAGAATCATCTAGCATCCTTCCTAGAATTAGGAGGCACCTACCTCGGCCTCCTATCAAATGTCGTGCAGGGCAGTACGAAAGCAGTGAAGATTGAGACGACTCTAAGATCCTCGCCGACCTTAGAGCTAAACATACTAGCTTGCGTACTCTTCTAAGGGCTTTAGAAGAAGACTTAGAAACCAAAAATACTGAGATTAAAAACCTTAGCGACGACATCAATAGCTTCCGCTTCAAGTCCAATTCCAAGCTAAGGAAAGTCGCTAAAGCCTTAGGTGTTAAGCACCATCTTGAGTATCTTTACGCTGCACCTGCTGCACGAATAATCAGGCACACATTTTTACCTTCATTTATCAATGTAAATGTGCCTATTTGAGTTTATCAATAAAATAAATTTTTTTTTCTTTTGAGCACTTGTTTTCACCATATATATATTGTGACTAACCAAGACAGGGAAGAAAACAAGTGTGGGGGAGGATTCTCCAAGACGATTGCACAATAAAAATCAAAATTGGGTTTGTGCAACCCTTACCCCTCTCTCATTCTAAAAAGCTTTTAAGATAAAATTTAAAATGATGTTTCCTACATACTCCATCAAACATGTCTTCCAACATTCGAAATGTTTGCATACTTTTTATTCCCTGCTAAAATTCCTACAGATTTATGAACACTGTTTAGGGACCCTATTTCTATCTAAGTAATTGACAAATGAGATATAGTAGAATGACATGATGCTTGCTCATTCTTGCAAAGTCTTGGGATTTGTCTTACAAAAACAAAAACTCAAAAGCATGCTCCTTGAATGATTGACAAATACCTACCAAGGCCATATATGATTCTATTTGATGAAACCTTCTACATATGCCACTTATTTTGTGTTGAGTTTGGTCAAATTTCTGACCGCTGTTGAGAGATGTTTCATATTCCCAAGATCAGATTTCACTTGTACCCACCAAATAAAGCCAATTCTCACCCTGAGAGTTGCGCAAAACATGCACTTCATCCATCCACCAAATAAAAAGGGTGTCGGTTCTCATCCTAAGAACCGTGCATTTCTTATACAAAATTTTACTCCATTCATCTACCATCATGATATCTCCTTAGTTTTTCATATGCCAATAAAAGATATGAGGCTATGATATAAAAAAAGAAAGAAAAGAGATCATGACAAGGGGCATAAGAAAATAACGGGAAAGAAAAAGTTTAAATACCCGTTCAAAAAAATGAATAAAATAAAATAAAGATCCTATAGCCCATATCTTCTTAAAGTTTTATCCAAAGAGAATCATGATGCATGGAGTACAAAAAGATTTAGAATTAGGTTTCCACCTTCATTCTCTCCACACACATGCACATTCTGATCTAAGAGTATGACGCACTCCCTCCGGTATGGTCTGGGGTTTGACTCGACAACATATGCAGGGTAAGTGTGCCTCATCATTTCTCATTCCTACCTAAAACCCCAAATAAGCCTTCTTAGAGGTAGGATGATCAAAGTGAAGGCATCACCTTTTCATGCCTTGGTGAGGAACCACTTACAAAAAAAATGAGCGACCTGAGAGAATCATTCAAGGAACATAAGCTATCTTTATGTTTTCAAAATCTTGCAAAAACCCAAGCATCTACGCAAGGACAAGAGTAAGAAGATTTGATTCCAAGCTATTCCATTTTTCAATTACTCAAGGTGACTTGGTAGACACTTTCAAGTTCATAAATCTAGGTGAAGCTTGGAATATCCTGTATGCAGATTCTTTTGATAAGGAAGATGAACCCATTTGGTCCTTAGCACTTTACTCAAGGACGAGTAAAGGACCAAGTGTGGGGGAGTTGTTGGTGGTCCTTAGCAACATAAATATAGCATCATTTTAATACTAAAACAAATAGAGAATAGGGCTTTATCTAACCTTTCCACGAGTTTTGTTGTGCACCTAACTTATAGAGATAGCACGTGGAAATGCATCAAAATATCAAGGAAAGCGCACTTCCAGGAAACGCATTCAGAAAAGGCACAAATCAAGAATAAAAGAGAAAAGCCCATCAAAGCATCAAACGGGATCCATCCGCAACCGCGGGGGAGGCCCAGGCCCAGAGAGCAACCGACCACCCGAAGGCGGTGCCGCCTGCCAGGGACCGACCGCCCCCGGGGGGGCCGCCCCCCCCAGATGGCACTTCCCGGGCCCAGTTTTCAGCCAGAGTGCTCAAGGCACTTCCCGGGCTCAGTTCGCAGTTTTTCTTTATTCTTTATTTTATTTTTTATCCTTGAGGTTGCTTCGATGTGTGTGTCCACTATCTTACAAACATGTTTTAACCCCTGCCTATGCTATGCCTACCTACGCATCCAATAAGTGATCATGTTTATACCAAAAGCTAGATGGAATACATCATGCCCTCCTACGGGAAATTATAAATACGACATCCTTGAATACTCACGGGTTGAAATGCTACAATGATAGTTCTGTGCGCTTGCAGAGTAATCTTATTCCTTAATGAGCTATCGATTGACATACCTAAGTACCATTACTTAAGGATTGTAATTCTTGTGCACCCCACGGCGCCGTGTCACAGTTTTGCATATCGTAAGTAATGACGGTTAGGAAGGCCAATCCGGCACTTCTAACTGTTATTACCAGACTGCATTACCTAGGACGGCGCCACTAAGGGCCAAGGATTACCTTTCTGAAGTAATGGTGTTTGGGAATTCCAACAAGCATTTCTAGCGCCGTTGCCGGGGATGGACTTTTAGTCTATCTTTTGTAATGACGTTAAGAAATGCCAACAGAGGTTAAAACCCCATCCTTTAAAATATTGTTTGCACAATTTGATTTTTTGTTGAATTCTGTCCAAGGCAGATTTCGCATTACATTGTTTACTCCAAATTTTTTCAACACCCATAATGAATTCAGGATTTTTGGTCCAACTCAATTCAAATCTAAACTGAATACTCCTCACTATATGCCTATTCTCCGAAAAAATAATGAGGGGATTATGATCTGAGATTTCCCTTGGTAACCTTTTCACCATAATCTGAGAAAACATTCCTTCCCAATCACCACTAACTAGAATTCTATCTAGCTTTTCAAGAGTAGGGGGTGATTGGTTGTTAGACCAAGTGAAAACACCAGCACACATTTTTAGTTCTATGAGCTCATAATGAGCAATCAGAGAATTGAAAACCAGAGTGTATCTTTGAACACCAGAGTCATTGTTTCTTTCATTAGAGAATCTAATCAGGTTGAAGCCTCCTCCAATCATATAAGGTTCATTGTTTTTCCCATCCTCCTGAGCTGCTCCATAAACAATTATTAAGTTCCATTTAGCTTCAACCCTTTTATCCTAGAGGTTAACTTGAATCATATAATCACCTAGTAAGAAGGACCCCACATCAAAACTTTCTATTCTGATTCCTACAAGAATGCCACCAGATTTTCCTTTGGATGGATTCCATAACCAAAGGTAATCTTACTGAGAGTCAAATCTTCTTAATAAACAGTCATCACAATTCTCCACCATAGTTTCTTGTAAACCAATTATATCAAAATGATATTGTTGAATAAGATTTTTGAGATAAGAGGAAAGACCCTTTTTTCTAAGACCCCTACAATTCCAGATAATACCACTTAATTCATTCATCATTTTGTTTTGTCTGATTTTTTGGACAAACCAGGATTTTCCTGACTTTTTCTACTCCTCTTTGGGGGGGGGGGAGAATTTAGCTTTTTTCTTACTGCTTCTTTTATTTTTTTTGGACTGGACCACGGTAAATTCATCAGCCTCAGAGGTTTCCTCATGAAGCCATTCCAGTTGTAGAACATCATTTTCATCATTACTCAAAGCCATTTCCTCTATCTGGGCAGCAGATTTCATTTTCTGTTGTTTATGATATAAATTCATCCTAACAGATTCCAAGTCCTTTAAAATAGTAAATGGATTGTTGCTATTTCTATCAGCTAAAATACCCAGTTTATTGGACACAACCAGGATAGATTTATCAGACAAAGTAGAAGAAGAGGAGGCAGCAGAGTTACCTTCTAGATTTCTCTTCTTAGACATCATTACAATTTTGTCTTGAGTAGTCAAAGTAATATCTTTCTTGAATCTCTCACTTCTCCTCCTCTCCATCATGGTATCACCAGCAGCTTTGTCTTTCTTCGCAACCTCAGCAGCAATAGTATGTTCTATCACCCCTGAGACACTGTCAAGCTTGTCAACATCATCCTGATTGACACTCTCTTGAGTGTTCATGATATTATCATCATATAGGAGCACCACAGGTGAGGTTGTGTTGGCAGGGTCAACACTGATAGTTGATTCTTCAGGAACATTTTGTTCAGCTGTAACAACAACTTCAACAGAGTTATTAGAAATCTGATTGGTCCTATCTTCATTGAGAATACCAATTTCTTTTAGCTTCTCACTCAGAGTTTCACTACCAGAGTCAGAGAGATGAAAGGGATCAGGAATGTCAACTTTTTCACCAGAAAGGCTGTCAGCTTTGGATTTTTGTCCAGGTCTGTCCCCACATTCAGATCTTTATCATCAGTCATAGAGAGAACAGGGATATCACATTGCTCACTTTGGCTCTGAGAAACACCAACCCTAATTCTATTAAACTTACTTGAGCTTTTGTCATTGTGAAGAGTCTCAGAAAGTTTGGAGCCAGATTGTTCTCCTTTATATTTCTTGTTGGGAGGTTGATTTTCCTCATCAACTTTCATCCCACTGCTTAGAGTTCTGCCTTTCTCTTCTTCTTCTTCGATTTCCCTTTCAAATGAGAAGTCAAACAGAAACAAGCCCAGAGAGCTCTCAGCAGTTTTTGGCACTTTTTTTACATCTCTGCAAGCAATCTTGTAGGATCACTGGAAGCCTAGAGGGGGGTGAATAGGCCTGCAAAAACTCAACTTGAACAGATATCAAAACCCAGGGCGGCACTGCCGCACAATAAAAACTGAACCAAACTGCACAAGTGATATATGGATAGAAAGAGTATACTCCCTACAGCTAGTTTCCAGAATTTCACTAAAGTTCACAGCTTGAAGACTGGATACCACAGAAATCCTTCAAATCACCAAATCGAAGCAAACCCTAAAACAAATCAACAATACAAGAGTAATATGGAGATAACAGCACACGGTGATTTATCCCGTGGTTCAGCTCGCCACTTAGGCTTGCCTACGTCTACGTTGTTGAGGCTTGCCACAAAAGGCTAGGGTTACCACAAAGGTTGCCCTATTCCTCGTTCTCAAATCAAGAGAGTGAACTCTTGAAAAGATGGGTGATTTCTTAGCTGCACACGAGATTACAAACCTCCCTAGGCTGCCACAATGAGGTTGGCAAGCTCTAGGGCGACGCCTAGCCGGCTAGGAGCAAAGCTCCAAGGAGTAGACCTCAAGAACGCCGACCAAACGTGAACCAAGTGCTCTTAAACTTTGG
Organism: Eremochloa ophiuroides; assembly: GCA_038502445.1. Taxonomy (NCBI): domain Eukaryota; kingdom Viridiplantae; phylum Streptophyta; class Magnoliopsida; order Poales; family Poaceae; genus Eremochloa; species Eremochloa ophiuroides. The sequence goes on from JAHLJS010000090.1 coordinate 281,189, forward strand.
GAATCAGTAGATCTGCTCTCAACTCGCAAGTTGCTGCCTTTTTTCTCAAGTTTCTATGGTGAAAAGTGAAGATCCAACTTTGAGCTCAAGGTCAACAATGGAGGAGAGAGGGGAGCTGCTTTTTCTGTCTGTAACGGGCAGAAAGTTGAGAGCTGGAAGAAGAGACCGTTGAGAGGAGGAAAAGTAGTATTTATACGCTGTCGTCCAACGGTCAGTTAAAGTGCGGCACTGCCGCCCTGGCATATTCCAGCAGAAAGGTGCAAGTAAGGTATTGCTGGAATTGTCTAGGTGTGAGGATGTTGTTTCTGGGATATGAGCACTTGATTCAACAGATTGACTGGCATCCCTTAGGAACTCCTTAATAGTACGGCATCCTAAACTCAAATTCAAAAATAAAACGAAATTAAACCTCCGTTTGAGTTGGTCACCGCAGCTGCAAGTTAGCATTGAGTTCTTTGAAACACATATCATCATCTCACATTGATTCCCTGCTCATCATCTTGATAGAAATCATTAGTTCTCTAATTCGGTGGTCATCAATATCAAAACCCACATTAGGGAGTGATTGCACTTTCAATCTCCCCCTTTTTGGTAATTGATGACAACCCAATTAGAGCTTACAAGAGATAATCATAAATACTGTAAAAAGCAAGCTTTGGATGTAAAAAACTTCTCAAGAGGTCTGGAAACGAAAATTGAATTTCCAAATTGTCATAAAAGGCCAACCATCCACACAAGAGTGAAAACATGAGAATTTCTTTACATTCAAAGGTTCTGTGGGGTGCTGCACACTGTGTCAAACAATTAAACGTGATGCATATGACAGTTTAAGACACAAAAGATTTGGCTGAGGAAACACAGGGCGGCACTGCCGCACTGGCTTCTTCAGTCAGATCACAACCAGATTTAAACAACATCCGAACACTCACAAGATCTACACAGATATAAAATATGAAGTTTCAGATCACATAGACACAATATATATCCAAAAACGATAGAGATAGAGTCGAGTATATAGCTAAATTATTGCAAAACATAATGAAAATAGTTTTAACTCTCAATCTCACACACTAACTAAGCTAAATCTAAGCTCCAACAGCAGCAAGGCGATGAAGAAGAATTTGACCCCTCTAATTTCTCCCCCTTTGGCATCAAATACCAAAAAGAGAGAATAGAAGAGAGCTCAATCCTAAAGCTGAGACCAATCGACGCCTTCATCATTACCACCATGAGGATCATCATCATTATCTGAGTCGGAAACAACTGCCTTGCCTCCACGGTGAGTAGTGCCTGTGAAGCGAGTGGTGCCTGAAGTGCCTGCACCCTGAGCGGTGTGACCTGCCTGTCTCTGAGTGCGCATCCACTGCTGATAGGAAGCAAGCGTATCATCTTCACCGGGCATGCCATACTGAGGCGGGTACTGCTGCTGCTGCTGTGTATACTGAGGATACGGGTACCCATACTGTGGCTGCTGATATTCATACTGCGGCTACTGGTATGGCTGATACTGCTGCTGAAAAGGATCATACTGCTGCTGTCCTCCATCACCATCAGAGTCATCATCATCATCAGAATCTGTAGGAAGCTTAAAGGAAGGAGGAGGCTGAATAGGAGGTAAATCTAGAAGTCCCACCTTCGCTCTAGCCTCCCTAGCCTCAAGTCTGGTAGCTGCTGAATATGTGCAAGTGGCAAAGATGGAAGTCAGAATCTTCTTGATGAAGCCTTTCTTCTTGCCCCTTCTTCTACCAGATGATATCCCTGGAACATCTGTATGTGCCTGATGACTGCCGCTTCCCTTATCTACACCATGTGGCCTTGGCCTATCAATCTTGCATACTAGATGAGCTGTATCATGTGAAAAGCGAATACTAGAAACCCTCTCATCCAAAGCAGTAGAGAGCTCATGCCACAAAAAGCGAGGAACATTGAACCTCTCACCTAAGTGAAAGTGAACAACCACGTTCCTAACAAAACCATTAATATCAAAAGTTACTCCATCCTTTGGATTTATGGTGTTTCTGATCAAATTGTTCATCACATAATACACAGAGATTAGGCCCTTAGCCTTGCCATCAGCCATCCTGGAATCCCTGTAGAGAGCCCTCATCTGCTCAACCTCAAGGCGAGACTCATCATGAATCTTAGAAAACTGCCTGTGCACATCACCAAAACCAAGAATGCGACTGAATGTGATAAAATCAACTCTATAGTGACGACCTTCAGTCATCCAGTGAATCTCATCAGTAACAGCATTGTGATAGTAAGTGGCATGGAACTGTGCAAGAACCTCTGTGTTCCATCCATACCTGAAGCTCATCAAATCAGCCAAGTCAAACTTATCACAAAGCCTGATAGCAGCATTGAATTCCGGTTCATTTCTATCTCTCATATCCTGTAAGTCCACATACTGCATATGCACAATCTTGGATTTTCTAGCTCCAAGAATAGCTGTCCTATAGAAGTTGGAGTGAAAGACAGTCTAAAATCTATAGTCAATCCCCATAAGACCAAGAGATGTATATGGGTTGACAGCTCTAGCCTGCTGAGTCTCTGACCAGGACTTGGAATAGTCAACCACAGGGTGAGACATAGTATCATCAGGAGCATGCATCATGGGATTCTCATCTGAATCTCTCCTATAGCTGTCATCATACTCATTCAGATGATTAGGAGTGTTAGGACAACCTCTATATGAAATAGTGAATCCCTCCAGCTGGCGTCTCTCCTCATCTTGAATGTATTGCTCATGAGCGGCACGATCATCAGCGGCATAAGGAGCGGCACCGCTGCTGGTACTCTTGCGTCCCCTCTTGGACGGTTTCTTCGACAGCTGCTTATTCGAAATCCGAGGGCCGCCACTTCCACCTCCTTGCTCCATCTATGCAATAAAATGAGACTTTGATAAGAAACTGTGTAAACTGGAGATATAGAACTTGCTGCACCAAAACTTTAACCACTGAACCAACATGTACATTGTCCAAAAAATAGAGCACCTGGTGAGCAACCCAAGCAGGGCGGCACTGCCGCACCCTGAGTGTGGCACTGCCGCACCCAGCTCTTCCATCCGAACTCTGCACATTTTGAGTCAGTCGCTAACCTTTCGATCCAACAACTTCTATACCCCATCACAATCTCATAAATCGAATTACAACAACAGATCGGGTCGTGAAATCCATCTATGAATGAGACAGGGAGCAATATTTTGGATCTGAGAGGTGAACTTTTGAAAACAAAATCCTGGAGGAAAACTAAATCGATCCACGGGAACCTGACATGGAGCACTTGCTTCTACAGAGTGTGGCAGTGCAGGGCAGCACTGCCGCCCTAGCTGGGGTTCCCCGAATCGAATCAGGTTTCTTCCATGATTTAACCACAAAAACTCACCCTAAATCCATGATACTACCCCTGAAAACTCGAATCCATAACTGGAAATCACGCATTGCATAGATCGAGATGTGTCGGTGCTAATTTTGGCGAGGCTAACACCGGCTAGTAAATATGTGTTTTGCGGTTGAGGCTACGGATGGTGTGCAAGGGGAACACAGGGATTATACTGGTTCAGGCCGAGCAAGCCCTACGTCCAGTGGAGAGAAGAGTCATGTTGCCTTGCACCGGGGTGCTTGTAGTAGGGGTTACAAGCTAGTCGAGAGAGGGAAGTGCTCCCAGGTCTCTTGTGAGTGTCTAAATGTTTACAAGTCGTTTGCTGTGGGTGAGAACTTGGAACTTCTCCGTCCGTTCTCCGTTCGTCTGTCGTCGTCCTAAAGCTGGTCTCTGCTCTCCCTTTTATAGCCGCAAGGGAGAGGCAAAGGCAGCTACGACGCTACCTATTAAAATAGTGAGGAGTTGCCGTTCCCCGTTTGACTGGCTTCTGCCTTTTCTCCGTGTCTCCGGGGTATGGGTATGGCTATCTTGGTTCGCGAGTTCCAAGGTAGAAACAGTCGTCTGACTACGTCATGTCGTCAGCTCTCTGGGTCTTCTGGATATGGCCGTCGTGGTCCGCACGACTTTGGTGAGTTCACACCTGCCGGCTATCCTTCCGTACGATGTGACAAGAGGGTGAGTCACTTGGGGCGTTGTTTCCCGAGGCTCGGGATCCTGAAGGCGTGCTCGTCCTTTTGTGTGGACGGCGCAGTGGGCGTCTTTCCCGAAACGGGGCGGCGCACCGTGGACCATACCGTGGAGGACAGGTGGTATGGCCGTCAGGGCGTGCGAAGCACGGTCGCGTCGAGAGTCTCGCCCGACGGGACGGTGCTTGTAAAGTGGTCAGAGAGATCTCTTGGTCCAAGATTGCTCCGCTGACATTACCTGTGCCTTGGATGTCTTCGCGAGATTGCGCTCGAGGGGGATAGGGAAGCTCGGGCGAATCGGAGACTTGGGGCGCCGAGGATGCCGCTCTCCCGAGCTCTCCCGAGGAGGCTCGGGCGAACCGGAGACTTGGGGCGCCGAGGATGCCGCTCTCCCGAGCTCTCCCGAGCTGGTGCCGCTCTCCCGAGCTCTCCCGAGGAGGCTCGGGCGAACCGGAGGATTGGGCGCCGAGGACGCCGCTCTCCCGAGCTCTCCCGAGGAGGCTCGGGCGAATCGGAGACTTGGGCGCCCAGGAGTGCTGCTTTCCCGAGCGCTCGCCCGAGCTCTCCTGGGGAGGCTCGGGCGAATCGGAGACTTGGGCGCCGAGGACGCCGCTCTCCCGAGCTCTCCCGAGGAGGCTCGGGCGAATCGGAGATTTGGGTCGCCGAGGACGCCGCTCTCCCGAGCTCTCCCGAGCAGGCTCGGGCGAATCGGAGACTTGGGCGCCGGGGATGCCGCTTGCCCGAGCTCTCCCGAGCAGGCTCGGGCGAATCGGAGACTTGGGCGCCGAGGACGCCGCCTCCCGAGCTCTCCCGAGGAGGCTCGGGCGAATCGGAGACTTGGGCGCCGGGGATGCCGCTCTCCCGAGCGCTCACCCGAGCTCTCCTGGGGAGGCTCGGGCGAATCGGAGATTTGGGCGCCGAGGAGGGAGACTTGGGCCTCTGTAGACGCGGTCTTCGTGGGCTTCCACTGGCCTTACTTGGGCCAGGCCAAGTTGGGAATGAGCTTTTTTGCATCGAAGTTGGGTACCCCTAACTTTGGTAACCGACAAGATGGTTTAGGGTTTCACCTTGATTCAAACCAAAGATTGAGGAGGAAAGATGAGCAATGTCCACGCTAGCTGGAGTAGCACGAGAAGGAGCAGGAGATGCTGGCCCTAGGTGCACCAATGCCGGGGAAACTCTGGCATGACGACGGCGAGGAACACCGGCGCCCTCAACTTCACGAGAGAGAGAGGAGTTGGGGGCAGCGCAGTCTGGGAACGAAACAGAGGGAGAGAGACGGTAGGGCGGCCAGGAATAGATGAGAGAGTCAGGCCCCACGTCTCAGAGAAATTTGGGCCGAAACCGCTCAGGTTTCAGAGTGCGGCACTGCTGCACCCTATGGGCGGCACTGCCGCCCTGCCCAAACAGGGAGATTCAAAACCTATTTTCTTGACCCTGTTTCTATCACAGAGATATATATTTTTTCAAGATATTATGATAAGAAACAATCGATAATAAAAACTATGGTCATATACCTTGAAAACTTCTTTGAATTAGTTTTGAAAGATAATATGAAACTTTTCAAAAAACTTTTTCTAAGTCACTAGGTTGTCAAACAGGTGTGTGCTACAAGTCAAGCCAGGTTCCTTGAATCAAGTATATTTAGTTCATTTCTCAAAGCACAAAATCTTGACTCATCGAGAGGCTTAGTGAAGATATCGGCTAGTTGTTTTTCGGTGCTCACACGGCGAATTTTGATATCTCCTTTGGTTTCGTGGCCTCTCAAAAAGTGATGACGGATGTCTACGTGTTTTGTTCTTGAGTGACTTACCGGGTTGTTTGCAAGCTTTATGGCACTTTCATTGTCACACGAAAGTGGGATTTTGGTGAAGTGACATCCGAAATCTTTTAAGGTTTGCCTCATCTAAAGTAGTTGAGTACAACAAGCACCGACTGCAACATACTCGGCTTCGGCGGTGGAAAGAGCTACACAATTTTGCTTTTTAGAGCTCCAAGACACTAGGGACCGTCCAAGGAATTGACACGTCCCTGAAGTGCCTTTTCTATCTACTTTGCAACCGACGTTATCAGAATCCGAATACCCAAGTAGATTAAACATAGAGCCTTTAGGATACCACAAGCCAAGATTTGGAGTATGAACTAAATATCTCAATATTCTTTTAACAGCGGTTAAGTGACATTCTTTAGGAGTTGCTTGAAATCTTGCACACATGCACACACTAAGCATTATGTCCGGCCTAGATGCACACAAGTAAAGTAGAGAGCCGATCATTGAACGATATACGTTTGTATCAACGGCTTTCCCTTCTTCATTGAGGTCAAGATGTCCATTTATTGGCATGAGAATTTTGATAGGCTTTGCATTCACCATGTCAAACTTCTTGAGCATATCATGAGTGTACTTCGTTTGACAAATAAATGTTCCTTCCTTCAATTGTTTGATTTGAAAACCAAGGAAGAACTTCAATTCACCCATCATGGAAATCTCAAATCTCTTAGTCACGATCCTACTAAACTCCTCACAAAAAGATTGGTTAGTACTATGTTGGCGCTTCTTAGCGTCAGCAGAAAAGTCTGCAAGCGTACGGAAGTACCGTTGTAGCCTTCACCCGGAAGTATTCAGGGTATCGTAATTTCTCAGAGAAACGGTCTTTGTACTTAGTCTCTTAAACTAGTTTACTCAGAAGATACGGAAGGGATAGCTTGGGTAGAGAGGTTCTTCTAAGGTCAAACGCATATAAGCGATGGTAACTTCCCCACTACTTACCTGCTTTAGGCCCACTGACGCAGCTGGTCTGCCAGCCGATACCAGTATCAGCGCTACTCCGTGGCCGAACGTTGGGGAATTCAGATACGAGTGGACAGGGTTGTCACCACCTGCCACCTACCCCTCTGCCCGTGGGCGCACGCAACATACGAAGGTAGACCCCGACTTAGACACCACGTCTACGACGGTGACTACTACTCTAGCAGCGTACAGGAACATCCGTCTCTATCAGGAGTCCTCTTACTAGAGCATCCGTCCAAAGGACGAACGACGATCCCACAAGCAAGTAGCTTTATAGAAGCAACATGCTTAATGATTCAAACAAAAGTTGAACACGAACTTCTTACTTCAAGTAGCAAGACGATTGTAGTGGTACAAGTTGGATCGAGAGCCAACAAGCCCGGCACTTCGTCTACCCGGAGGCAGAACTGCTTCGACTCCGCTCTTTCTCCAGCTCTTGTCCCTCTCTCACTCCCTATACTAAATTAGCTATAAGCTAATGGAATGGAGCTTGCTCTTCCTCTCTACATTGTGACCTCTTGTGTTGGTGAATCAATTGATCCCTTTTTTACTCCTTAGGTGTATAGAGGAGGCCTCCTTTTATAGCTTGAGAGGAGGGGGTTCTATGCAAAAGGTTTATCCCCACATGGAAAGACCCAAACCGACCTCCAAAGGGCGGTTTCCACTTTCCATCTGTGTTGATCGTAGGTGGGACCGTCCTTGGGGAACTGCCCTACAACCGCCAGAAGAAAACTGGGCCCGAGAGGCCCCACCAGGGGGCGGCCGCTCTCGGGACCGGGCGGTCCCCTGGTGGGCCCGTTTGGCCACCGTCTTCGCGTGGTTGGTTCTCCTCTGAGCCTAGACCCCTCCTATGGTTACGAATGGGCCCAGATTTGTAATAAAGGTGGGCTTCTTTGTTATTCTTAGTTGCGCATTCTCTGAATTCACATTTCTCCTTTACGCTTTCCAATTGGTGTTCTGCACTTCCACTTGTTTCACCATAAATCCTGCAAAAACATAAACACTAGGGCTACAAGTGGAACTCTGTTAATAGCATATGTCTATGTGTTAAAACATGATAGTTTCTCTCCCTTTAGGCATAAGTTGGCGGTAAAAAATGATCTATAAGGACCGCCAACATACTACCAAATATTATGTCATCGACAAATATATATTTGGCATACAAAGATATGTTTAGCAAACTTGTGAGTAAAGAGAGTAGGATCGGCTTTGCCTATTTCAAAGCCTTGCTTGAGCAAGAAATCCTTAAGGCATTCATACCATGCTCTTGGTGCTTGCTTAAGCCCATAGAGCGCCTTTTGGAGTTGGTAGACATGGTTGGGAAACTTGGGATCTTCAAAACTCGATGGTTGCTCAACATAGACAAGCTCTTGGATTGGGCCATTGAGGAATGCACTTTTGACATCCATTTGATAAAACTTGAAGTCATGATGGGCAGCATAGGCAAGAAGCATTCGAATTGCTTTGAGCCTAGCTACCGGTGCATATGTTTCCTTAAAGTTCAATCCCTCTACTTGAGTGAAGCCTTGAGCAACCAATCTTGCCTTGTTCCTTGTCACCACGCCGTTCTCATCTTGCTTGTTGCGGAAGACCCATTTGGTGCCAATCACATTTGTATTGGGTCTCTTCACCAAGGTCAACAGTTGGTTTCTTGTGAAATTGTTGAGCTCTTCTTGCATCGCCAATACCCAATCCGGGTCTCCAAGTGCATCTTCAACCTTAAGAGGCTCCAAAGAGGAAACAAACGTGTAATGTTCACAAAAATTTGCTAAATGAGAACGAGTCATTACTCCCTTTCGAAGGCTCCCAAGGATATTGTCAACGGGGTGATCCCGTTGAATCGTTTGACGTAGCCTTGGATGCTCAACACCTTCTTGCTATTCTTCTGGCTCATCACAATCTTCCAGACCATGGTCCAGACCTGACTCAGTTCTGGCTGCTGAGGAGGGAGCGGCACTGCCGTCCTTGGGGGCGGCACTGTCACCCTGCTTTTCTGTAGCAGGGGTGCCCTGCTCTTCTCTGGTGAGTGCGTCAGCGGAGTCTTGTACAGCAGCATCTTGAGGCTCCCTCTGTTTGGTTGTAGGTATTTCTTGTGGTCTTATATCACCAATGGTCAATTGCTTGATAGCCTCACAAGGTGGATCCTCCTTATCTACAACACTAGAGTCAACTTGCTCTACTTGAGAGCCATTAGATTCATCAAATGTCACATCTACCGCTACTTCAACTCTACCGGAGTTTTTGTTGAAGACACGGTAGGCATGCTCATTTGATCCATAACCAAGTAGAAAACCTTCATCAACTTTAGGTGCAAATTTAGAGGTTTTGGGCTTCTTGTTAAGTATGAAACACTTACACCCAAACATTCTAAAGTATGACACCTTGGGTTTGTTACCGGTGAGGAGCTCATAGAAGGTCTTCTTCAACTTCTTGTGTAGGTAGAGACGGTTGATGGAATGACAAGCGGTGTTGATGGCATCACTCCAAAAGGTGTCCGGCGTCTTGTATTCATCAAGCATTGTCCTTGCCATATCAATAATTGTTCTATTCTTCCTCTCTACTACACCATTTTGTTGAGGGGTGTACGAAGTTGAAAACTCATGCTTGATGCCCTCTTCATTAAGAAATTCCTCCACTAGGGTGTTCTTGAACTAGGTCCCATTATCGCTTCTCACTTTCTTGATAGGTAGATCGAATTCCTTTTGTGCCCTCCTAACAAAGGTTTTCACCTTCTCTTGTACCTGGCACTTATCATAGAAAAAGAACACCCAAGTGAAACGAGAATAGTCATCAACAATAACTAAGCCATATTTGTTACCACCAATGCTAAGATAGGCAACCGGCCCAAAGAGATCCATATGAATCAACTCCAATGGTTGAGTGGTGGTCATGATGCTCTTTGGTGGATGCGGTACGCCTACTTGCTTTCCGGCTTGGCAAGCGCTGCAAATCCTGTCTTTCTCAAAGTGAACATTGGTTAGTCCAAGAATATGGTTGTCTTTTAGAAATTTGGCCAAGTTCCTCATCTCAACATGTGCTAGGCGGCGATGCCACAGCCAGCCCATGCTAGATTTTTCCACTAAACAATTCTCAAGGTTGGCTTTCCCTTTGTTGAAATCAACTAGGTAAAGCTTTCCCTTTAGTTGACCCGTAAAAGCAATAGAGGAATCCTCCTTTCTAGTGACTTCCACTCCCTTATCCGTAAAGAGACAATTGTAGCCCATTTCACATAATTGTGACACGGACAACAAGTTGTAACTTAACGAATCAACATGTAAAACATTAGTAATTGAATGTTCATGAGTGATTGCAACTTTACCAAGACCTAGCACACCTCCCTTGGAATTGTCTCCAAAGACAATGTTTTCATTTGAGTCTTCCTTGGGGTGTAGGATGAGAACATACTCTTCTCTCCGGTCATGTGATTTGTACATCCACTATCAAGTACCCAACTTGATCCACCGGAGGAGTATGCCTACAAAACAAGTTTAGCTCCTTGATTTAGGTCCCCAAATGTTCTTGGGCCTTGCATGTTAGTTACAAGAAACTTAGGAACTCAAATAGAAGTGTTATGATAAACATTCTTTTGTTTGCCAACGTACTTGGCAACCACTTCACCCTTGCTGTTGTTCTTCAACACAAAGCAAGAACTCAAACTTTGGTGCAACGGTCTTCGGTTGATAGGAATACTTGTTTGGTTGCCCCCAGATTGATTTCTTGCCTTTGTGTGAAACCTGCTTTGGCTGGGAGACCTTCTTTCTATGCTGATCATTTCCAGATACAGTGGAAGTGACCTTCCCTTTCTTTGGGAGAGCGGCACTGCCGCCCTTCACTGCGGCACTGCCGCCCTGGACAGGGTGCAGTGCTGCTCGGGGGGCTAGTCGTGCTGCTCTCTGTGCAGGTCCCTCTGTACTTCCGCTGCTGCTAGAAGTAAAATGCACACATTCATAACTATTTATTAGCTTTCTCCCATTTGTTTTGCCTCTATTTCGGTGCCCAAGTCCGGTCTTGATGTGTGGATGTCTTCCATCCTTGAATTGTGGCTTCTTTGGTTGATTCACTTGGCCACCAACATGCTTATTCTCAGATTTGCTCTTTTTAGCAACTATTTCATTGAGCCTAGCTATTTCCACCTTCATAGCCTCCATGTTTGCAAGGTTAGTAGCATAGATATCCAAATCAAGATCATGACATTTTCCACATCCTTTACTAATGGAGGCAATAGAGGTGTCATTTGTTTTAGAAATATTTGAGGTGCTCTCCCAAAGAAGGTTATATTGCAACTCAAGTTCTTTGTGCTTTTCACATAAGACACAATACTTTTCATCAAGTTCAATATGAGCCTTTTTAGTGAGTGCATGGTCCTCTTGTTCCTTGGCCAAAGCCTTGCGCAAGGATTCCACCTCACTCCTTTCCAAAACAAGTGCTTCATTGCTAGCAATATAGAGATTTTCTTGTTTGATAAGAAGTTCCTCTCTAGATTCTAGTTCGGCTTGAACACTTTCTAAATTTTCCATTAGTCTAGAAATGAAGAATTTAGTTTTAGGGTCTAAATTCTTGGTTATGTTATCTAGCTCCTCATCACTTGAAACTTCATCACTAGAGCTTTCACTAAGTTCGCTACTAGAGATATCACTAGGAGGAAGTGAAGGTTTGGATTTAGCTTTTACCTTCTCACCCTTTGACATGAGACAAATGTGAGGGGAGTAGTAGTCATCATCATCGGTCAAGTTGTTGAAGAGCTTGGGTGGTGAAGATGTCTTTTGGATGGCCACGGTTGCAATCTTCTCATCTTCATCACTTGAGCTATCATATGTTGAATCCCATTCATGACCAATGTGAGCTTCTCCCATTGTCTTCTTGCTGCGCCTCTTGTACCTTTGCTTGTTTTCTCTCTTGTCCGTGTTGTTATTGCCATCTTCTTCAACATGAGGACATTGGGCAATGAATTGCTCGGTGCTACCACACTTATAGTAAGTTCTTTTCTTCTTGTTGGGAAATCTCTTCTTCACAAGCTTGTAACCTTGCTTCTTCAAACCTTTGCCATACTTGTTCATGAGGAGAGCCACATCTTCTATTTCCTTGAACTTGGTGTTGTCATCTTCACTTTCACTTGAGCATGATGTAGACTCAACCTTTGCTTGACTTTGCTTGATTTCCTTGCCTTTGCTTATAGTTGCTTGCTTGCTACCCTTGTGCTTGTAACCTTGACTTGGCTTGCTTGCTTTGAGTGACATGTCCTTCACTTTCAAGCCCTCCAACTTAGCTTGCAACTCTCCAAGCTTCCTTCTCTCATTTGCTTCTTCTCTTTGCATGTCAAATCTCAAAAGTCTACCAAGCACAGCATTGGGGGTGAATTGCTCAAACTTCTTCTTGTCTCTAATTAGAGTGACTACGGTCTCATTTTTAGGTGAGTAAGCCTCCAACATGACTTTCACCACCTTGTGATCATCTAAGTCATCACACCCATAGCCTCTAATCTTACCAACAAGTGTCATCAATCTATCAAACATAGCTTGTGGCCCTTCATCATCCAAGATAACAAACCTATTGAGCTTGGCCATCAATATTTTAATCTTGGCCTTTCTAACTTTGTCAACACCTTCATGAGCAAGATGCAAAGTGTCCCAAATCTGTTTTGCCACATCAACTCCCATCACCCGGTTGTACTCATTTTCATCCAAAGCACTAAGTAGCACACTAGTGGCTTGCCCATTCAAATGGACAGCCAATAGCTCCTCATGTGTTGGCTGTTCGGGGTCGACGGGAGGCTCAAATCCATTGCACACAATCTCCCAAATGCCGGGATGAAGACCTATAAGATAATCCCTCATCAAGTGCTTCCACTTGGCAAAGTTAGTCTCATCGAAATGAGGTAACTTGCCCGCAGGCACATTGATGAAAGACTTGTGATCACGGTTAGTCATAAGAGTATAGTTAAAGGATACGACCGCATATTTCTTCTTGGTGGTGGTGCTGCCCTTGTCCTTCTTGGAGACGTGGTAGGAGACATCATCATCACCATCATCGGAACTACTAGAGAGCTCACTAGATGACGTGTCCACCACCTTGGCCTTCTCTTCCTTCTTCTTCCTAGCTTCCCTTCTCTTCTTCCTTTCTTCTCTCTTGAGTCTTCTTTCTTCCTTTCTTTTCTTCTTTTCAGCTAGCCTTTGCTTCTCTCTTTCTTGTTCACGAGCTTCTCTTCTTTGCTTCTTTTCGGCGTTTCTTCGTATTCTCTCTTCCTCATCTTGTTTTCTTTTGTCAGGGTCGGAGGCAACAAGAGGATGATCCTCCCTTGCTGTGGAGGCTGAGAGCTCACTGCTTTCGCTGTCGGTATCATGGAGATCCACATCCTTCGGGTCAACTCGAGCGGATCGAGTTGAGCTCGCTCCGTGCTCCATACTTCACGCGGTGAAGCGTATATGAAGCAACTGGCTCTGATACCACTTGTAGGATCACTGGAAGCCTAGAGGGAGGTGAATAGGCCTGCAAAAACTCAACTTGAACAGATATCAAAACCTAGGACGGCACTGCCGCACCACTAAGGCGGCACTGCCGTACAATGAAAACTGAACCAAACTGCGCAAGTGATATATGGATAGAAAGAGTATGCTCCCTACAGTTAGTTTCCAGAATTTTACTAAAGTTCACAGCTCGAAGACTGGATACCACAGAAATCCTCCAAATCACCAAATCAAAGCAAACCCTAGAACAAATCAACAACACAAGAGTAATATGGAGACAACAGCACACGGTGATTTATCCTGTGGTTCAACTCGCCACTTAGGCTTGCCTACGTCCACGTTATTGAGGCTTGCCACAAAAGGCTAGGGTTACCACAAAGGTTGTCCTATTCCTCGTTCTCAAATCAAGAGAGTGAACTCTTGAAGAGAGGGGTGATTTCTTAGCTGCACACGAGATTACAAACCTCCCTAGGCTGCCAAAATGAGGTTGGCAAGCTCTAGGACGACGCCTAGCCGGTTAGGAGCAAAGCTCCAAGGAGTAGACCTCAAGAACACCGGCAAAATATGAACCAAGTGCTCTTAAACTTTAGGAATCAGTAGATCTGCTCTCAACTCGTAAGTTGCAGCCTTTTTTTTCTCAAGTTTCTATGGTGGAAAGTGGAGATCCAACTTTGAGCTCAAGGTCAACAATGGAGGAGAGAGGGGAGCTGCTTTTTCTGTCTGTAACGAGCAGAAAGTCGGGAGCTGGAAGAAGAGACCATTGAGAGAAGGAAAAGTAGTATTTATACGCTGTTGTCCAACGGTCAGTTAAAGTGCGACACTGCCGCACTGGCATATTCCAGCAGAAAGGTGCAAGTGAGGTATTGCTGGAATTGTCTAGGTGTGATGATGTTGTTTCTGGGATATGAGCACTTGATTCAACATATTGACTGGCATCCCTTAGGAACTCCTTAATAGTACAGCATCCTAAACTCAAATTCAAAAATAAAACGAAATTAAACCTCCGTTTGAGTTGGTCACCACAGCTGCAAGTTACCATTGAGTTCTTTGAAACACATATCATTATCTCACATTGACTTCCTACTCATCATCTTGATAGAAATCATTAGTTCTTATCAATACCAAAACCTACATTAGGGAGTGATTGCACTTTCAAATCTTGAGCCTAATAAAATCATGATTAAATCTTACAGACTCATCAATCTCTAAAACTTTTCCAACTAGACCCCCCACTTTGGCACAAGTTCTAATAGATCTTTGGTCAATAGGGATTCCTCTAACCCAGAACCAAGCACATTGAAGCATGCCCTTAGCCTCTGCACTGGGGGACCAAACTTCAAGCCTCATTTTAGCACAAGTGCTTTTCATAACAAGAAAATCAAAATAACTCCATGTTTTGATCATGTCAGGATTAGGAAACCGCATCACAAATTTTTTCTCACAGATTGCCTTAGCTTTCCATTTCCATTTATCAGAGCCCAAAATATTCCTAAATTCTTGTTCAACGTGCCAGTGATTAGCCTCCCCTTCAACTATGGTGATAATGGCAGTGCTCACTTTTTCCCTAGATGCTCTAGAATCAATGTTCTCATCAATGAAAAAGAAAGATTGATCCTCAACTTGTGTAGCACATAACTCAGGAGCAAAATTCCATGGGACACACCTTCTACACTAATAGGTAGAGTGATTGTTGAAACCACAAATTTCACAGAATTGAGCAAATGCCTCTCTACGACAGTCTTTTGTTAGGTGATTAGTAAGACCACAATTCTCACATCTACTCTGAGAAGCAGAACCAGATCTACCCGAAGATTGACTACCACTAGCAAGTGGGGTAGGATTAGCATCACCTTGGGTAGCAGCATCAAGTTTGAGCTCCTTCTTTCCAGGGTCTTCACCAGCACCCTTCTTCCATGGATCACAAGATTCTCCATGTGTCTTCATTGCTTGTTCCCAAGCATCATCTGGTACAAGCTTTTTCCCTTTATCATTTTCCTGAGGCTGGGGCACTTCTTCTTCACTCTTCCTCCCATCTGAAGTCCTTCTCCACACCGAGTCCCTGGCGGTCGTACGGCCAGCACCACGGCCTTGGCGACCCGCCCCAAAACCCTCACGGCGCCATCCACCCCCTCCTCGATTCATCGGGACTAAGATTGTTGGAGCTGGCTCGGATTTCACCGTAGCACTATATGATTTAGTTGGTGAACCACGCCATAGGTGACCAACAAACTTTCTCAGGTTAGGGTTAGAGCACGATTTGGGGGTGAATCTGGAGGCGCACTCAAAATCGACCGGGGAAGAAGGTGAAGGCACGCGGTAGCCTAATTTAGGTCTATCAGTGACCTTACTATCACCACCCGCCAGATCAACGATGCGTGTGTGATCAACAGGTCCGGGCCCTAGGATCCCAGCTGTGATTTTCACCATGGGAGCTAACCGGAACCATCTGTCCTCATGACTGGTCAAAACAATCGCCTCATCGATTTCGCGCCCAATCTCGTCGTTACCATTGGTAACGCATTCAGAATCAAATGGAGATGGAAACAATCTATCAAAACTAGAACCAGATGAGGTCAATGAGACAAACACATCATCATCCTTAGAGCCACCATTGGTGCGCCTCTTCGGATGCTTCAACCTAAGCAGGCTATCATGCAGAGAAGGAAATGCAGCGTCGTCCAACAAACCGTGAGGAAGGCTCACCGGCGCGGATGAGGGCTCGCGGTTCCCTGCCGGCTTCGGCCTGCACGGAGAGTTCGCCGCGCACGGCGAGGTCCCCGCCTTCGGAGGGGTGAAGGGGAGAGGAGTCGTAACCGTCGCCATCCGCTATCAACTGATCAATCCAAGAAAATCGCATCTGGGGTAGGGCCCTCGATTGGATCCGTCCGTCGGCACGTTTTGATTCCTCATCCTAACTATAGTGTTTTATTAATAAATTATTAGTACAGAATGGGCCGTTCCACGCCAGGATCCCTTCGAAGCTAGTGTAATTAGTGAAGAAATTGTTCGGCCTCGAATCAATCCAAACAAGTTTCTATCTATGGATCTATTAGCACTTATTAACAGGCGACATGCTAAATTAGTATATGAATGGAGTAGATGTCCTCTTAATGATAAAAATCAGTCTTCGTAATCCCACCGTTTTCTACTGTCAACGATGAAGCACGTGGATTCAGTTGGATACAAGTGCAGGAAAAAAAATTCATTTTAGGAAATGAAATAGATTCACCCAACGAAGAGGCAGGCTGTAGGGAAGGAAAGGTACCAGGAGAGTGCACAAATGGGGGCCACTACGGTTTGTTTGGTTTGATAAATGAGGTGGTCTATTTTCTTGTTGCTCTTCGCGTTTCCTATTTGATTTGTATAATGGAATGAGTTGATCTAACATCATCTTATTTCTCGTAATCTAATAATTAGTATATACATACGAAATAAGTTGATTCTATCAAAATTCATATGATGAACTCACGATGAGTCACCTCGTAAAGTATGGGGTGACTTCACGAACCGTACCCAAACATATGATTAGTGCCTCCAACTCAACCGAATCAAACATTCAGATCCGGAGGAGTGCCTCACCTTTTAAGCATCATGAGGTCAGGTCAAACCGGTCATTTTTAGCACTTCAAAATAGTTCGATTAGCATTATTCGTACAACATAAAGCACACAAGTCTCATCGTGTGCATGCCGTAGGGAGTCCAGAATATGGATACTTAGGGCTGTTTAGATCCAAAATATTTGAAAGTTTAACACTAAGCACACGTATTAACTTTTATAATAAGTGTCGAACCATGATTTAAATAGGCTCAAAAGATTGGTCTCACGATTTACATACAAAATGTGTAATGGATTAGTTTCTTTTTTATCTATATTTAATATTTATGTATGTGTCTAAACATTCGATGTGACTTGATGCGATTGGAAAGTTAAAAGTTTGAAGGGGTCTAAACAGACCCTTAGGATTAGGAAGTCATACCATGATAAGGTCACCTCGTTTTTTGTTTCCTAAAGTCATTATCTCAATCTGAGGGATTTTATATTAAAAAAGGCTTGACGGGAAGGTGCAGGCTGCAACCCCGCCTTTTAATTATGAGGATACAGAGCTCAAACCTAGGTCTCTAGAATCTAGATTGAGAGCGAGCACCAATAACCATGTAAGGATTTTATTGATTTTAAAGTTTCTAACAATGCCGTGAGTTCTTTACCTTGATCACACTATGTTCTTTTGATATAGGATAACTTTTTCTCCCTTTCCAACATACTCGTACCTTTATCTATACATCTTACATTTTTCAATTTGTTATAAGTCATATCCCATCCACATTATTTCTCTAACTATTAGTCTGTCTTCAATGGCTAACTCTTAGTTAACTCATATAATTTTTTTATATTTTAATAGAAGAGAGAGAAGAGCTACTTCTTGTTCAAAAGATAATCTCATACATATATTTTACGTAAAAATAATATGTGGGATTATTTATATTAAGAGTTATGTGCTAAAAAATAGACCGTTAAGATGGTTCTCTTAAGAGTGTTTACTGTGCGAATGACCTCAACATCATCTCCCATGTGAGTCATCTGCACCATCTCCACTAAGTGCAATTATTATTCTCCATATATAATATACAAGAAATTCATATATTGCTATTTATTTTGCCGCTCCTCCATCGTATAATTCGATTCAGTTGTTTTAGTATTTTTTTAAAAAAAAATTGAGGTCTTTCGTTGCCATGTCCATGTACATGCAACATTTTTATTTATTTATTTATTTTAAAAAGTCCCGGGGCCTCATGCAGGCATGCTTCTACTACCATTTTAAACTGCATTTACAAACAAACTGCTAGTGTACAAAAATAAAAGGCACTCAATCTGTTAATGTATACTTCCCACAACACCATTTTGAATTGTATTTACAACCAGCAACCAGACAACTAATGTTAAGCACCAAGCAGTTTTGGTGCGTGCGACAAAGGTGCCAACCTTCTGTTTCATATATAGATAGGTTTCACATCGTTAACACCGAAGCTTAGTCCACAAGATGGACACCTCTTCTGACGGGTACCAAGTGACTTCTGTATGCACTGATTGCAGAAGAGATGGTAGCATTTGGCAATCACAACCTACAGACAGAAAAATCAACGTTCGATTAAATATTCCTTTCTATTGTCAGTATGCCAGGAACAGCTAAAGATCACTACCTCTTTCTGCCTATCATGGCAAATACCACACTTAAGTATTCCCCTGTACTCCTTGGCCTCATGGAGAAGTTTTTGAAGGACTGCTGAATTATATGTCTTCTCTCTTAGAGAATTAGCTTTACTTGACATTCGATCCAAATCATCCTCTATTCTCTTTTACTAAACCTGGAGAAAAACTGATCTTGTTAGACTAAATATTAAGGAACTAGTTGCTAAATAAAGGAAATGTGTGTATAAACCACCTCTCCTCTAGTTCTATAAGCAGCCCAGCAACTTCCAGCCGATTGCTCCCAACCTTCCCTTGTAGGACATCCATTGACTGCCTGAGCTTTGCAGCTTCTCCATGCATACCAGCCAGCTTTCTTTGAGAATTGCCCAATGAAATAGACTGCTGCGTTCCATCCTCTGACAGTCTCCTCAGACGCTCTGACCAACCTCTTAGCTAGAAATTCATAATTTAAAATATTCAGATCTCCAACCAGAATAGTATATCTCTTCAGTATGAATGTGCGCCACCAACCTGGTCCTCTAGGCGGATGATTTTCTGGTTGCACAGATCCATCAAAGCACTTGCATGCTGCAAATTTCTTTGCAACGAGCACACTTCCAGATGCAAAGCATTGTGTGACTGCTTTGCTTTAACACCCTCCATGAAAAGCTGCAGTAGCAATTAGGTAACTAAGATACTACGTCAACATCCACTGAAAAATGGTATGATTCTTACAGTTTCATACATTCAATCAAAACCTCTTCAGTTCACATGAGTAACCAAGCTTCGCTACCAGTGAAACCCCAACAAAATCACACACTTTGTGATCACAACAAAATTAACTGAACTATAGTGCCCTAAGCATATCATTACAGTATGCTAAGACATCTTAAACAGATTATTTGCACAAAAAAAACTAAGCAATAATCCATATTAGTTTTCTCAGGGACATTGGTAACACTAAGTGCAAGATGACTAGTACAAGTTACAAAAGGGAAAATAAAAGAAAGCAAAGGGAAGTAGCAGATGTTTGCTTTGCTCCTACTTCAGTACAATGGCACACAGTTCTCCTGTGCATCTTCAATAAGAAAAAGAACCAGCACAGGGCACAACGCACTCTTTGCTTTGCACAATGCTACAATCTGCTAAACTAAAATTAAAATGCAAAATAACATACCTGTTTTCAGTAAGTCAACTTTTAGCATTACTTCATTAAAAATGTAGGCCATTTTAATTTTGTCCTGAGTCAAACTTCCTAACTTTGACCAAAGGCACAGAAAAATGCATCAACATCTACAAAATCAAATTAGTTTTACTATATACACCATGAATTCTTGACTGTGTATTTATTTGGTATGCAGATGTTAACACATTTTCCTATGAAATTGGTCCAAAAATAAATGTCTGACATTGGACAAAACTAAAACAATCTACATTTTGGAACGGAAGGAGCATTCAACCTCAAATCAACACAGGTTGCCAAATTCCTTTGGCCAAGAACTTATCTCCATAGTCAGCAAGTATTACAAATCCAGGAAACCGCCATGCTTTTTATAGCCACCAATACTTATTCACCAGGGCTTAAAGACTCACCACTCATGTACTCAGTATTAAGTTTTGCTTCCTAGTTTGGTTTGAAATGACAGCTGTCAGGAGTATCTAGTTCAACAGTTAGGAAAAGTTGAAACACTACCAACTTTGCATTCCATTATGCTTCTAAGATATATTTGTATTAATATATTTTTTTATTTGATCGGCATTATTAGAGAAATGTATAGTCTAACACATGTATATCATGTAACTTGTACAGTTGTACCCCAAGTTGTATATTGGCTATATATATGAAACCCATGCTCAGAGCACACTCACATCTTAATGGTCCGGCAGTAATACTTCCTCTGCCTTCCCTGGCATACATTTCTTCTTTTCCTTATTTTAAAGGATCAAATATAAGAAACTCCTTAATCACAGATCCTATGCTACATTACACTTTTTTTTAACAAAAACACTGAAAATCTCAACTCTATGCTTGAATATGAAACAAATCTAAATCGAAAATACTGCAACAAGAAGCACCACTAGAAACTCAAAAACCATGGATGGCATAATGAATGCATGGACTCTCGGCAGGATGCCAAACTACCAAGGTGACATTTTTTGTACAAGGTACTGTATGGCGCAGTTGAGACAACCAAAAGTTGGTTGGGAAGGGGGGTGGGGGTCAATATGGCCTCACTTTGGAGTTTGGACAAATACTATGGACAACAGACAAGATGGCTCAGCCAACTGGCCTGCATGATCCTTCAACCTAGGAACCAGAGGTGACCCACAACCCAAGTCTCTTCAACCACCCAGACACACCAATCAGCGCAGAAAACTGGTCCCTTTTTCTGCTGAACTCACTGGTGACCCTCCATCCCCACATGATGTCCCTAGCCATGGTGATCCCTTGTCCTCAATATCCCTCTTCTACTTATTCTTTAGTTCATCTCATTTCTCTAAACCATATTCTAAACAGTTCCTCTCGCCTGTTTTTAGGAGGATTGGAATTGAATTGGATAGTAGGGTTAGATATATAGTTTGTATATATCCTAGGGAGTCCTAGTCCTATGTAATTAGGGAGTCCTAATCCTATGTAATTATGTTTACTTGTACTCCAAGTCATGTATGACTATATATATAAAGCCACCCAACCCCTAAGGGTACGAGGTGTTCCGCTATCTTTCTACATGGTACCAGAGCTAATTAGATCCTTGCTTCCGCTTAACCCTAGGTCGCCGCCGCTGCCTACTCAGGCCGCCGCCGCCGCCATGCTCAGGCCGCCGCTGCCCTAATTCTAGCCCGCCGCCGCTTGTTCAGCCGCCGCTGCCTACTCAGGCCGCCACCGCCGCCCCCCCCACCCCTGCCGCCACCGCCTACCTAGGCCGCCGTCGCCATGCCTCCGAAGTCGGATGACGCCCCGAAGACCGTCGACGCTGATGATGCCACCGATCCCACACCGCCCGCTGTCCCTGCCTACGCCGCCGTCAACATCAAGAACCACGTCCCCATCACCTTGCAGTTAGCCAACCCTAACTACACCAAGTAGTCAGCGTTCTTCAGGGCGCTCTGCGGCAAGTTCCTCCTCCGTGGCCACATCGACGGCACCACACCCGCCAACCCCGCCGATCCGTTGTGGGACGCAGCGGACTGCACCGTATGTGGCTGGATCTTCGGCTCCGTCTCCGCGACGTCCTCGACCTCGCCATGGCACAAGATCAGGACGCCAAGGCTCTCTGGGATGCCATTGCCGCCCTATTCCAAGCCAACAAGGCGCCTCGGGCCGTGTTCCTCAGCGAGCAGTTCCACTCCATGACCCAAGGCGACTCCAACATCAACCAGTACTGCCAGCACATGAAGCAGGCTGCCGACGCCCTTCGCGACGTCGGCCAGACCGTCGAGGAACGCCGGCTTGTCCTTAATCTGCTCCGTGGGCTCAACCCTCGCTTCTCCAGCACGGCCGACGACATCACCAACCGAGATGTGCTGCCCACCTTCGCCGCCGCCCGCAACATGCTGGTTCTGAAGGAAGTTCGCCTCGCTAATGAGGAGACTGTTCTGAAGAACACAGCCCTGGTTGCGGGCTCCTCGTCCTCCTCCGGTTGCAGCTCTGATGGCTGCCGCTCCTCGTCTTCCACCCCGCGTTCCCCTACCAACCCACCTCTGCCTCGCCAAGGCGGTAACAGGGGCAGCAACGGGAACGGCAACCGCCGCGGTGGGCGGCGTGGACAGCAGCGGCACCAACAGAACGGCGCCCCGCAGCAGCAGCAAGTACGCCAGCAGCAGCAGCAGTAGCCGCCCCCCGGACCATGGTACTGCTTCAACCCGGGGGTCGGCCTCCCTGCCGGAGGCGGGCAGTGGTGTCCTCCAGCCGGCGCTGGCCCGTACGGCCAACCTCCCCAGGCGCACACCGCCTACACCTAGTAGCAGCAGGCGTGGGACCCTGCTGCCCTGGTCGCCGCTCTGAACCAGATGCAGCTCACCCAGGGTAGCGCTCCCTGGGTAATGGACACCGGTACTACCTCACACATGAGCTCCAATGACGGTATACTCCTTTCTCGCTGCCGTCCTTCCCTCCTCCTCGGTTGTTGTCGGTAACGGCAGCTCCTGTTAGAATGAATAATTGGATTATTGGGCTAACCCTAGAAGGGGTAGCTATATAGCAGTACATACGTGGGCCTCATGGGCCTAATACACACACTCTAACACCCCCTCGCAGTCTGTCATGGGCTTAGCCTCATGGGCCTAATACACACACTCTGGCACCCCCACCCCCCCCCCCCCCCCCGCCGCAGTTAATGGACTACCGGCGCAGCGGAGTACAAGACTGGACAAGAAAGAAAATAAGCACAATACACAGGATCCCCCCCGCAGCCACAACTAGCCACTGGTAATGTTGAGGCTGGAGCGAAACTCGGAGAAGGTCGAGGAAGGGAGGCCCTTGGTGAAGATGTCCGCAAACTGGGAGGTGGTCGGGACGTGAAGGACTCGGACGTCGCCGATGGCCACACGGTCGCGGACGAAGTGAGGGTCAATCTCCACATGCTTGGTCCGCTGGTGCTGCACAGGGTTGGTGCAGAGGTAGACCCGCGCTGACGTTGTCGCAGTAGACGAGCGTGCTCCTGGCGAGGGGGCGGTGAAGCTCAGCCAGGAGCTGGCGGAGCCAAGCAGCCTCGCCAAACCGTTGGCCACGGCGCGGTACTTCCGCCTCGTCACTGGAGCGTGATACCACCGGCTGGCGCTTGGACGACCAAGAGACAAGGTTGCCGCCCAAGAAGACAGCATAGCCGGAGGTGGACCGGCGGGTGTCCCGGGCAGCCCGCCCAGTCAGCGTCGGTGTAGACAACCAGCTCAGCAGAGGAGGACCGGCCGAGGAGCAGCCCATAGGCGAGGGGCCACGCAGGTACCGAGAAAGCCGTTTCATAGCAGCAAGGTGGGGCTCCCGTGGAGCATGCATGTAGAGGCACAGCTGCTGCACGGCGTAGGAGATGTCAGGTCGGGTGAAGGTGAGGTACTGGAGCGCACCAGCAAGACTCCGGTAGGCGGTAGAGTCCGCGGGGCCAAGCAGCGAACCCGTGGCCTCTGACAGCTTGCCCTGAGTGTCGACTGGGGTGGAACAGGGCTTGCAGTCAGTCATCCCTGCTTGCTCCAGAATGTCACGAGTGAACTGCAGCTGGTGGAGGAACAAGCCGAAAGGTCGGGGCTCAACAGTGACGCCGAGGAAGTGATGGAGCACACCCAGATCCTTCATGGCAAACTCTGCCTGGAGAGAGGCAATGATGCGCTGAAGCAGAGACTGGCTGGAGGCGGTGAGAACGATGTCATCCACAAAGAGGAGCAGGTAAGCAGTCTCACCCCCATGGTGGTATATGAACAGCGAGGTGTCAGACTTGGCCTCCGTGAATCCAAGAGTCAGCAGGAAGGTAGCAAACCGAGAGTACCAAGCCCGAGGTGCCTGCTTGAGCCCGTAGAGAGACTTGTTGAGCCGGCAGACCAAGTCAGGGCGAGAGGAATCCACAAAACCTGCCGGCTGGCTGCAGTAGACGGTCTCGGTCAGAGTGCCATGGAGGAAGGCATTCTTAACATCCAGCTGATGCACAGGCCAGGAGCGCTCGAGAGCCAGGGAGAGAATTGTGCGAACGGTAGCTGGCTTCACCACGGGACTGAAGGTCTCATCATAGTCAACACCGGGCCGCTGAGTGAAGCCCCGGAGAACCCAACGAGCCTTGTACCGCTCCAGGGAGCCATCGGCTCGTCGCTTGTGCGTCCAGATCCACTTGCCAGTGACGGCATTGGCACCAGGTGGGCGCGGCACCAGGTCCCACGTCTGGTTGGCCAGAAGGGCCGCGTACTGCTCTTCCATCGCACGACGCCAGTGAGAATCCGCCAAGGCGTCGTGGACAGAAGAGGGTACAGGAGAGACCTGCGGGTCCCCGGGTGTCGCTGCAAGAGCTCGGGGCCGCAGGACACTGGCCGCGTGCCGCGTCACCATGGGGTGAACATGACGCGAGTGTCGGTGAAGAAGCGGCGGGTGGTAGACCGGCGGCTCGACACGAGCAGCTGGTAGTGGTGGAGACGGCGGCGTGGGCGTCGACGGAGAAGGCGCCACCGTAGGTGAACGTGGCAGCGAGGGCGGTGGCGGCACCGGCACCGTGTCCAGCGGGGCCGGTCGCACTCGGCGCTGGTAGACGCGCACCGGGTAGGCGAACCGCACCGGAGTCATCGAGGACAGCGCCTCCGGCCCCGCGCAGGGCGCAGGGTCAGGCATAGGGTCAAGCGCAGCCGGACCCGCGGGGGACGCAGGGTTAGGCGCCGCGCCGGAGGGCGCCGGGCCGACGCATGGGGCCGGCGACGAGAGTGGCGGAGCAAGACCTGCAGGACAAAATGGAAATGGTGGCTGAACCACCGCGTCAGTGGGAGACAGAGAGGAGAGGTCAAGGTCGGAGGTGGAAGGAGGTGTGGAGGTGCTGGAGAATGGGAAGACGGACTCATCAAACACCACATGGCGAGAGATGAGGACCCGGTGTGAGGTGAGGTCATAGCAGCGGTACCCCTTGTGATCCGGGGAGTACCCGAGGAAGACACACAGGGTCGAACGGGGAGCCAGCTTGCGAGGAGCAGTGGCAGTGGTGTTAGGGTAACACGCACACCCGAAGACACGGAGGTGATCGTAGCGAGGAGGGGGTACCGAAGAGAGCGTGGTGTGGTGTGGGAGCTGGACAGGCAGTGGAAGGTTGGCGGTTTAGGAGATAGGTGGAGGTGTGCAGGCTCTCGGCCCAGAAGCGGGCGGGAAGGGAAGCCTGGAGGAGAGTGCGCATGGTGTCATTTGTGGTGCGAATCATGCGCTCAGCCTTGCCATTTTGGGAGGAAGTGTAGGGGCAAGACATGCGCAACTGGACACCGTGAGAGAGGAAGAAATGCCGAGAGGTGGAGTTATCGAACTCACGCCCGTTGTCACACTGTAAGGCCTTCACGGTAAGGCCAAACTGAGTAGACACCCAAGCAAAGAAGTGACGGAGCGTGGGAAACGCCTCAGACTTAGCACGCAAGGGAAAAGTTCAAGAATAATGAGAAAAATCATCAACCACAACAAGATAGTATTTATATCCAGAAATGCTCATCACAGGAGAAGTCCACAGGTCGCAGTGTACAAGATCAAAATGTGGGTCGCATGTGAAGAAGAGGTGGGAAATGGAAGACGAACATGGCGACCCAATTGGCACGCATGACACAAATGTCCATCGTGAGCCCGAGTACATGGTATGTCGGAACTACGACTAAGCAGCATCAAAACATCACGGCCAGGATGTCCGAGACGGCGGTGCCAAGTAGTAGAGGAAGTGGATGCGGCGAAAGCAGCGGACGAAGTGGAAGCCGAAGAAGTAGGAGCAAACGGAGGAAGCCGAAGCGTGTAAAGGGGCCCCGTGCTGTCACATCGGAGGAGTGGACGCCGGGAAGCCAAATCCTTCACAGTAAGACCAGAGGAGTCAAACTCAACGGAACAAGAATTGTCAGCAGTAAAACGACGAATGGAGAGAAGGTTGTGAACCATAGAAGGAGCAACAAGGACGTCAGGAAGACGAAAGAGCCAGGAGTGGTAGCGGAGCCCACGGATGTGACAGGAATACAAGAACCATTTGCGACCATGATGGAGGAAGAAAGAGACGAAGAAGGAGGGTGGACAGCCGTGAGTATATCGGGGTCGGACGTAGTGTGGTAGGTGGCACCCGAGTCGGCGACCCAGTCGAGGCCGGTGGGCGGTGTCAGGCCCATGGTGCTGAAGGAGCGGGCCAGAGCAGTCGCATCCCAACCGGCAGGCCCTGGCGACGACCGGGAAGGCAGAACCCACGGCGACGTGGGAGGCGTAGCAACTCCAGGAGGTGGAGCCCACGGAGCGGCCGGGATGGCACCGACAAGCATGGCCGCCGGAGTGCGAGGATCACCGCCGGCACCCTGGAAGGGCCACATGGAGATGCGCCCTGACCATGGGTTGCTGAAGGATGGCTAGGGTGCCCCTCCTCGTGGTGTCGCGGGGGTAGCCCCCACGAGCAGAACCAGCACCACGCCCCCCCCCCCCCCCCCCCCCCCCCCGCGTCGACGACGACCGCCACGGCCCCCTCACCTCCGCTCGGCCCGGAAGGAGCTGCTCCGCCTCGGCGAGCTGACGCGCCAAGGCAGCGGCGGCCTCGCGCTCCCGCTCCAAGGCGAGGGCAGCCGCGCTCACGCGTGCCGCGCCTTCGGCGGCGGCAGCCCGAGCGGAGAGAAGAGTAGCTGCGTGGTTGGGGCCGAGGAGAAGCACGCCCTGGGCCCCAACGGCGCCGTCCAAGAAGACGGGCGAAGAAGGGGGAAGAGCGGGCGAGGGAAGAGATGAGGGGATGGCTAGCAGAAAGGGGAGGCAGAGAAGAAAAGGGAGGGAGGCTGGAAGTAGAACGGTAGATGAAAGAGCAGAAACGGGCGGTGGGCGGACCAGGGCGGGGCGGCTAGGCCTGGGCCTGGTCGGCCAGCAGAGGCGGCGGCGGCGGCGGAGGCGCGCTGCGCAGCGGCTGGCTGGAGGCGCGCCGCCAGCGGCCATGAGAGCCACAGCAAGCGGCCGGCCGGCCGCGAGCTCCGCCCAGGAAGAGTAGGGGAGGGGAGGGAAGGTGGAGAAGTAGGAGGAAGGGGGAGGAGGCCGGCCGCCGGCCATGGTGGCCGGAGAAGGCAGCGGCGGCGGCGGCGGCTGGGTGGGAGGGAGGTGAGGAGAGAGAAAAAAGAACCTAGCTCCGATACCATGTTAGAATGAATAATTGGATTATTGGGCTAACCCTAGAAGGGTAGCTATATAGCAGTACATACGTGGGCCTCATGGGCTTAGCCTCATGGGCCTAATACACACACTCTAACAGCTCCCTACCGGTCACTTGCCAGGGTGACTCCCAGCTCGCAGCTTCTTCATCGAACTTTGCTTTAAATAAAATTCTGGTGGTTCCACATATTGTTCGCAATCTACTTTCAGTCCGTCAATTCACACGTGATAATCATTGTTCCGTTGAATTTGACGCCTTTGGTTTTTCCATTAAGGATCCTCGGACCAGTCGGGTGATGCTTCGCTGCAATAGCTCCGGTGACCTCTACACCTTTCCCACCGCCGCCACCGGTCTCGCCTTGGCCGCCTCCACCGACGCCGCCAGTTTGTGGCATGCCCGCCTCGGGCATCCTGATCCTGCCGCCATCACCGGCCTCCAGTCCTTGCTTCCACGTCTTAAGGCTGAGTCTAGTTTGTGCCATGCTTGTCAGTTAGGCAAACATGTTCGCCTACTGTTTTCTAGTTCCACGTCATGTACTACTGCACCCTTCGAGCTTTTGCATTGTGATTTGTGGACATCTCCAGTTTCTAGTGTTTCCGGTCATTCATATTACCTTGCCATATTGGATGATTATACTCATTATTGCTGGACGTTTCCCATTCGACGCAAATCCGATGTGCATCAACATCTCGTGGATTTCTGCGCCTACGCACGCACTCAGTTCAGCCTCCCTGTTAAGTGCTTCCAAGCGGATAACGACACTGAGTTCATCAACAATGCCACCGCCCGGTTCCTCGCTGCCCATGGCATCCTCCTGCGCCTATCTTGCCCGTACACTTCCGCTCAGAACGGAAAGGCAGAGCGCATCATCCGAAACATTAATAACATCATTCGCACCATGCTTCTTCATGCCTCCATGCCCCCAGCCTATTGGGCTGAGGCACTTAACACAGCCACATACCTTCTCAACCGCCGGCCCTGCTCGGCCGTCGGTGCCGAGATTCCCTTCTCCCGCATATTCGGCAAGTCTCCCGACCTGTCCCACCTTCGTGTGTTTGGCTGTCTGTGTTACCCGAACCTCTCAGCCACCTCCAACCATAAGCTTGCCCCCCCCGCTCCGCTGCCTGCGTCTTCCTTGGTTATCCCTCTTCCCACAAGGGATACCGCTGCCTGGACGTCTCCACGCAGCGCATAATCATCTCCCGACATGTTGTTTTCGATGAGTCGTCTTTTCCGTATGCCACTAACACTGCAGGTTCGACTCCGGCAAGCTCTCCCGACTTCCTCAACGACGACAGCGACTTTCTGCTGTCGCAGCAGGCCCGCCTGGAGGGCGTGGCCCTGTGCCCCCGTCCGGCGCTCCGATCGACGACCCCGCCGTAATCGCCTGCGGCCCTCCGGTACCGGCCACAAACCGCCGCCGGGTCGCTTCGGCCGCCGTCTACGAGCGCCGCCCTTGCTGCCCCCGCCGGTCAAGCGCAGCATGCCCGCCGCAGCCACCGCCGGGTCGCTGCGGCCGCGTACTACTGACCCGGAGCCCTGCTGGACTCGCCGGCCGGCGCAGCATGCCCCGGCGCCATCTGCCCCTGCACAGGCGCCCAGCAGCCCTGCCCAGGCACCTAGCAGCCCCGCCCCTGGCGCCCAACGGCACTGCCAAGGCGCCCGGAAGGTCCAGCAGCCCGCCCAGTACTGCGGTGCTGTCCAGGCAGCGGTGCAGTACCTCCCTCCGGTACATGTTCGTCCTTCGACTCGGCTCCAGACGGGCGCCATCACCACCCGTCGACCTACAGTCAGTGCCTTCGTCACCCACCGCCTCACACTCTGCCACGACGACTACCGCAGCGCCCTCGCCGATCCACAATGGCGTGCGGCCATGGCCGACGAGTACCAGGCGCTCATCGACAACGGCACCTGGCGCCTGGTTCCTCGCCCACCCCGCGCCAACATCGTCACCGGCAAATGGATCTTTCGGCACAAGTTCCATTCTGATGGCACGCTCGCTCGCCACAAGGCGCGCTGGGTGGTTCGCGGGTTCTCCCAACAGCATGGCATCGACTACGACGAGGCGTTCAGTCTAGTCGTCAAGCCGGCCACGATCCGCATCGTCCTCAGCATTGCCGCCTCGCGCTCCTGGCCCCTACATCAGCTTGACGTGAAGAATGCCTTTCTTCATGGTCATCACGATGAAACGGTCTATTGTCAGCAGCCGCCCGGCTTCGTTGATCCCTCAGCGCCTGATTACGTGTGTCTGCTGCAAAAGTCGCTGTATGGCCTGAAGCAGGCTCCCCGTGCTTGGCACCAGCGCTTCGCCGCGCATCTTTGCACACTCGGCTTCCGCCCGTCTGCCTCCGATACATCTCTCTTTATTTATAAAGAGATTAATGGTGTCGCCTACCTACTGCTCTACGTCGACGATATCATCCTGACAGCCTCGTCTTCAGCACTTCGTACTCGCATCACAGAGCGTCTGCGCTCTGAGTTTGCGATGACCGACCTCGGCGAGCTCCACCACTTCCTCGGCATCTCCATCACGCGCTCCTCCGACGGCCTGTTCCTGTCTCAGCGTCAGTACGCTGCCGAGTTGCTCCAGCGCGCTGGCATGGCAGAGTGCCACCCTACGTCGACACCAGTGCACTCCAAGGCAAAGCTGTCTGCCTCTGATGGTGCTCCTGTCGCCGATCCGTCTGAGTATCGCCGCCTCGCTGGTGCTCTCCAGTACTTGACTTTGACTCGACCGGATCTGGCTTATGCTGTTCAGCAGGCGTGCCTCTTCATGCATGATCCCCACGAGCCGCATCTCGCGCTAGTCAAGCGGATTCTTCGGTATGTCAAGGGCACCCTCTCCACCAGGCTTCACATTGGGACCGGCCCTGTCCAGTCCATCACCGCGGTATTCCGGCGCTGACTGGGCCGGGTGTCCCGATTCTCGGCGTTCTACTTCTGGCTACTGCGTCTTTCTCGGCGACAACCTGGTGTCATGGTCCTCCAAGCGGCAGTCTATAGTTTCTCGCTCCAGTGCTGTGAAGCGGAATACCGCGCTGTTGCCCACGCCGTCGCCGAGTGCTGCTGGGTGCGCCAGTTACTTCAGGAGTTGCATCTGCAGCTATCCTCTGCCACTGTTGTTTTCTACGACAACGTCAGTGCTGTGTATATGACAGCTAACCCTGTCCATCACCGACGGACCAAGCACATTGAGATCGACATTCACTTCGTCCGCAAGAAGGTTGCTCTTGGTGAATTTCGCGTGCTACATGTGCCATCCTCCCATCAGTTCGCTGACATCATGACTAAGGGCCTGCCTGTACAGTTGTTTATTGAGTTTAGGTCCAGTCTATGTGTCCGAGATACTCCCGCTTCGACTGCGGGGGTATGTTAGATATAGTTTGTATATATCCTAGGGAGTCCTAGTCCTATGTAATTAGGGAGTTCTAGTCCTATGTAATTATGCTTACTTGTACTCCAAGTCATGTATGACTATATATATATAAAGCCACCCAACCCCTAAGGGTATGAGGTGTTCCGCTATCTTTCTACAAGTAGCATAGCCATAGCCCATAGGGATGTGCATTGATGCAGAAAAAAAATAAAATGGTAGTCAGAGTAACGATGGAAAAATAATTCACACAAAGCGATTTAATGGGGTGGGAAAACAGAACCTCCTCCCAAAGGAGTAAAGAATTAAATAAAAATATACATGAGTCAAAAACAATAATACGGAGAGAACAAATCAACACAAATTAATTGCTCAAATCGGTTCTTTGAATCACCACCTTCGTATTGTGATCATCTCTTTCAATAATCTGCTGTAGCAATTGTTGATTTTGTGACATTATGTCTTCATACGCATGGCCAATGCTCTGTAACAGAAAATAAAATTTTGAGGCCTGAAAATATAATACTGATAAAGCATGGTCAAAAAGTTCCACACCTCGATCTCAACAACGTATGCTTCACATTCTTCATGTTTAGACCTTCAGTATGTCAGATTGTTTCACTAGATCTCTGAGCCATAGAAACCCAGCACTTGATATCACTTTACTTGAAAATTTTATAAAAGAAAATATGCCTCCTGTACTATTTCAACAGTCTTGAACCCACCCAGTATAAAAAGTGGAAATAAATTGTCTTTTCCAATTGTGTTTCTAAATTCTAAATGATAGCAGGAAGAGTGAATAGATGCATCAATACCTCCTAGAAGTTTCTAGCTTCTGCCCTAATTCAGCAATCTCAGCTTCAGCTGTCACCAGTCTCTGCTGAGAGATTGCTTCAGCTTCATTGGCTGCAATTACACGCTGCTCTAATTTACTTTCATTAAGAGAATATTTGAGAACGTGGACTCGAGCCCATTCAGCGAGTTCCCTCTCTCTCAATTCCATCAGCTGTCTGCCACAAGAGAGTAAAACGTGAATATAGCAGAAACTCGTACCCATGAAATAAATGAACTGGACAGTAGACAAGTTGAAATACTCAGTAAGTACTTCCATCGCTAAAATAAGAGTAATTGAATTACAAAAGAAATGAACTACAATAGCTAGCGTGATAGACACAGGCTACTGGGACTAAGGATGAGCTACAAGATATAACATGCCATAAACGAGTAGCATACAACCCACCCCACCCCCGGAAACGTCACTCTTACAAGTTATTCCACAATTTGCTTACGACATAAGATGAACCTACCTGGAATCAGTGGACTCATGGTTATACAACTCCACAAATAGCTTAAGCTCCTGTGTATTTTCCCTAAGCTCAAGGACCTACGATATGTAAAATATGTGAGTATAAAACAATAGCATGAACAAATCATGCAGTAGGTGCATTGCACCTTTGTAGCCAGTACAGAAAATATTAAAAGTTTTCGAGTTACAGAGAAAATCCAAAACGAAGATGCTTACCAGAGATTGAAGTTGGCTTATATCAGATCCAGCATGGGCAGATCTAAATGATGTTTCTTCAATTTCTTGTTCCTAAAAAAACAAAATGTAAAAAAATTGACACATCAGCAAATCAGCTCCACTTGCCCACTGATCGTGCAAACTAATAAAATGGAACTAACCTTTCTGGTTCGGATACTAGAAAGTGAATGAACTTCTCCTCGCAAGGAATGCAACTGTAAGGAAGCATCCTTGTGTTTGGACAGTTCGCTTTGCACGGCACCCATTTCCCTCGGTAGTGATGACACCAGAGCTTTAAATTCTGAGATAACCTGGTTCCGACCTTACAGTGACGAAAACGAATATTATTTCCTGCTTTCGACAGTGACCTGATAGAAAAGTATTTCAAACTTGCTGTGTTGTAGTTACAGCACCAGGTTCTCTTGAGGCCTCTTCAAGTTTCAGCATAAGCATATTCTTTTCGTTACATAGTTTCTGGACATCCTTTTCAAGATCAGCAATTCTAGATACACAGTATGCAGAAACCTTCTGGGGGATTTCAGCCAAATCAACTTTCTGATTAAATTGCCTTTCTTGCCAAACAAATGTATCCATCTCAACCTGAAACATGGAAAATAGAAGTTTAACCTGAGAACAGATCTTTTAGGGAAACAAATCTGCTATACAGACATGCAAATGCACTAACCAGTAACCACCTGTAATTTCTCTAATAATGTTTGGTGATCATCCAATTCTGCTTGTGACTTCTGAAGTTGATCATTGACAAGTTGAAAAGCTTTGGAAGAGCGAATGCTTTTGAAATCCGTCAGTATATTCTGGGAGCAACAAAACAAGGTTAAAAAGGGCATATTAAGTTTGATATTACAAAATCTACCTTCAACCACACAATAAAAAATAGGTATGGGAGTCTGAAACAAGGAAGAAATTTGTTCTGGGCTTCATCGTGTATATTTGGTTCAACAAACCTGAAAAGTTGCTAACTTGTTTAAAATTTCAATTCTCTCTGTATGCAGCCTTCTAATTTCCTCCAAACGCTTCGAAATCAATTCCTGCTCATATTAGTGTGCATCAAGCTTAAAAGTCCATACACATCTAGCATTCCAGCCGGAGCTCTAAAAATAAGAAGTTGATATTACCATTAACTCCTTGTGGGTAGCTTCAAGATCTTGCAGTTCTGTTTGTTTATCTCTCACCTTTTCTGCAGTCATATTTTTGCTTCCCAGCGTAGGAACAAGGATCAGTGTTGCTTGCTTATTGTCTCCCTGTGCCTTCAGTACTGCCAGTTTTTGTTTGCTTCCTTCCAACTTGGCAACAACACTAGTCAAATCCTCTTGAAAAGTACATAAATACTGGGTTAGTTTACCATTACACAACAGATAGGTACACATACTCCCTCCGTCCCAAAAAACATGCAACTTTAGCACAGTACCATGTTTTAGTGAATCAACTTTGATCCATTATAGATAAAAAATTATAAATATTTATAATGTCAAATAAATACCATTAGATTCATTACGAAATGTATTTTCATAATATATTAATTTGGAGCAATAAATATAAATACTATTTGCTAAAAACTTGGTCAAACGTGAACTAATTTTTCTGGCACGCATCCCACAATTGCATGTTTTGTGGGACGGAGGTAGTAATAGATTGGAAAAGGAATCGCCAAAGCAGTTGTTCTCTCCGTTGGAAACCAGATCCACATGCAATGCCAGCAAGCAGCACACCCACCAAATCGCTGCGATCGATCAATCAGATGCCCTCCCCAAAAAGGTCCCCCAACCCAAAAAAAAAAAAAAGGTGAATGGATGCTCCTGTTGACCACACACCAAATGGATATCTGCAACCAGCAGGAATCTCCGAGGAACCCACCACCTGCTGCTGCAGAACCGAGGCAGAAGGTCCGGTCCCGGCGCAACCACGCAGATCTTGCTAGAAGAAAATTCCTTGTGAAGCAAGAGGAAGGGAGCGGATGGGATAGGAGGTGGAGGATGGGGGCGTTGGAATCACGGCACTAGGAAACCCTAGCTGCCATGGCACGGTCGAGGGAGAGGAGAGCAGAAAGGCGTCGCGAGACTGGAGGGGCGTCGGGACGGTCGAGGGAGATGAGAGGCGCTCGGAATCCTCTTCCCTCTCACAGCCCAAGAATCTATTTGGGCTCTGAAAATATATGGAATGTTGATTTCTAATTTGGGGGACAGCCAAACAGGTCCATTTTATAATTTAATTCCAATTTAGAACAATTCTATGGAACCAAACAGGCCCTTAGAGATGGAATGCCCTCAAAAATACCGTCCACAAAAAAAAATATAAAATACCTTTCAGACGTTTATGTTCAGCTCTGTTCCAGGCACTCGAATCTCTTATGTTTTTGAAAGTTCCCTGCTAACTGCCTGTGTTTCAAGTGAAGATTATCTACTGTACGCATCACCACATGAAGCTTGGATAACACATCGCTGGTAGCACTATGCAATTGCCTGCTGTGTTCTAGAGAACATGAGCAAATTAAGGAAAATTTTAGCATACCTTAAATGACACATAGAAGTTATTCTACAACAGAAAATATGGATTAGAACAAACCATTTTCTGGCAACTTCGTAAGAGCAGCTGAAACAAACTCGTTATTCACATGCCATGGACTACTTGATGGAAGGAATATCTTCTGCAGAATATCAATTGTTGTTGATTGTTCTGAAGATACGTCATTTCCTAGTTGGCAATTGGGAGAACTTGAACTTTCTGTTGCGCCAGCCTCCAAAAGTCTGTTTCTAGGCGAAAGCATATACCATCCGACAAATAAGATGTGCATGTATATGAAGGACAAAATGAAAAAAAAAAAACAATACACATCTAAAGTAGACAGAATAAATCAGCAAAGGTTATATAGTAGCCTGCTATAAAAATAAATAATTTATCTGTTAACAATCATTAACTGCAAGTTCTAGAGACTTCAATATAAATCTCGTGTCATAAATTTACTTCGAAAGAGCAGAGAACTCAAACATCTAAAATAGAAAATGTTTCAAAATACTACTACTTCGCTGCATTAGTAGAAAGAAGTACAAGCCAACAGCAGCCAGCGACATCATAGAATCCTTCCATGTATGATTCTAGAACAACGCAATATCCAATATATTCCTAATGCATAAAGTATAATTCCATACCCTTTCGTATATTGTTGTTCCCTGTACTGCAGCTTGAATTTGAAGATTCACTTTTGCAAACAGAAACTATACCCAGATCTGCTATGAGCTGTTTGGATAAGGGAATTTCAGCAGAGAGCTTATATGATGTATATATATGTTACAGTAACATGGGCAAGGTTACAACAACTTACTCGCTCCCAATAACTTTTGACTAGGACAAGTGTCTTATTATGTGTCCTCTGTTTCTCTTTTAAATCATAAAATCTACTCTCAAGAGCACGGAACTCAAATTTGTGAACTTCCAGTTGTTCCACAAGCTTTTGATTTTTGTATTTAAGCACAGCAAAATCGAGCTGCCAGAAAGGAAAACATAAGATGCTGGTACAGCACAACTATAAACTAAAAACAAGCACTGTAAAAAATATATAATAGTAATTCCAGTGCGGATAGAACATCATAGACCAAAACATGAGCACCTTCAATTTTCGAACCTCAAGATATGCAAAGATGCTACAGATACCTTCAATTAATTAATACTGTTTTTTTTTTCTCGCACATGCAATATGTTTTCTTAAATTGAAAATATACAAAAAAAATATATATTAGAGAAAATTACATCACTTTTGAACATATGTGAAATGTGCACCGATGCTAACCACCTAATGAGAGCGAAATCACAGTATTATTTTAGTTCGAATAGTAAGAGATCATGTAATGTAACTTTAACAGATAAACATACTTGAATATATGTTGTTTGGTACATAGTTGCACCATAGATAGACGAACAACAGATCTTCACAGCTCGTCATGTGTTAGGTTTTGTGCATTGTAATTTACAGCATGCAATTTATCCAAATAAAAGATCGCTCATAAACTGTATGGTTGTAGATAAGAAAGGAGATCCCTGATGACTTCTTTAATGCTTGCCGTGTGAAATAACTTTTTGCAGATAGATTATATATTTCTTAGTGTTATGATCATAAGCTGAACCACTAAATGGCTATATCATTATTTATTAATGGCTCTTCTTACATCACAGGATGAGTATTGTCGGAAATCACACAGTAAAAAAGGAAATTTATTTCATGGTAATTGGTAATCATGCTGTAATCATCTATCAGCCTATGAAAATGACTGCCTACCTGATTATTTTGTTTTACAAGACAGGCAAGATGGGTAAAAGTTACAATAGTAT
The DNA here is from genome assembly GCA_038502445.1 of Eremochloa ophiuroides. Classification (NCBI taxonomy): domain Eukaryota; kingdom Viridiplantae; phylum Streptophyta; class Magnoliopsida; order Poales; family Poaceae; genus Eremochloa; species Eremochloa ophiuroides. Next base: position 317,760 of record JAHLJS010000090.1, read on the forward strand.
GCCTATATTGCTAGTGCTAATCCATTGCTCCATGATTTTGTTAAGCATTCCATTTCTTATAGCTTTGTTAATCAGGTACGGTACAACACGAAAACTCATTGTGGTTCCCTCGATAGATTTGAATAAGCTAAACCACTACATTTAAGGTAAACTTGTGGGTACCTACATCACATAATAACCTCTCTCTCAAGTACCAGGCTGCGCAAAATTATAGCTAATGTAACTTTTTACAAATTTATCATAAGGTAACTATTTTTTAGAGGTAAATGTAATAACATGGAGCACTTAGTTTCATTTTTCCTTGCAGCAAGGAGTCAAATAAGATGCAGCAACTAAACAAGCACAAAGCATAGAAAGACAAAGGTGCAGAAGACTGTACAGTATACAGCTGTTTCATTTTCAGAAACTACTAGTAAAACCTCACAAACCACAGAAAATAATTGCTCATTTGTACTTACCAGACGAGACAGCAATGTTTCTGGTATCTTGCACGTGGAGGCAAGTTGACATTCAGATAAGCTTGAACTTCCTAAGATTTCTTATGATTTTAGAAAGGGAAGTAGTACATAAGTATGAACTCTAGGAGTGCCAACAAATCTGTTTCCAACCAGTGCCTGTGCATGGTGATGTAGAGTGTTAAGAGCACTTATTTGGCTTAGACTATAGAGAGGTACAGAACTTATAGTAAGTTCAAAGGACTGACAAGATGCACATGTATTATGTGATTTACCTATCTTCAAGAGGCATGCCACGTGCCCCTGTTTGGGCAGTGGTGGTGATCGAGTAGACCCTCTGCACCACAATTTGTCATCCACCTGGACAGCGCTGTCTAAACTCTAAACCATGTGGTCATAGTATGCTGGGAGGCAGAGTGGCAAGATATAGTGTTTGATCTGTCACATGATTTGGATTAAAAACACGGTATTAATTAATCGGTCTCATTAGCAGACATGATTCACAATTAAAAAAAAGTATAGCTAAAGCATTTTTTCCCCTTCTCTAAGCACACTTAGTGTTTTGTTCTGGAACTTTAAATCTTTATCAACATGCAAGAAAAAAGTATGTTGCGACAGAACATATATAACAAGATAAATAGAAATGTGTTGATTGAGGCAGTTTCTAGATTTCACATAGCAGATAAATTACATCTGAAACGCAATGAATATTGGTATCAAGCATTCAAAGATAAAATGAAACACTGCAATTTCATCCAAACTGTATATTCAAGTAGACTCATGGCCTCGGTTAAAATTCAATAATCTTTAGCGAAAATATAGCATTTGGTTCTATACACTTACAGAGACCTGAATGTTATATTATGCCTAAATCCTCCAAGGTTCATTATCATTTTATCAAAAGTTCTGTTATAAAAGATAACTATTCTGCTCAAATTTCCCCTTGAAGCTGTATAATGTTTGTTCCAGTATTTCATCGATTAGTTTGCATGGCATGTACAGTGTAATTGGAACAGCAAAATACCTAGCAATAGCACGTCTCATTTCAGGAAGTTCTAGGATTCTTGTGCAGTTCAATTAGAAACTTTGTGTGACAAAATTACAAAAAGATATCTTTATAAAAAAAAAATATAGTTTTCTTAAAAAAAAAACAGCAGGCCATGCAAATAACTTTACTTATCCAGTCAAATGCATCCTACTTGTGATCCAATTTCTTTAGTAGCAGGCATAGACCCAGTGGATAATGTTGCCCACCCATGAGATCCATCCAGATCAACATGGCAACACTCGGGATACAAGGTTCAAGGTACAGGGCTCAGGCAACATTTTTAGCCTTGTGTTCCTCCTCTCCAATAGCCGCAGCAGGTTCACAAGTTGAAGCATTCCAGATGGCAACCGAGTCAAAATCTCTTATAGATTGGGCCGCCTCGACTAGAGGGGTAGGGGACGGGCAACTAGTGCTCAGAATCGAGGCTGCTTCCAACTCAGGCAACGATTCCTCCATGATAGGTCGATGCAGATACTTTGCACGCCCCTTCGCATCCACCGTGCCTCCAAGCCCACACACTTCAACTCCAGAAACAGGGAACCCAAGGCGGCGGCGCTCCGACCACGCAACTACAGCAGCACATGCAAAGGAACCAAAACGGCCACCCTGAGTTCCAGGGCACGTGCCCACGTCCATGATAGGCAAGGCGCCGCCAGCAGCATGCACCAACGGACCATGTGGCTGGAATCCCGGGGCGTTATCAAGACACCAAGATGCTTGTTTGGAATGTTGCTGTCTACGCCACAGACGCCCGCAACGGTTTCAGCTCATTGGTCTTGTTGGTGGCAAGGTGTATTTGGAAACATATAAATGAGTGTGTTTTGTCTTTTTAAGGGCTTTTTGCCTAACCTTGATGCCATCATGCGGGGTATTAGAGATGACGCCCAAGTTGTGGGTATGGCAGGAGCCAAGGGGCTCCATAGCATATGGCCATGATGGTCTTTCTTTCTTGGTCGCTGGTTTGCATTATTGTCCGTTTGGCGGGTCCTTTCCGTACTTATTCTTTTGCCCCTATTAGGGGTTGTACACAGTGGCGGATCTAGGAACTAAAAGTTGGGTATTCCCACTTACGCAACAAAAATAACATTCCGTAGATGTAAAATATAGTTGTGTAGTACGATAGTTAAAGTCATAAAATCAAACAGAGAAAATGAGGAACTGCAGTACGAGATTGGAGATTGAAGAATTGAAAATTGGAGAATGGAGAGGGAACATGGAAGAACTGAATGTCTGAATCAGTGAATCACCACTCGTTCAGGGCTTCAAGCGGTCGCTGCGGGTGGCTGGCTCGGTGGCTCCGGTCTGCCGCACTGAGCGTGCCGCCGCCTTGCTTCTTGCTCTTGTTCAGTCGCTACACCGGCCCGTCGCCGCTCGCCGGCCACTGCTGCGCTGCAGGCGCTGCCTCGCCCGCTCGCCGGGACGTCGGTGCACCCGCACGCTGCAGCAGTGAAGCCTGCAGCCGCACCCACAGGCCGCCTGGCCGCCGCCGCGGCGTTGCTGCCTCACCCGATCGCCGGCGCATCCGCACGCCGCCTCCACGGCCTTGCTGTCTTGCTCGGCCGCTGCTTCGCCGTATGACGCCGCCGCCGCCGCTAGGTGCGTGCGACTGGGGCTGGGGATGGGGACCAAGGTCTCGTGGGCCTATTGGGCCGGCCCAGGGAAGGATGGAGTTTGGAGGAAGGCCGAAATGCCAGCTTTTTTCCTATTTTGGGCTGAAATGGACGAAAATACAGCAAATTATACCATTATACATTCAGGGGATTTGGTGTTTCTACCCTTATTATAGAGCTCAATGGTGATGTTACCCCTGTTTTTCAAACTTTGCGTTTTTACCCTCGGTTTTTCGTAACGAAAGCTCCGTTTACCCTCCTTTCCTAACATCGTTGAAAAAGTGTAGATTAAGTAGCAAAAAAAAAAGAAACAAGGACAAGCACTAAAGACCGTGTTGCCCTCCCTTCTGCCCGTAGCCTCGCGCCTCTCGCGACTTCGCGAGTTCGCGTCCTGGCCCGGGTCGGCGACGGCGATTAGGGTTTGGAGCTGCTCCGGCCGTCGCGGGCCGCCTTCCCCTGCTGCTCCGGCATCGTCGCGGGCCGCCTTCCCCTGCTACTCTGGCATCGTCGCAGGCCTCCTGAAGCCGCGTCTCGGTGGCTGCTGCTGCCCGCGGCGGCACCTGCTGTCCCCGGCGGCGGCTCCCAGAGGATTGCAAGGGGCCGGAGAGGGCGCGGCTCCCAGAGGGGTGGCTCGCCTGCCGGAGAGGTCGCGGCTCCCAGAGGGGCGGCTCGCTTGGCGCGACTCCCAGAGGGGCGGCTCGCCAGCCGGAGAGGGCGCGGGTCCCAGAGGGGCGGCCCTCCTGCCGGAGAGGGCGCGGCTCCCAGAGCGGCAGCGCGGATACCGTAGGGGCGCGGCTCCCCTGTCCCTGTCGCCCTCCTCCTCTCTCGGCCCCCCCAGACCCGCCCTTGGGCAGGGGGCTGCTAGGCTGGCCGCAGGGCCTCTGTTAGGTTCGCCCGCAGCATCGAAAAGCTCCAGTGGAAAGATCGAGGCATGGAGGAGCCAAGGTATATTCATGACTTTCTGATATGTGTGTTTCAATGCAGTAGAAAATAGCAACGATTAGTAGATGTGTTAATTCGTTTATCCACTGCTGTGATTTGTAGGCTAAATCACAGTAAATTGGAACTCGTTGTTAAAGTGCACTCGTTTTTCAGCTTGCCAGACAGAGGTCCAAAAACATGGTGGCAAGGTAGAACTTTGCCAACCAAGGTTGTTGACACAAATAGCTTTCAGCTGCTGCATCTAGTTGATTTCATTGCTGAGCATTGCTTGTGGGGATCTAAGCAGTATATTACCTTGTGGCGTCATTTGGATAATGATTCTGTGGAAATTAAATCCGATGAAAATTTGTTAGAGGATATGGAAAAATAGAGAAGGATAAAAAAGCCATTGAATGGTTGGATAAAAACCATCCATATGTGTGGAGTAGAAGCAGATTTGGTGAAGACTGCAAGGTAGATTACATCAATAACAATCTCTCTGAGTCTTTTAATAGTTGGGTGTCAAAAACTAAAAACTTTCAGATTGTAGAAATGCTTGACCACATAGACAAATGATCATTGAGAAGTTTGTTTTGAGGTCGAAGAGTGGTAGTAATATGTCAGGCATTATAATCCCAGCAATTATCAATGATCTGAATGGTAAAACAAAGGCTATCAAAGATCATGAGATTCTAATCTGTGGGCCTACGAAAGCTGAAGTCACTGTGAATAGATTCAGGCATACAGTCAACTTGGAGGAAAAGACTTGTACTTGTCGGGCATAGCAAGTAACTGGAAAACCATGCAGCCATGCTTTGGCTTTCATTGCAAAGATCAGTAGGGGTGTACAGATGGATGAATTTGTCCACGAATACTTCTCTGTTGATAGATATAGAAAGGCATATGCAAGTAAATTTAATCCAATGACATCCAAAGATCAATGGCCCCGTGTTGACTTAGGATACAAAATCAGCAAACCCAAATTGAGAAGGAAACCTGGGAGGCCAAGAAAATCTAGGATCAAGTCATTTGATGAAGTTGGGACTAGCAAGAAAAGGAAGGTGTGTCCTAAATGCAATGAACTAGGTCATACAGCAAAGACTTGCCAAGGAGGTCCTACAGCTAGTCAAAAGAGGAGGCAGTCAACACCACAAGATGGATCTGGACAAGGAAGCAATGACCCAATGTGAGTTATACATGCAGTGCTGTCCTATTCTATTTATTTAGCCCAAATTCATATTCACTTGTACTAACACTTCTTTTAACAAAATTCAGTGCAAGTGCAAGTGCTAGTGCAAGTGGTACTGCAATGGGAAGGGGAAGGGGAAGGGGAAGAAGGGGAAGGGGAAGGGGAAGGGGGTCAGGAGAGGACAACAATGAGACAATGTACGTGATTCATGGCTGCTGTTCGTTACTATATTTTCTAGCAAATTTTAGCATTGCCACATATAATTAACTTGCATTTACTCTATTTTGTGAAGTGCAACTAGTATAGCAAGGGAAAGTGCAAAGGGAAGGGGAAAGGGAAGGGGAAGGTCAGCCGACGCCACCAATGAGACAAAATAAGAGATGCCATTGTTGCTTGTCTTTACTTCATATTTTAGTAACTTTGACTAACATCATTTTTCTCCTTTTTCATATAAAGTCCAAGTGCTCCAGGAAGGAGAACAACAACTTCTGGGAGGCTTGCTACTTTGTTAGGTTTCAATGTTTGAGATGTAGCTCACTTATGTCACCTAGGAAACTGAGCACTACTAGTTCCTACTTTTGTTCGACTCATTTTGACTTCTATGTTGGTGTTTGACTTGTTATTTGGACCTCTATGTTGTCATCTAGAATGCTACTATGATGACATGTTCTATGGATATATGTTGTTGCTGTTATTTCAATGTGTGGAATAATTTATTGCGTGATATTAAATTTTGTCTACGTTGAATGTCAGTCGAAATTCTGCTGAAATTTTTAATAAAATCTGTATACAGAATGTTTACTTGCTGAACCAAAACAGGGGTAAAAACACAAATATAGTAATAAAACGAGGGTAAAAACAGATGGGCAAAATTGTCCATTTTAACATCGTTAGAGGGTGTTAACAAACCAAAAGTAGACTCTCATTTCGTTTTGAAAAAGTAGGGGTAAAATTACAAAGTCAAAAAAACGAGGGTAAAATCACCATTTCGTTAAAAAACAAGGGTAGAAACGCTGAAGCCCCATACATTTATGTAGACATGTATATACTCATATATACTTAAGAGTTGTTTCAAAATAGTTGGGTGTTCCCAGAAATACTGGGGGAATACCCTTAAATCCGCATTGTACAAGTCATCAGACTCCTTTTCTTCTTATACTATAATAATGTGAAGTTCTCCTGCATCTTCAGAGAAGAAAACGAATATTCATCATCCGTTATTTCTGAATTACGTTTCAGGTTCTGGTACATGCTTGCCTTTTCTCTTGGTTTCGCTTCCGTTACCAAGTAGACCATCTCAGGACATAGCTTGCGCTTTTGCACAACTATTGATGTGTCTATGATTTCTGTTGTACTCAGACCTTAGATATTGATGGTGCGTAACTTGTCTAGATGTGGAAGTATTCATGGGCGCAGCAACACCAACAGAGACACAATCAATTTTAATGTTAAGTTCAAAGAATTCTAGAATCTAGTCCTACACATATGAATCCAGCCCGGTGCCTGAAAAAGAAAATCGTCACTGGTGACAGGTGCAGAATGGAATCATCTCGAATCCATCCACGATTTTTTTGGCATACTCCACAGCGAGTTAGGGTTTGGGGCTCAGCATGGGGCAGGGGCAGACCCAATAGAAGACATGGGTGTCGTCACCAAGTAGGAAGAGAAGGCAAAGGGCCGGCATACCTGGTGTCATCGCCGGCAAAGGGTCCTCGAAGACCTAGGCAGCTGGCGTAGGGCGGCGGCGATGGTCGCCCTAATTGTCGCGTAGGCGAGGTGAATGGGAGAGAAACAGCGAGCTGTTGTGATTTTGTGAACTCAAGGAGAGCAAATTCTTTTGAGAAATTTCAATATTTGGCCCTCAATTCACACACCTCTCAATATTTGACCCCCGATTCGCAAGTCTTTCAATATTTAACCCCGTGCACACGAATTGTTTCAATAAAAGGGATTTTCGGGATTTCCTCTTCCTTTCTAATTCAAAGAACTTTTGGGCACTGTTAGAGGCACTGAAGATTACAAAAATATCCCTCCCTCTAAAAACAGACCTACGCAATCGTCGGCGTCGGGCAGGATCCGGCGGGGGCCTGCGCGCCTACTTCGTGCCCCGCGGCCGTGAGCAAGGTAGGTGAGGAGCAAGGGCCACGCCGGAGATGGCGCCCGAGCAGGCGGCCGCGCCGGGTTGCCACCGGCGCTGGCCGGGATTGGGGGATGACGCCGAGTTGCCGCGGTCGCCTGCTTCGTGCCCGCGGCCGTGAGCAGGGGGCAGCAGGCGAGGAGCAGGGGCCACACCGGAGATGGCGCTCGAGTAGGCGGCCGCGCCGAGTCGCCGCAGTCGCCCCTCCCGTTGGGTCGTCGTGAATTCACGCGAGAAGGAGAAGGCCAAGCCGAGCGACCCCCTCCCGTCGCGACTTCACGTGAATGGGCAGGGGTATTATGGTCTTCTTCCATGGCCTCCAGGGGTGAGAAAAGATATTTGAAAGGAGAGAATGAGAGGAAATACTCGAAATCTCTTTTATTGAAGCAATTCGCGTCTGCAGGATCAAATATTGAAAGACTTACGAAACGGGGTCAAATATTGAGAGACGTGCGAATTGGGGCCAAATATTAAAATTTCTCAATTCTTTTGGGTTGTTTACAGCTTCTCCGCGCACGCTACTAGGCCGATTCTTTTTTTTTTTTTTTTTTTTTTTTGTGCAGGAGCACACACATGACTACTACGTACTTGACTGCTAGACTGGTTGCAGCCCATGAAAGTGATCCTTTCTTTCTCCGTTTCCTTTTTCTTTTTTTTTTCTTTTTTTCCTTTTTTTTACCATGACAATTTGTTCCCCTTTTTCCTTTTTTATTATCCTTTTCTTTTGCTTCTACATGTTTTCGCAAATATAACTCTTGCCATTTCCGCTAGTGAAGCTTTTCACCCTTTTTTGTCACTAGCCTATGGGTAAAGTTTGTTATTGGTGTTTTTGAAATTTATGTTCCAAATTACTATGCTATAGCCTTTTTATTTCATATATACATATGCCATGAGAAATATTCTCCCAATTATTTAACATTTTTCTTGTGATATTCGAGTGTTTTTCTCACGATGAACAAAATTTCTTGTGATTGATGCTGGAACAAATTCTCATAAACATGGAATATTTTGGCCATGAAACTGTAACATTCTTCTAGTTAATTAAGATATATTTTTTCCCAGAGCTATAAGATTATTTTACTTAATTTAAATATTTAAATAAAAATTGTGATTGGGGGCTGCTTTTTTTTACCCTTAGCCTTAGTGAAATTTAACGAGATCTGTTCATTTTGGTATTTGAGTGTTTTTAATGGATTAGAAAATCTTTCTTTCGATGTCTTGCTAATTCAAGTATATTATTATTTTAAGTGGTAAGAATATTTTCTTCTTAAGTTGGGACATTTTGTGTCCGAGCGAGCATCTTTCCCTATAGGTACAATACTGTACTAGTTTTGTTTTATCTCTTATTTGAAGGTAGAAACATCGAAAATATCGTAAGTTACCGTAAACACTAAAAGTCATTAGCATATATGGATGTCAGAGGACAGCTAAAAAAATTGATAAGATATAGGAAACACAAACTATAAAAAATCCACCCTCAAGCATTCAACAAGTTTTTTTTTTCAATTAAGGAGTCTTTTCTCCTCACTCCCATACACTGTGTGCACGGAAATACTAAGGTCGCCGGGTTTCGATCCTAGGGTGGCAAGCGCCGGCCTTTGGCTCGTGCTGCTAGCCACCAGCAGCTGCCGCTCGAGTTTATTCTTTTGTATTAATGTTAACATGACAATCGTCAATTCTTGCCAACAAAATCACTAGGGAACTGCGAACGGACATGTGGTCCAATGATAAGACTGTTTAGTGGGATGCTATCCACCAAGATTCTCTTGGTTGTCGCATCATTTCCAGATTTAATCTCGAGATCTGCCCCCGTAGTCTTTCGGAGGTATTCATAGGATAGAGTTTACGTGCATTGTAAGTTTCTGTGTCTATACTGTGTAATTCGAAAAAAATCTCACTAAGAAAACTCAATTCACAAAATTGTAGCCACAATGAATAACATTAGATGGGAAAACAGGATTAATAACACCTCGGTTCTGTCCGATGGTTTAAGAAATTCATATGATAATAGTCCAAATCATTCCACCATGCACGCAACACGTAAAATCACTAGTTCAATAGTTAATCTTATCTATATCTATATATATATCTTATAATCCTAAACCTCATTAACATGTTATCAATTATTCACAGTATACGATCTCTATCCTAAAATAAATTCCGTTCTCTCCTTTTTAGAGTCAAATGTTTTTTTTATTTTTATAAAATATATACAAGAAAAAATATTAACGTATAGTACAATCGTTAGATGGATCACTAAATTATTTTTTATAATAATTCTATTTAAAAATATAAATATTTCTATTTTTTTAATAAAATTAGTCAATCTAAGAATATTTGACCGGCTTAGATATCAAGGAGATATATTTATTTCATGACGAAGAGAGTGCTCATCCATCCTCTCAGCGTAAAACATGCTGAAACAGTGCGGCGAAGAGGCAAGCAAAGGCAAATGCAGAGTTGTACGCTTGGTGCATGCCTGGGTGGCTCAATCCCGGATTATTACATTATTAAGCTAAGTTAACAACAACTATGAGCACGGCATGCATCGGCGCAATCGAACTTGGCTACGTACATTGAGCGTGCGTCGACTCGTGGACACAAGTCACGGAACAGTTAATCGAAGCTCGTACAGTAGCCTGCGGCACGTGTCGTTCAAAAGCGATCATATCGACGTGTACGGAATCCGCGCAGGCGCTGATCATCCCCGGGGGGCGGCTCACCGGCTCCGGCTCCGGCTCCTCCAAAGGCAGGCAGCGCAGGGAGGGGCCACGTGTCCAGCACCGTCACGCTCGACGCCAAGACCAAGAAAAGGGGCGCGCGGGCGTCGCGGCGGGGGCGTCCACGAGCCCCCTCTGGGTCGCCGCCACGTCGCCCCCCGACCCCTACGCGCGCACGCCACCGCGCATCGAGCCCATCCGCTCCGCGCTTTTAGGCGCACGAGCCCGCCGCGTTGCCATCCCGCCATCCTCCCCGCCTGAGAAGAAAGGCTCCCTCGCTCCCGGCCCAGCCATTGCTTATGCTCCTCCTGCCCTCGTGGTGTCGTCTCGTCGCCCTGTCCCTGTCCCTGTTCCTGCTGGTGGTGCTGCCGAGAGCATCCGTCGCCGTCGTCCACCGTGATGGGGTTCGCCGAGAAAGGATCGCCCGTCACTGGCGGAGGGTTCAGGTGCGATCATATCGATCATGGCTTCCGCCTATTTGCTTTGTTTTGGTTTGGTTCTAGAGATATGCTTTGTTTTGGTTCTAGAAGCTCTCGCCATCTCCGGTCCATCATCATCATCATCTTCTAAAGTTCAAACTGCCATGCTATGCAGTGGACAGAGCTATCCGTTAACAGAATGAAGGCATAGCCATATGAGGGCCAATCTTTTAGCATATCAACCAAATTTCTTTTCCCTGGCAATAGCGAGTTGCTGCTGAATTCTGACTAGGCTGTATATCAAGGGCGACCATTATATTTCCTTGTGAATCCCCGGTGTTCTCCAATCAATTTATTTCTCATCAGACAAAATTCTGATGCCTGTCTTGGCAGTGAAAATGGCAAGTTCAGCTATGGGTATGCAAGCTCTCCTGGGAAAAGATCCTCCATGGAGGACTTCCATGAAACAAGAGTTGACGGTGTTGATGGGGAGACAGTTGGATTGTTCGGCGTCTTTGACGGTAAGGGCGCCGCCGTTGTTCCAGAAGCAAGTTTCACATTTCATTCAATATATATAAATCGTTGCAGGTTTACATACCTGTTGTGGTGTACTGATGGCACAAATTTCTACTGGTGGAACCGATGTAGTCAGTGGCTGACTTTGCACGAGGGCATTATATTATATGCTGTCCGATTGTTAACCAATTTTATACCCCCACCCCCTTTGCAGGTCATGGTGGAGCTCGAGCAGCAGAGTTTGTGAAACAAAACCTTTTCACAAACTTAATCAAGCACCCGAAGTTCTTCAGTGATACCAAGTCCGCTATAGGTACTGTGAATCCCTGCCCTCACTAAAGCTTTGAACAGAAATACTTCACTCCTGAACTTCGTAGCCTGAACGGCCTAGTGATTGATATCCATATCCTCCTGCAGCGGAAACTTACACTCACACGGACTCGGAGCTTCTGAAAGCTGATACCAGCCATCATCGTGATGCTGGGTCAACCGCCTCCACAGCCATTCTTGTAGGTGATCGCCTGCTGGTTGCAAACGTTGGGGACTCTAGGGCAGTCATCTGTAGAGGAGGGGATGGTAAGTGGTATATTCTCACCTTTTCAACCATTGTTGATATGCTGGTCAATGAATTAGAACAGCAACTGTCAAACTAGCTTGTGGCTTGCAGCTGATCGATCTGCTGAAGAACTGAAGTTCCTTATTGTGACTAATTTGTTTTTAACACAAATACTATTTGCTCTGATTAATAAAGCATAACTAAATGGTACTAGCTAGCATAAGTATATAGATTGCTTTTTAGATCATGCTTGCATGCACTATTTACCTTTTTGTGTTCTGGTTATCTTGGAAACCTGAAGGCCTCCATTAAAATTCTTGGTGTGATGGTGCAGCAATAGCTGTTTCAAGAGACCACAAGCCGGACCAGACTGATGAGAGACAAAGGATAGAGGATGCAGGAGGTTTTGTGATGTGGGCTGGTATGTTTTCGTGGCCATTGTTTACTGGCCACCACTGAAACTAGTAAATAACGGGAGTTTGAAGATCTTATTTACTGGCCATTGTTAAAAAAAAACCACTACTTTTTGCAGGTACGTGGCGTGTAGGTGGCGTTCTTGCTGTTTCTCGGGCATTTGGGGACAAGCTCTTGAAGCAGTATGTGGTTGCTGACCCAGAGATCAAGGTTTGTGTTCTTTCGTCTTAGTGTTAAGGGAGCTGCCAGAATGGAAATGCCGTGGGATTTGACATTGAAGATCGCTGTTTGCTGCTTGGTGCAGGAGGAAGTGGTGGACAGCTCGCTCGAGTTCCTCATCCTTGCAAGCGATGGCCTCTGGGACGTGGTGACAAACGAGGTAAATTCACACGAAATGAATAAAACCGATCCATTCATCAATCCATATTTTCATCTTCCAGGTGCCTCACTTGAAACTCAACTCTTGTGTTTGTTCGTTGGCAGGAAGCCGTTGCCATGGTGAAGCCGATCCTGGACTCGGAGCAGGCGGCCAAGATGCTGCTGGCGGAGGCCTCCCAGCGCGGCAGCGCCGACAACATCACCTGCGTCGTCGTGCGCTTCCTGGAGCAGCCCAACGACGGGCTCGCCAGGGCCACCAACGATCAGGCATCGTGAGATCAGATCAAATTCCTCATGTTCGTTCACAGGGCAAGCTGCTGCTGCTGCTGCTTATGCTGTGCAGCAGTTGATTGTAAATTGTAACTGTAATGTGCATAACGTGACGCCGTTGATGCTTTAATTAATTTCAATGATGATGTGGGGCTTGTTTGTACCAACAGTTTGCTGCACTGAAATGAGATGCAAATGCTTGTGGTTGAGCTCCACCCTACAGTTCAAATTTAGGAAATTCATTCAATTGGGTTCTCGCATTTGTTGTCAAAATTGTTAATCATCCGGAGAGAGCCAGAAAATAAGCTAACCCTGACGTTATCTTGTTGCAAAAAATGTACTACTAAATCATCCAAAGCGAAGCAAAATCGATTGGGGATTGTTGGGTTGCTCAGGTAACCGCTCAGGAGGAAACAATGCAAAGATTATTTCCCATGCTCATCGAGCAGAGAGCTCTCAGCAGATGAGATCTCATCATCGCAACACCGCCTCCACAAACCAAACCAAACCAAGCCAAAACGCTACACAAACATACAGACCAGAAAACACAAGAGTACCAGATCTGGGTCCTGAGGAGGGAGACAAGCGGCTCGGACTACTTTTAAGCTCAGCAAGGCATGGGGCGATTGAACCCGCCGCCGTTCAGACGAGCGAACCATAGTTTTTCGTCATCGCCGTTCTCAACCTCAAGTCCTAATCAGAGACCGAACAGTCGCAACGGCAAACGAAGCCAGGGAAGAACCGAGCACGGACCAAAACGAAAGGGCGGCGCGATAACAAACCGACACACGACAGCAAGAGAGAACACCAGACAGCGAATCTCCCGCAGAACACAGAAACGAGCGGTGGACTGAGCGCACCATGGCGTCGGCGTCGAGCCGGCGGCGCGGCGCGGCGCGGCGCTATAAGCGATGGTAGGAACCCTATGCTGTGGGGGTGGTGTGGAACGGTGGTGGGATGTTTTTATAAGCCGACCGCTGGGCGAACGCCCACGGCCCACGTCCCGGCCCAGTGCTACCGTCTAGTGGGCTGCGATCCCAGGCTCGGCTCCCACCCACCAGCACATCGGAATCGGATGGAAGGCTTCTTTATCCAAGTAGGTTAGGTCGAAGGCAGGCAAATGTTTCTTGTGGACAAGTTTCAATCCGGCACACATCGTGAACTACACATAATTAAAGACTCCTTCACAAATACAGTAGTGTTTTAAACTGTTGCTGTCATAAGAAATTTTGGCAATCGCTCTGTTCGCTTGAGCTTGGTCAACAACTCAGTGGTACAATTCAGCTCAACACAATTCCAACTTAGCCGAATAGAGTGAATAAAAAAAAAATCTGAGGATGTCAAACCTTAAAATGTACTATTTGATTTGTTTAAGGTTGTTTCAATCCCAATTAATAAATAGTTTATTACTATTTGTACAAGAAACTTACAATAACAAATCATACGTCCCATTGCTATGCACAAGCATTTTTGCTAGTTAATAAATAAATATTAAAAAGAGACTACAAAATCTTCAAATTACTTGAGCTAGACAAGAAGATGGAATGTGATCTTAGGAAAAAAAAAAGTCGATCAGCTAGTTACAATTGTTTTTTAAATAAAAGGTTTCCCCTGCTTTTGTATTTCAAAAAGGCAAAAGTTTAGGCACCAAATTCGACCCACAGGCCAGACAACTAGCCTCAGCTAAACTTAAACAGGTTCAGTACCGGAACAAACGCTAGTCACTCCTGTAACACTTGCACACACCTATGCTCACTTAGCAACGAAGTTACAACGCTTGGTCCAAAAGCCAAGCATCCAATTGCCCCAACCCTGATGACAAACTTGGATTGTTCCACAGGAGCTGAGGCGGCAATGGAGCTTTCAGTTCCAGCCTGATCACCACCTGATTGTCGGCTTCTCCCATCTCCTCCTTCAGCATTGGAACCCCATCTCAGCAACATTCTTGCAATCTTGAACATCACCTCATTGAAAGCACAATTCATTTCGAAGTTTCCATATAGACTCTTAAGACTATCTACACTCATGGTCCTCTATATCCACCCTTTAAAAGGAATATTCCATCCTGGTCATCCACATTCTCTCCTCTATATCATTTTCTCCCGCACTCATCCATCCTCTATATTTCTACTCTATATTTTTCTTTTTTTCCCACCCCATTCTCTCCTCCCCTTCTCTCTCCTCTATCCTTTCCCCACTCCCTCCCTCCACGGCATCTCCCGCCGCCGCGCCCGTCCGTGCCGTCCCTCTCTTCCCGGCGCCCTCCCTCCCTCTCCACCCTCTCTCTCCCCGGCGGCGCGACCTCGGCCCAGCGGTGCTCCCTCCCTCGGCGGGGCGACCCCGGCCCGGCGGTGCTCCCTCCTCCGGCGGCGTGACCCCGGCGGCGCGAGCCCGGCCCGGCTGCGCTTCCTCCCCCGACGGCGCGACCCCGGCGGCGCGAGCTCCCTCGGCGGTGCTCCCTCCCCCGGCGGGGCGACCTCGGCGGCGCGACCCCGGCCCAGCGGTGCTCCCTCCCCCGACGGCGCGACCCGGTGGCGCAAGCCCGGCCCGGCGGCGCTCTGTTGACACTTCTTAGCGCAATCACTAGAGACAGGGTGTTAGGTTATCTCTGATAATGGCATCAGAAGTGACCGGGGGTATTTCTTATATCTATTGGATAATTCCGCAAGCGCACAGAACATACCGATGTAGCACTTCACCCGAGAGTATTCCAAGATATCGTTATTTATTTTGTCCCAAGGAAAAGAGGTGCTAGAAATGTTAATAGAAAGAGATCCTTAAATCTATCTTAACTTGGCACAACTATTGCAGAGCGGGTAATCGAAATATGATAGGAAGGTGATGATTCAAAGATAACAAATAAAATACTAAAAGATAACTAGTGCAGTATAGGTAGGTGAGAGGACAACGATTGAGAAAAGTTCCTGTGATTCAAACTCTACCCATGCGATCTAACCTTACCAAACAGATGAAACTACTAGGATTGCTACCTTACTTCATGTATTGCCTGGGATAGTCCGAGACAGTAAAGTATATAACCTCTACCCGAAGCGGCTATACTTTTATGGGAGCCTACCTTTTAAGAACTTGCCTAAAACACGTGTGTTGGTATATAATTAAGTGCAAATAGAATATGAAAGATTCCGCAAGCGCACAGAATACCATTGTAGCATTTTATCGGGAGTATTCTAAGTATCGTTATTTATACTTTACTACAGGGAAACAATGGTTAAAGAATCTGATAGCTACCATCATGTATCTACTAACTTAGTAGACTAACTAGACTATTATAGGGGTAAGTGATAAATGATAGGAGTTATGCATAGTAATCACTTATAAGATAAATGAATAGTCTAGTTAAGTTGAGAGGACAACGGGAGAGTTCGGTTCGTAAAAACTTCTCTATTACTTGGGTTCTAAGATAACTAAAGGATAGGTAGGTGAAGCAATCACACAATAGCACTTTGGAGCAACAATACCTTTCCGATTCTCGAATAGACTGGGAAGGGGTAATCGGGAGAAGGCTACCAAAAAGCTCTACGAAACACCAACTCCGACGTGGTGGAATATGAAGACCGACAGAGCTGTCACCTCTGGGGCTACCACAACTAACCGTAAGAATTGGGCGCAATCTCAGGTAAACACTAGTTTAGACACCACATCTACATTAATGAATACTACTCTAATCACACGTGATAACTAGAGCACTCAATACGAACGGATATCCTATGCCAAAGTATAATAACTATACTAACCAATCACATAATAAAGCATATAAGTAAATAGAGAAGATATATATATAAAAGCATAAGTCTTACAAAGATGAGATACAAAGATATACCAGACCCCTGAAGACTTCTTCAGAATCGAAGCATGGCTCCGCTCTCCCTAACTCTCAACTAGAACTAATCTACTACATTGGAGAGAGGTTATCCTTCAATAGGCACCTCTCCATCCAATCCCTAACTAGAGAATTTAAATTATAATAATGAAAGGGATGGAGCCTAGGGGTCCCTGGGCTATATATATAGGGACGCCTGGCCTCCCCTCCACCTTGGGCAAATAATATGGTACTAAGCCTTTCCACCATGTGCACATAGGCTTTAATGGGCCAAATTCTGATTTAGGCCCAATTAATCCCGCAGCCTTTAATTAATCCCGCAGCTCAGGTTTTAGAATCTTCCAGTGTTTGTAAAATCCATATCTCTTTATTCCGGACCCCAAAAATAGCAAACCATAGGTCCGTTTCGATCATCTCGACGAGCTCTATGCAATGGTGAGCTCCAATTCCTCATTTTAAATATTTTTAATCGGTGAAAAATTGAATATCCTTTTATACCCTGTAAAACAAGTGAGAACAACAAAACTCGTGGATCTTGTTAGAATCAAATCCCATAACTATGTTGTGTATTGTTTTATGCCCTTGATTCATGTTTATTTGATGGGTAAAATGAGCAATAATATAACACCCCTAGTGTTACAATCACTAAAATCTGCCATGTCATCATGATTGCATGTAGATCATCCCGCATAAACCCATTTTTGCTGTGCATCACTAGAAATAATTTTTATTTCGTCATTTGATTGTGCATAAGTGCCTAAGAGTGATTTTATGATTTAAATGCTTGATTGTGTGTATGTCTTTAAGTCCATTTGAAAATAAAATCAAATAAATTTAAAAGGAATCATTTATAAACCCTACATCGGACCTGTAAACCTAATTTAAAAACTAAAAGGAATCAGGTGTTGGGCCTTAAACAAAATTCATAAATCTTTAAAGTATGAGCAACTTCTATTTTGGGTAATTTTGAAGTTATTAAATACAATTTTGAATAAAACCTTAATCTATGTTTAAAGATCTAAATTTGAAATTCAAATTTAAAAACTAAAAGGAATATGATGAAAGTGTCTTAATGAAAGTTGTAGATCTTTTAAAATAGAATAAATTTGATTTTTGGATATTTTGAAGTTTACCATTGGAAATTCAAATTAAACCCCAATTAGTGTTTGATAATTCAAATTTAAAATGACAATTCAAAAACTATCAAAAATATGATAAAACTCATTTAATTAAAGTTTTAGGCCTTGTCCAATGGAACAACTTTTATTTTGGCAGATTTTCAAGTTATTAAGACACTTTTTGAGTAATTGACTAAATTTGAAATAAAATTCAAAACCCACTTTTGCTCCTTTTTGAATCATTCAAAATCCATTCAAAATTTGAATATGGTTCCAAAACTAAAGTTGTTCAGCGCACGATTGTCTACAACTCGTATTTGGGAAATTTTTTAGGTTTATACACAAAATCAAAAGTAATTGTACAAAAATTGGAATAGGTTTGTACTGTGCTACAGTAACTAGGCAGGGGG